>CM053582.1:425554931-425576686 GCA_028627135.1 Pseudochirops cupreus
AGTTCACTATACTGTGTAATCAGAACCTTGAAAGCTAATCACAGCAGCAGTCCTCAGGAAAGCTGCTTATGCTTGGCTTTACATAAATCTAAGCTTATTGAACTTCTCTGTTTCTGATTCAAGGAACAGCAGTTACACTCTTAAAGTGGTGGTCTGTTAAAGACAGGCATATTGAGGATAGAGAGAGCATAATACTTATTTATGTAAGCAGTACTAGTGCTATAAGGAACTGAGCTCAGTCAGAAAAATGTAAGGCTATGTATGGATGCAACTTTGTCATCAACACACTTATCCATTGGAGACAACTTTTCTCTGCTTTAGTTTCCTCTGATGTTCAATGGGAATGATGTACCTTGTAGCATAAGAAAGTTTTGAGGATAAAGTGAAATGATTATAAATGAAAACTCTTTTAAAAAATATAAGGTAATATATAAGTAATGAAGGTAAAGTAATGTGAATAGTAAAATAAAGTAAGAAAGTAATGAAGGTCTGGCACAGGCAAGACACCATCAGTTTGCTAAGATGGTATCATCTATGTGGAAAACTCAAGGGGGATGTTTCCTGTAGAACTATGAGGAATAAAGCATGTATGAACATTTTACTTAGGTCTGCCACATGGTTGAAAGGATTTTTCCCCCACCAGCTGTGTAGCTGTTATTGGCTTCAAAATGACTGAAGTCAGTACTGACCATAGGGATGCTGCAATATTACTAGGAGGAAATTAGCTGATTCCTTCACCCACAACCTATGAGACCAATTGAAAAGAGAGGTGGGCTTTAGGGAATGTTCCTTCATACTCCACCATAGGCCACAAGACACCTGAGAAACAGGCCTAAGTCTTTGGCTTTTGTTGTTGCTGTTGTTGTTGTTCAATGTTTTCCACTGTAGGTACAGGGAATGGGTCTCTGATCTGGGTCAGGATCATGAGGCAGGAGGATCTGGGAGTCTAGGAACACAAGTCAAGTGTTGAAGATAGTCCAGTATTGACACTTTGAGGAGGAAAGGTCTAGTGGTCCAGATTGCCAGAAGCTAGTAACAACCCTGGCCTTAAATATGAACTTGGTAGGATCAGTGCTATATAGGAAGCTACATGAGATAGGTTGTAGCTAACCCATTCCCTTCCCACACATAGTTGGCATAGGAGGTGATTATGCCCTCCTCCCTAGGTGATGGAGAAAATGTTTTTAATCTTGTTCTCATGTAAATTCTTGAGAGTCTGTCAAGTAAATGCCGCTATGTAAAAGCCAATCAATGCATTATGATTAATAGAACTGAAATGCTAGTCAATGAGTCTCTAAAAATGAAGAGAACACAGCAAGTAGAGATTTGAGGAGATGGCAGAGAATAGGCATCTTAACCTCTTCACAGTATCACAGAAGCTTAAAGGAGAGACATACAATAGCCCTGATCCTGAGACAGGAAGATCAGTCAAGACATAAATATATGTATGTAAGTAATACCGTGGTCCTAGAATTTAGAACTGAAAGAGACCTTAGAAATCAATTTATGATAATAACAATAGTTAGTGTTTATATAGGGGATGCTAGATGACACAATGGATAGAGTGCTAGGTCTGAAGTCAGGAAGACTCCCCTTTCTATATTCAAATCTGGCCTCAAACACTTACTAGCCTTGTGACCCTGGGTAAGTCACTTAACCCTGTTGCCTTGATTTTTTTCATTTATAAAATGAGTTTGAGAAGGAAATGGCAAATTACTCCAGTATCTTTGCCAAAAAAATCCCCAAATGGGGTCACCAAGAGTCAGACATGACTGAAACAAGTGAACAACAAAGTATTTATATTACTTTTAAAGTTCATAAAGCACTTTTATGTTATCTCATTTGATTCTTCCAACAATCCTGCAAAGTAGATGATGCTATTAGTTCCATAGATGAAAGAACTGAAACTGAAAGAGACTGACTTACTTGGGGTCACATAGCTAGAAAGTATCTAAGGCAGGATTTGAACTCAGGTTTTCTTGACTCTAAGGTCAATAGTATCTCTATTAACAGCTGTCAATTAATTAATTTTACTGAATAGCATGTTGAGGTCCAGAGAAGTGAGATATAATAAAACTTTTGTTTGTGCCCTGTATGGTGAATTGTGGTCCCCATGCTATTGTTCAGTACTATTCATAAAGTTTCAGCTGACATAAAGAGTCAAAAGGGCTAAGGTGGAAATGACAAAGATTCTGCCAGCAAGACCTTTTAGAGAAATAAGGATATAGGTTGATACATTTTAGAGAAATAGGTAGATAGATAGGTATCTCAGTGGCAGCCAGTGTAGTTTCTGCCCCATGCCTGCACTGTCTTTGATTACATGCCTTTGTTCCACAAGTAATAAATAGGTAATAGGGACTGATCAGAGTTCCATACAGTCCAAATGATGGGCTAGTTATGCCAAGAAAGAGCCAGAACGTAGGATCAGAGGTTACTTCCAAAGATAGTTATAAGAAGAAAAAGAGGAATTGGAAGCTGTTTCTAGTTCCCAGGCACCCCAAGTCACCCAAATTTGATTATCTAGGAAGCCATGAGGGTAAATGCAGATAAGGAATGCATTAGGGACAATTGTCAGATCTAACACTGGGAATACAATTTGCAAATAGACACTTGAACTGTTTCCAGGAACTAATGATTTTTAAGGTGTGTGTGCCTATAGTCTGACTAAGGATAATATAGGTTGATCTCATAATATGTATGCCAGTTGCTTTGTACATTTCCATTTTTTTATATTTGACCATATGTGCATGTGTTAAAACTACAAGCATTTAAACTATGCTTAGGAGATTGATTCCATTAAGCTATGTCCTTGATATTAGGATCCATACATGTTGTAAAGCCGATCACAAGAAGCTCTCCTGACGACTGCTGCTGTGAATAACTTTTAAGATATATTCAAGTAGTATAGTGAGCTCTCCATTTATTCAGCAAAAAATTAAAGCAAAACATTTAAAAAAAAAACTAAAGCACAACATTGACAACAATATAACATAACAACTTATTACTAAGGTGGCCACATATTTTTATACTAAACATATCACTTAATAAGTCAAACAATATAGAGTACCCAAGTCAAGTCTTCTTTTATCTTGACTCCAGTCTGGTTTCCAATCATCCTTAAGCCAATTATCCTTAAGGGGTGGCAGAAAGTACAAACGCCATCTACTCCAGGACACAGTAAGTTACAATATCTTCAGTGAGCACTAAGTATCCAGGTAACATCTTTCATCTTAACTGAAGGCTCCTCTTTCAGACTCCCAGCTTTTGCCTGGATTCACCTGACTATTGCCTGGATTCACATGTGAGCAGCACTCTGCTCCAGTTCTACATCTCGAGCCATGGGAACTATTCCAGTCCAAGACCTTTGCAGTTTCTGTTTCTAGGAAAACAAAGCTTAACAGAGCTACTACAATGTTTACACACATTACCAGCACTATCCCCTTGATTAACTTTTTGTATGAGAAATCAGCACAAACCAACAGACAGAGTGCTTCTGTCTGACAAAGTAACATCAACACAGAAAGAACAGATGGACAGAGTGCTGATACCACAAGCATTCTCCCTCTCAGTCCTGTATGGTCCCAGCTCATGCTCGAGCTTTTTTCTGCACTGCTCCTTCTTGTCCTCCCCTTCCTATTTTGCTGTTTTGGTAAGCTCCTCCCACCATGGACTCCATTTAATGACATTCGACCTATTAAGGTCTCCAAATGCCCTTAGGCCTATTGAGGGCAACACAATATATACTGTTTCCAACAAAGACTTTACACAATCAAAGGGGTGGCTCAAAGGCACTTGAATAGCTGAAACAAGCAGCTAGATACTACTTTGCTTGCCATCCACAGATGTATAGCACTAAAAGTGGAAGGAAGAGATTTCCCAGTGGGAGTGGTCTCCTGTCTAATGGCAAGCAAACAAATACTTAGAACCTTATTTCAGTTGAGCCTTTCCTGTGATTATATCAAGTCTTTGTCAAGCAACAGAACTTGTGAAACCCACAGTGGGAGGGACTTGCCAAAGACAGGAACAGAAAAGATATAAGAGGTGGGTGGAACAGGGAGGAGTTAATGATCATATAAAAGCAGAAGCACAAGTTTTGAGAGAGTAGAACTGAGAAGGGAATACTCGTAGTGGCCAGCATTCTGTTTGTCTGTTCTGTCTGGGTTGATTTGTGTTTGTAATACTTTGTATAGAAGTCCTGGGACCTTATTGGAAGTCCTGAAAGATGATTTTCTTGTTTTCTGTTTACAGAAGTCCTGGAGGAAGGTTTTAGAGGTCCTAGGACTATACTAACAATTTGTGTTAAGTTGTCAGACCTTGTTTGTGGGTCTGTGTTGAATTCACAGGCAGATAGTGAATTGATGCTGGTGCCAGCAATGTGTGTGAATATTGTTTTGGCTCTGTTAAGCTTTGTCTTCCTAGAAACATAAATTGCAAAGAACTTGAGGTGAACTGGATACTGTTAGCCTCAATATGGAACAAGAGCTGTATGAGGACCTGAGAGCTGCCTGCCTGTGAATCCAAGTGACAGTTGGGTAGATTTAGGCAATATCTGGACCTATGGAGGAGGAACCATGGAATTTGGGAGCCAGCCTTGAGCCTCTCCTTGGGTACTTATGCTGACTGAGAAGATCATTACTGTTGCCTAGGGGTGGGAGAACTTTGTTCTTTGTACCTTGTACCCTTTAAGTATGAGAAAGTTAAGGATGATTGGAAACTAATCTCCAATCAAGAAGGAAGAAGACTTTTTGACTGAGAGATTAAGACAATGTGACCTACGGGTGGGAAAACTTTGACCTTTGTACTTTCTGTCCCTTATGGAAGATTGTTCCTTAAGGATGAGTGAGGTAAGGACTTACTGAATGATATCTTTTGTTTAAAACTATATGGCCACTTTAGTGATAAGTTGTTATATCATTGTGAATGCTGTACTTTGGTTTCTGTGAATGTTTTGCTTTAGTACACTGCTGAATAAATAGAATTCACTATACTATGTGATGAGAACCTTAAAGCTATTCATAGCAGCAGTCCTCTGGAGAGCTACACGTGCTTGACTTTACATGGTGTCAACAATTTAATGGGATAAAGTCACACAGATCATAACCCCTAGATTAGACAAAAAAAAGTGCTGCCACTTACAAAATGAGAAGAGATGAAAGGAGATAACAGCTCTTTTTGAACTATAGAGTGCCTAAGTACACCCATATTCTGAATGAGAACATAAACATCTGGACAGGCATAAGACCATCCTGGATAGGTTTAACCTAATCCAGTTTGTCGCTAACAGCACCTCTAGTAGGTGAGATGAATGACTAGCCCAAGTTAGCATAGATAAGTAGTAAAGCTGGGATTGTTTCTGACTCCAAATTTAAAAAGGACTTCTTTGTACTATTCCTTGCTGATTCTCTACCTCTCAATGGTGACAGAGCCAGCAAGTGATAGAATTAGATAAAAAACCGCTGTGTCCAGGGCTCTTTTCACTATAGTAAATCACATGTATATAGATCTTCAGAGTTATTTTCTGTAAATCTTCTCATGTGATTCTCACAACAGTCTTATGAGGTGGGCAAGATATGGATTATTATTCCTATTCCAAAGGAAAGGAAGATGTAGGCCATGGAAATAAAATGATTTCTGTAAGGTCAAACAACTTTTAAATATGGTCGTCAGAATTTGTATCCAAGTCTTTTGACTCTACACCTAGTGGATCATCCTATTGTTTATTATACATTTATTCACATTCCCCAAACTTAACACCACATAATAAAACCCTGATAAAATATGCTTGTTCTATAACATATTCATTCATTCATTCATTCATTCATGAAACATTTAACACCTTGCTCTTTTCTTCTTTTCTCTCCTCTCTCTCTCTCCCCTCCCTCTCTCTTTCTCTCTGTGTCTCTGTCTTTCTGTGTCTGTCTCTCTCTAAAGCATCATATATCTTAAAATTTTAAGTGTAAGGGGAGATATATAATTTAAATTCGATGCATTCTCTTCTTTTAGGCACCTTATAGTCTAGTAGAGGCAATGAGACAAAGACATGATTTACTATACCACAGTAAAATAATTAGCAGAGTAGAAGAGATCATAGTATAGATCATGACGTATTTTAGCATAGCTGAGAGGCAGCTAGGTGTCACAATTGATAGAGCACTGTTCTTGGAGTCCAGAAGGTCAAATCTGGTCTCAGATACTTACAAACTGCGTCACCCTAGGCAAATCACTTAAATTCTCTTTGCCTCAGTTTCTTAAATTGAAAAAAAAGGTTAATAACAGCACCTACTTTTCAGAGCTGTGATGAGGATCAGATTATATAATATTCACAAAGTGCTTTGCAAAGTGCCGGCACATAATAGGTATTATATAAACACTTATTCCCCTCTTCTCTTTCCTACCGATTACACAGTAAAGGCCCTAGAGAAAGACTACCTAAAAGGCAAAGCAAGGTCCCAGGTAAATGATATTCATCATTTCCCCAGAGTCCAACAGTATAATCTGATTCAAATTATGTATTAAAATATGCTTGTTGAAATTAACTTTAAAAAGTTTACTCCCACAATTTCTCTTACAAATATAGATCTTTTCCTCTTGTAAAATCCCTGGGCATTTCAATAAGGAAAGGTCATTTAGCTCATCTGGTCGATTATAGCTCTGATCCATTCCATCCATGAGAAACTAGGGAAGTGTTTCTCAATTTGTATGGGGGGGGAAGAGGGGCTTTTCACCCATTAGCACTAAAACATTGCATATGCCATAAGCACTCAGTGCCTAATTTCATCAGAAATGATTGATGTGTCTATCATCCAAGCCAGATCAAGCCAGGGACACAGGCTATGTGCTCCAGTGAGGATGCAGGTCCATTGCTGCCTGCCTGTAGCTCAAAAAAAATATGTTTTATTGACACATTGAGCATTCAGAGTAATAAAAATATATCATGTTTATCACTGTTTTTTATGGCATGCATAGATGTGACACTGGGGCATTGAGCCGTACAACATTAGACAACCATTTATACTGCCTTAAGTTGCTAAGAATAATGCAGACCTCAGCTTATCTTCTCCAAGTAGATAGGACATATTGCATTGGAAATCCATTTTTTAAAAAAATCAATGAAAATGCATATATTAATAAAGTATTCTGATTGAATTTTGAATATGCTAAAAAGACTTATTAGTAATATACTTTTCTTTGGGGCAGCTAAAGATATTAGATTGCCAAGCAATGGATATTGGGAAGTGATCTTCTTCAGCTCCAGCTGGGAAATTTAACTTAAAGCACTTTGACTAATGCCTGTAATTTATGATTACATTATCCCAAACTGTGTTATTCATTTTTGTGAAAAACTATCAGTTAAAGACTTATAGTCTCCCCACAGTTTATTTGGTTTTTTATTTACTAGGTGTTGGGCAAACAGTTAAATACTTATCAAAAGTATGACTCCACAATCTATCCATTATCTAGAGCTATTTTAGAGTAGAGATGTTTGGGCAAAAAGATGAAGTAAAACCTGGAAAAGAGATTGTTATTTGCCCATAATTGACAAATTGTGTTGTAAGTAGATAGGAATCATCAAGTAATTAGCATCTGATTTGAAACTTGTGCTTATTCAGCAAAATGTTTTTGGTTTGTTTTGTTTTGTTTTTTTGTTTTTTGAACTCTGAAAAGGTTATGGTGATATCAAGACAATGCAGAGAACTTTAAGAAAGAATCCTATAGTATGGAAGAAAGAACACAAGACACAGAGGCAGAAGACAGTTTTAGATTTTTCCTTTGCTTACTGGTTATATCAACTAGAAATCACTTTATGTAACTTTAGTTTCCTCACTTGTGGAATGTAGAGCCTGACTTTCATTGAATGTGTCTTCTAATGGTAAACATCTAATTCTATGAAATACAGCTTTGAAGATCTTGGGAAATGTTCTTTCAAATGGATATGTTATTTTTTCCAATATGGTTAATCTTTCTGTGATTCAGATAGCTAAATATCCATGCTTGCCCATACTGTCTGACTTTAGCCCATTGGTGTCAAACTCAATTAGAAAGAGGTGGAGTGTGACAGGGAAGGGAAGGCGTGGGGACAACAAACCATACATAAGGATCCTTGCCACCTTGCATATTGACTTAGTTTTAAAATGTAATGTTATCTATGTTTTATTCAGTATATTACTCACACCCCGCTTTGTGTCTGCTACCCAGGTTTCAACTCCAGGGAACAAGATACCCCTCTGAGGATAGACTCACCACTTCTAATCTCATCACCACACATCTAACTCAAGCTTCACTGACACCCTTTCCCCTAACTTCCTTTTCCCTAACTTCCTTTCCCCTCTACTTGGAGGGCTGGAGGCTACAGAACCAAACGTCTCCCCTATGTCTTTCCTTAAAAAGAGCAGAAATTGGACTCACCTCTCTCCACGTTGTGCCTGACCCACAGAACAAAATATCTCCTGGTGTCCTGTTTCCCCTACCCATCTTCTTTTTTGCTTCCTCTTCTCTCCCTTAAGATTTTAAATCTCTATTTTTGTTAATTGTACCCCAAGATCCTAGCACATTGTCTGGCACATAGTAGCACTTAAATCTTTATTGATAGGATTGGATTAGATTCTTATCTTGTTAAATATTTCACAATTACATTTTAATTTGGTGCCAGCTGCATTCAGAAGTGTTGTTGCCACCCTGGGATAGCATGGTTGACATCTCTGCTGTAGTTTATGTCCTCCTGAATATTCTATATATGACTAGGCCCCTACCCTGAGTTCTATTAATATTGCAAATAAAAGAATGAAATACACATGTGTTGTCCATTAGTTACCCCATATATGTATCTTGGGATCAGTCCATTTTATTTTTCAGTTGACAATCTGATTATATAAAGCCAGCTGATCTGAAATATATTACTGAAATTAAGTCCTTAAGATCTAATAATGTAGAAATACTTCATTAAGATATATAACTAGGTGGCACAGTGGCCAGGAGTGAAAGCAGGAAGACATCTTCATGAGTTCTTGTAATAGCAATCAGTTTAGCAGATACTTAGCAATTAGTACCTTGGCGCTAAGTGTGGAAGGTGCAAACTCTGTCCCACTGTTGAGAAGGCATGAACTCCCCTGTTGATGTGGAGGAAGGGGATTGGCTGAGCCCCTGTTGATGCAGAAGAAGGAGATTGGCTGAGACAGGCCAATATAAGCAAGAATTCCAGAGACAGAGAGAGACAGAATTGGAACGTTGCTCTGGGTGAAGGAAGAATCCTGCAGACTGAAGACAGCTTGGAGAGAGAAACAGAGAGAGAGAGAGACAGAGAGACAGAGACAGGGAGAAGGAGAGAGACAGAGAAAGAGAGAGAGAGAGAGAGAGAGAGAGAGAGAGAGAGAGAATGAGAGAGAGAAAGAGAGAGAGAGAGAGAGAGAGAGACAGTGAGTTTCTCTCCCAGCATCTGGAAGCTGAGAAATGAGATGGCGTTTTCCTGAGACCAGAATCTGGTGAAGGCCACCTGGAAGGCTGAGAGGGCTTGCCTGGAAGGCTGCCTGGAAGGCCTATATTCCTTCTGGGTACTAGGGCCAGCTGAAGTGCTGGAGGACAGAAGAAACATGACCAGGATAAGACTTAGTTTGTTTGTGGCCTGGCTGATCCTTGAGTTCCAGGCAAGAGAAGTGGTGAAGAGTTTGAGATGTGCTGGACCCTGTGAACTTCAGTGTGTAACAAGAACTGCTTGGAAGACTGGACAAGGAGTTGGGAGCTGGCTGCTTCTGAATCCAGGCGACTGGTGGATTCAAGTAGGAGCTGGGACCATGGAAGGGGATCCAGGGAATCAGAGAGACCACCCTGAGTCAAGATGAAGTAAAGGCCTCCCCTTGGATGAAATTGAGATTTTCTGGACACCAAGGGGTGGAGGGTTTGTGTGGTTTTCTAATGACTGTATTTGTGATTAATGATATTGAGTAATTATGAATCCAGATTAGTGACTGATTAAATTAATGGTTACCCCATGGGTGGAAGTTTGATTATTCTATTGTCTCTTGTTCTAAATATTGTGGCCACTGTAGTGAAAATTGTGTGGCCATTTTCTGTGATAAGATGTAATGTTGTGAATATTATATTGTGATATATTGTGAATGTTTGTCTTTGATTTGTAATGGAATAAACAGAGTGTTCACTATATTGTATAATCCGAACCTTAAAAGCTGTTCACAGTAGCATTCTTTTGGGAATCTGCTGGTGCATGGCATTATACTTCTCCCTTCCCTTCTCTCAATTTCCTTCCCTTTCTTCTCTTTCTTGTCCCCTCTCTGCTTTCCCCATCTCACTGTGTCTCTTGTGTCTCTCTATCTCTCTGTCTTTCTGTCTTTCTGTCCCTTTCTCTCTCTGTCTGTCTCTCTGTCTGTCTCTGTCTCTCTGTCTCTGTCTTTGTCTTTGTCTGTCTATCTGTCCATCTTTCTCCCCCTCTCTATCTTGCTCTCCCAGAGAGGATGTTTGTTTTGTTTACATGTATGTATGTTAGGTTATTCATCTGATAAATCTGTATATTTCAGAAAGCAGGTCACTGTCAGAAAACAAACAAACAAATGTGATGTGTTTCTCTGAGGCATTTAACTTGATTAAATCATTAATGGATAAAAACAGCATTTTAAGCAGAGAAGCCTATTTTGGAACCTCATTTCAAAAGGTGTCTATTGAAAGATGGTTCATTTAGGAACTATATTAGGCTCATTAGAAGCCTAGTAGCAGTCAACAATAGATCCTTGGTTTGGTTTGAGTTACATAAAAGTGTGTGTAAGTCTTATATTCATACATTGCATTTTGTTTTAAACAGCATTGACTTCCTATAACATATCCATTATGGTAAATTAGAGGATAGAGGCACTTGGGGAGCCAGGCATACTGGCAATTTAAGTACAAAGTTCCTCATTTGGTGGGCAGATGATAACAATTTACATTTTATAAGACAGATGAATGTATAATCCATAAAATTTAAGGTACATCTTGCAATCATTCCTTGCTCAGGAAATGGTAAAGAAATGAGAAAGAAACTGTTTTTGAAATCTCTTGATGCCAGAATTAAGATTCCTTTTTTTCCCCCAAAGGAAAATAGAGTGAATGGGATTTTCATTTCTGTAAGTTAACCCTAGTCGAAAGGATCCTGCAAACCAGTGGGTCCCTTATCTTAATTCTCATCTAATTCTGCTGTTTCCTACCAATTAGATTTCCTTCCCTTCCCTGTGTTTATGTTCCTCTGCATTGCTCAGAGTATGTGTCTTTTTCTGGGCAATTATTTGCTTCCACTTATGGCAACTCAATATATACTCTCTTTCCCTTCAGATATGATTCTCCTTGTTTAGTGAGATCTATGCTCCCAGTTTCAAACTCCTGCTTGGCCCTTCCTCAGGTTCAACCATAGCCTTAGTCTCCTAAATCACAGAATCCGCTCCTCTGTCCCCCCCAGTGAACCACTCTAAGAGAAAGAGGATTCTGTTCTATGAGGGCTTAGCGGCCCACCAGCTTTTTCCTGTAGCGACTCCAGGCAAACTCCTCACTTCCTAAAACTTGACAGAATCCTCTAACAACTGATATTTAGAAAATGTCTCAAAGAAGACCAAAGCAAAGATTTTAGATGAGAAGAGGTGGCTCTGACCTCCAATACAACAATGGGCGAAGCTAATCTTTAATTAATCATGTTACAATATCTCCCTGGAATGACTTGAAAAAACTAGATACCACAATATCCATAAAATATTCTTAATATAAATTTGAAAGATAACTTTGAGTCCAGGGTCTCTGTAAGATGGAGACTCAACCTAGGGTCTGTGATTTTATGTGTATGTATGCATAGTTGTAATACATATATAGTACATATGTGTATTTATGTATATGTGTACCTATATGTATGCATATTTGTGTGCATTTGTGTATACTGTGGGTATGCACACAGGGATATGCTGGTAAATGTTTAAAATTGACTCTGCAAAAAAAATTAAAATATATGCACAATACACTTTTAAGTTTAATCTGCATTATTAATATTTTGTCCATCACTTACTAAATCTAGAGAACAACAAAACAATAAATCAAACAGACTCCTGGTGTTCAAGACTTTCTGAGGTATAAATACTCACAAGAAATATACATGCATTTTATATATTTGTGTATATATACATCAAAATCAATTACATTGAAATACATTTATATAAATGCAATCATCAGTTACATTCAATCAAATATTTATATTAAATTATATTGATAACTACATTTCAATATAATTGTTTTTCTTTGTTATCCTGAATTATTTCATTCATTTAAAAATATTATTCTGAGAAGGCGTTCATAGGCTTCATCAGATTGTCAAAGAGGTTCATGGCATAAAAAAAGGTTGAAAGAGGATGAGATTTGTATTTGAATGGGCTAACTGGGCAAGCTTATGATGGACAAGAAATTTGAGCCTCTGGATCAGTACAAGGAAATCTGCTTTAATTGTTGCAGGAGAAAATGTCATTTGATTGTTCAAGTATCATAGACTAAAAGGGAAGTTAATTACTCTAATCCCTCAATTTGTATATGAAGAAACTATGGCCCAGAGAGTATAAAAAATTTGCCCTAGATCACACAGGTGGTAAGAATCAAAGTAAGGGTTTGAACCAGGTCTTCCTATTTCAATGACACTGCTCCTTCCACAAAGTCTTAAATCTTATGACCTTAACAGTCCAGTCCAGTTTCATCATTTTACAAATTAGGAAACTAAGGCCAAGAGAGAATAAATGACTTTCCCACTGCCACAAAATCTGTAAGTAATATTTAATTCAGGTTCTCTAACTCTAGTTTCACTGACCTTTCTAGATTTCTTCTCATGTAAAGAAAATGAAAGAATTGAAAGGCAACCAACTGAGACAAGACCTTAATTATATCACAGCCTCAGGGGGGAAACACACAAACAAAACCAGTGTTTAATGGGAGGGGAAAATCTACAATAAGATGCTAAATGACAGAGCCCTAATACGTTTAGACTATGCTTAATTCATAGTCTAAAATTAGCATTCCCCATTGATACTGCATGCCAATTATGCCTCTGCAATATCTCTTATATCCATCTAATATTTTTTACTTCCCTTCCCACCAGGACTTAACTACCTCTCTTCTGCTCTGATGTAATAATCGTCTAATTAGTCTCTTGCCTCCCATCTCTCCCCTCTATGATCTGTTCTTTATATCAGTGAGTAATCTTGCTAGAACTCAAATTACACCACTCCCCTGTGTAAAAATCTTCAGTGGCTCAGCATTGACTTCTCAGATGAAAGGGCTGAAGCTGGATAAGTTCTATGCTTACCTCAAACACTCAATATTTAATATTATTTAGCAATATAAAACAATGTTTGAGGTTTAGATACTGCTTCCTCACCTTCTCTACCGAGGGACACTTATCAGCTCTTGATACACAGAATAGGTTTAGTCCCAGGGGAATCTGACCACCTTAAGAAGTGTCAGGTTCCTTTCCTCACACTCTTTGCTCTTTATACCTCCACTCTGGAGCTGGAGCAAATGCTACTTAAAACTAAAGTCTTGAGTCTAGTTTCTCTCCAATGTAGGGAGAAGAAGAGTATTCAATGCACAGTGCAAATTATATATAAGGAGAACTTTTTATTTCCCCTACATAAATTAGATGTTAAAAAAAACAGCACAATAGGGTGCTATTGCATAAAAAAGAGGATGCAATAATATAACTACTGCTTTACTTTTATGAAAAATTGAGACTTATGCACTAAAAGCTGAAACAGTTTGTGAGAGTGTTGGATAGGCATTTTATATTTCCTTTTTTCTGTACTGTACAGTTTTCTCTAGGTTCATGTCTTCTGGAAAGTCAGGTCATGACTTGGAGTCATCCTCCAATCTTTGACTATCTACTGCCCCAAGAAGCAGAGTCAGAGAGGGCAGTTTCATCATTGAAGAGGACACTAAGGAGAACAGAAAGTTCAGAAGCACTGAGATAGCTGCTTTAGAAGGGTAAGCCTCAAAAATCCTGTTTCCATAACTACAGCCAAACAAAACACAAAGAAAATGAAGTAGCTAAGGCTCTGAGATACAGTATGATTGCCTAAGCAAGGCATGTGCTTTTACTCCCATGTGTTCAGAGCCACCATGTGGCCAGGGAAGAAGAGCTAAGTCCTCTTCCCCCATCCTTTCTCCTCACTGCTCTCAGAAGGCTTACTTGTCACATATCCTGGAATTAAGAAAGGATGAGGAAAAAAAAATGTTTCTCTCTCTCCTGTTTTTTTAAACAGATGTATCATCTCATCCTCATTTTTGGTCACAGGGTTGGGGAAGACCAAAGGACCACTTGAACCAAGCAGCAATTCGTTCAGCAATTGGCCTCAGAAGTTTCCAGAGGGGCTCAGCAAATACTCTATGAAATGGCCTGTAAGACTAATACATATTCTGTGAGGTATAACCCTTGCTACATGATAATCCTATGACCCTATGAACTTGGGTTTTTTTTTCCTTAATGAAGACTTGCCTATCTCAGACAATAGTGATTTTAAACTTATCCAACAACTCACACTACTTTCTTTTTCTATGTCTTTCTCCCTTATAAGCCAGTTATTGAGTACACAGATTTATCTTTCTCTTCATTTGATTTTAAGCTTTTTGAAAGCAGAGTCTACAGAATTATACCTTTTCATTTTGCCATGGAAAGCTAGGTGGTGCAGTATATAGACTGGCAGTCCCAGGGTCAGAAAGATTCATCTTTCTGGGTTCAAATCCAGCCTCCAACACTTACTCTGTGACTCTGGGAAAGTCACTTAACCCTGTTCACCTTTAACCCTGTTCCTCTTCTGTAAAATGACCTGGCAAAGGAAATGGCAAACCACTCTAGTATCTTTGCCAAAAAAAGCTCAAATGGGATCACAAAGAGTGGGACACAACTAAAAAAAGATTGAACAATAACATTTCACCCTGTTCCTGACACATAAGATGCTTAATAAACTTTCATTGAAAAGCAGAATTGGAAAAGTAGAAAAGTAGAATTCCTTGAATTGTCTTTCCTTGGATGAAATGAACGGAAAACTGAACAGATGGGTATAACCTTCAGGAGAGAAGGGCAGCAGTAGAGATATATGTAGCCTTGTAACACTAACTACAGTGGAAGAAGCCCTGCTTGTCTGTAAAAATAAAGTTGAGTATTATTCTCTAGTGCATGCTTTAGTTTTGTATTAAAAAAAAAATCTGGCATCAGCTTCCACATCATGACCCAGACAACGGCAGCATTTTTTTAATAGCCTGGGTAAGACTTATTGATTTCTCCTCCATATGCTAGGATGAGAGACAGGGAAAAACTGTAGCTCAGCCACTTTGCACAGCGGAGTCATTACCTGTTCAGGATGACTTGCTGCAGAATGACAAAGAAATGTGGGCAGGCATTTTTAGATATAGTGGAACAATTGTGCATATGGAGTTTAATACATATTGTTTATAAGAAATTTCTCAAGCATGTTATTTTTTTAAGTGCATTAGTAATTTGGAAATATGCTTTTAAAAAAAGTTATTAAACATCCAAACCCTGAGGTGAAAGAAAACATGATGACCCAGTTGCTATTAATCTGTTTGCTTTTCCTCACATACTACACTCTGTCTCCTGACCCCATGTCTTTTTATTGGCTTTCCCCTATTCCTAGAATGCTCTCTTTGCTCATCTTCACCCACTGCCATTCTGCAAGACTCAAATTCTACCTTCTGCAGGAGACCTTTCCTAGTACTCCTTTGTGGCTCGTGCTTCTTTCTGAGATTACCTCTAATTTACACTGCATATACCATATATGTACATCGTTGCTTGTATATAACCTCCTCCCCTGGAATTTGAACTACTTGATAGTGGGGACCATTTTTTTTTGTACTTTATATCCCAGGTGTTGAGCCCAGTGCCTGGCACATAATAAGTATTTAATAAATGTTTACTGGACAATTGATTATTGACTATTAGGTATAAACCCAAAGGAGGTTGAAGATAGAAAGATCCCACTATACCAAATATTAAGAACAGGCCATTGAGAACATTGTGCACAGTAGTAGCAACATTGTGCGATGACTAACTTTGATAGCCTTAGCTCTTCTTAGCAATGCAAGCATCTAAAACAGCTCCGAAAGACTCATGATAAATGATGCTGTCCACATCCAGAAAAGGAACTATGGAATCTGAATGCAGATCAAAGCATATGATTTGCCCTTTCTTTTTTTTTTTTTTTTGGTTTCTTCTTTCTTGTGGTTTTTCCTATTGGTTCTAATTCTTCCTTACAACACAACTAATGTGAAAATAGGTTTAATGTGAATGTATACGTAGAGCCTATATAAAATTAAATGCTTTCTTGGGGTGAGGGAAAGGAAGAGATGGAGAGAAAAATTTGGAACTCAAAATCTTATGGAAGTGAATGTTGAAAACTAAAAAATGAATATATATATATATATATATATATATATATATATATATGCACATATATACATTTAAAGTAGCACCTTTTTCTGGTTGCAAAGAATTGAAAACAGAGTAACTGAAGATTTACTGAGAGTTGTATGTGAATGGAATGGAAAATTACTATGCTGTAAGATGATGAATACAAAGAACTTAAAGGGACTTGAGAATTCTTGTATGAATTGTGAGAATGAAGAGTGAACTACACAGAACCAGGAAAATTATATCTGTTATATCTGAATAATATGAAGAGAAAGTATAGCAAAAATCAAACTTTATGTTATGTAGAAAATAGCCAAGAGTGGGAAAAAATATCAAAATTGTTCACCTTATTGGAGAAGTGGGGTACTTAGGATGTGGACTATTGCATATACTTTCAGACACGATGCGTTGGCTGGATATGTTAAACTATATTCTCTCTATAAAAATCTTTGTTTAAAGACAGTTTACTAGGGAAAGGGAAAAGAGAGAAGTGGAAGAGAAGAGAGGGAGAGAAATATTCAAAAGTGTATAAGATGTTTAAAAAAGGACTTTGATTGCTATAAGTTGTTTTCAAATCATAGATGATTAAAAAAAATAGGACAGAGCCAAGATGATGGCATGAAAGCAGGGACTCACCTGAACCCTCTCACAAATTCCTTCAGATACCTCTAAAAAGTGAATCTGAACAAATTTGAGAGTGTCAGAACCCACTAGGAGACAGAGGGTAGCAGATTTCCAGCCCAAGAGAGTCCAGAAAGTCAACTGGAAGGATCTGTTGCACTGGCTGAGGGAGTACGCAGGCTGCACCAGCACATACCCCACCACAGAGGAGTGGGAGCAAGCCCTGACAAACTGAATCACCTGCAGCAGTGGCAATTTCCAGAGGTCTCAATGCAGGACAGGGGTTTCTCATTTGTCTGAGCTGGGTGAGAGAGAAGCGCAGAGCCTGTGGCAGCAGCAGCAGCAACTCCTGGGGCTATCAGCCCACAGAAAAATAATGTTTGAAAGTCACCTACTTGAACTTCTGGCATCCAAGATACCAGAGAAAACCATAAGTGCTCTCATCCTCCCCTTGTTGGCCTTGAAAAACCCAGAGAATATTGCCCCAGGAAAAATTCTGAAATAGTGGAGCCAGGAGAAGGGGTACTGCAGTCTTTTAGCTTGGGAGGTTAGGGAGATAGACAGGAATTGTCGCTCTTGCTGTGGCTGAAGGGGACTAATGCAGGATGGGAGGTATCTAGCATGCTCCACCTCAGCTGACCAGTGGGAGATCCTGAGCCCCAGGGAAGTGGAGTTGGCAAGTTGGAACATCAGGAGTGTCTTGGCACAGCCAAGGGAATCGACAAACACCAGCATGGACGGGGATCCACCAGCCATTGAATCTATCTGTGCTCTAGCACAGCTCTAGAGGAGGTGGAGACCTCCAGTAGCCAGACCACCCCTCCCCCACCTTCCACACTGTGAGCTTCAGTGTAACCCCCCAGGAATCTCAAAAAGACATCCCTTGGCTTCTTCAGCCTTGGCACACACCAGCCAGCTCCAGCTCAGCACCAGGTGAGATGAAGCATTATATAGCTTCTAACTGACAGAACCAGAGATCACAGCACACAGAGCCAGTAACCAGGCCCAGAGTTTCCAGCATAAGAAGCTTGGGACAGTACCCCAGAAGCAAAGATACACTTTAAAATCCAAGGAAAAGGCAATCACAATGAACAAGAAGCAAGCTGAAAAAGCAAATACCAGAGGATCTTACTATGGGGACATGGAAGAACAAAATATGAATTCAGAAAGGGACAGCGTTGATACTATACCCACATCTGAAGCCTCAAAAGGGAATATGAATTGATCTTAATCACAAAAACCATTCTTTGAAGAGCTCAAGGAGGATTTTAAAAGTCAAAATAGAGAGGTAGAAGAAAAATTGACCAATTCTTTTAAAAATACACAGGACAAAATGGAAAAAAAAATTAAAGAGCTGTCTCAGGATGGAGCCATCCTTGGGGGCTTGGTAAGATAATGTCAAGGCAAGATGATGACATATCCTTAAGTACCAATAGATGAGAATAACAAAAAATAACTTTATCCTAATGTAACCCCCAGCCCAAAGCCCATTAGCACATGATGTTTCCCTCCTTAGTAGAGACCATTAACATCCTGTGCATATATGCGGGGTGGGGCAGAGTTAGCTAAAATCAAATCCCTCTCATTTTCTTAGGGTCTATAAGTTTCTTTAGACTTAGAGTACTTCTGTTCTTCAGCTATAAAAGGGAAGATATAAGTTTCCAGCCCTAGTTCAGGTTACTAAAAGGAAAGATTCTGGGAAGAAGCCAGCATAACAGAGTTAGCAGCTTCCATTATGTCCCTATCTCCCCCTTTCCACACTAGAGATTTTGGAAAGTTTCCACTTGGTTGAAATCTGCGACTCTTTCTTGATAGGACTGAGTTTCCTTGCTGCCAGTGGGAGAACTCCTTCACTCTATATGGTCTTTATATTTTCCTGTGTATACTTTTTTCTGAATTCTGGATAAATCATCTTCAATAATTGTTTTTGTGTGATCATTGTGGAACTAATATTTGGTGGGAAAGGGGTTAAGCCTTAGATATAAAGCTTGGGTACTCCTGCTTCTAACATTAATGAAACAGTAGTCAGATCAAACATGAATACCACACAATTTTAGCCTGGTACCCAGTCTATCTGAGGAGAACAAAGTGGTTAAACTTTTGACTACTTTTGGCTTTTATCTCCTACTTCCCCTCCTGGCAGGAAATAAAGTCTCCCTTAGAGAAGGATGGTGGGATAAGAGGATAAGAGGCCAGCAATGTCGATTCTGCCTCCCTTTCAGTCACACGCAAACACCCCCTCTTCTGGGGGTAGGCTTCTTCCCAGAGTCTTTTCCTTTAGTGACCTGAAGTGGGGCTTGGCATTTTCCATCCTCCTCTCTTTTCCTCTCCTGTCCACTCATGTCTTCTCCTTCCCTCCCCTCCTATCCCCTCCCCTCTCTCTTTTACACTCTCTCTCTCTCTCTCTCTCTCCCCCCCTCCCTTCTTCTCTCCCTCCCTCCCCATAGAAATCCAAAGTGCCCAAAGTCCAAAGAAATTCAGTGATTCAGGAAAAGTGAAGAGATAAGAGTTAAAGAGTCTCTTTTTTTCTTGCTTTTGACAACTCTGCCCTGGCTCTCACCTAAGCAAAGAGTATTGCTCTCCACCAATGAGGAAAGAATCACATACCAACTGGCTTTGAGACTGGGATTACACCAATGAAAGACAATATAAAGAAAGTCCTTGTCAGAGCTGTAAACAGGACTTTATTTCTGGACCTTTACTCTAAGGCATGAAATTTGGAGAAATACAAAAACATTTACAATTCTTTATATGAACAAAAACAACTGAGTTTAGTATATAGTGATTATGAATAATTAATCAAAACAGGAAGCTATCAGATGTCAAGCATCCGCCTCCTTCCCATGAAATAAGCTCGATCTCAATGGTCACTTTGCACTACCACCCCTATACTCTTTTTATGCAGGTACACTGTGATATTCTGAAATTTCTGTCTTCCACTAACAAGGTGGTATCCCAAAGTCTGTTCTCTCACTGAGTCTTCTGTCCTGAGGTCTCTCTTTAGCTCATAACTGAATCTGTCTTAAAATATTGCTTTGAGAAAATGTTTCGTATCCTGGGTATTTTAATACTCCTTGCTGCAGGGGCAGAGCAATGATAGGGAAGTACAGGCTGAAATCCAACTAAATTCTCCCAATGTTCACCTTCAAACAACTTTTTAAAAATGCCTCAAATTAGATTTTGGATCTGCAGAACCAACAAAAGGTCAGTGGGAGAAATTTTTTTCTAGCCTAAGACAACCTAGGAGTCAACAGGAAAGATCTGTACCATTGGGGTTAATGAGTAGGAGCATTCATTAGCAGTGGGCCTTGGAGGTAGCTGTAATAGCACTGCTAGCATCAGAAGCTGCAGCTTCAGAAGCTTTCATCCTAGAGTCAGTAAGAGAGTAAGACAACTGGCCAGAAAAAGATGACAGGGGACACTTTGACAACACTGGGTATATCTGACACTCATTGGCAACTCTATTCCACATAAGGAGTATGAGTTTCAGTTCCAGGTCAAGGGGGGGTGGGGTGTATGATTGGTCACAAGGGAGCAAAGATCCTGGACACAGTTCCTGGGCCAAGAAGAGGACTAGAACTTGTGACTTCAGGGGAACAGAGGAGCAGAGGAGCAGGGAAGTAGGAGCTCTTCCTGGATAAAGACCAGAAAGAAGACCACAAGAGCAGTGACTTCACTTCTCCTGGGATCACACCACTTTTGAAACACCAAAAACTTGCAGACCTCCAGAAATAGCTCTGCAAACAGCAGCAGCAGCAACACACACACACGCACACAGGAAAAAAGTTTGAAGCTTGCCATAGTGCTGCTCCATCCCCAGGTGAGCACAAGCCTACTTTAATATGAACTTCAAAGTGAGGGAATAGGTTTGGAAAATAAGCAAATAACAACAAAAGAACTTCACCATAAAAAACTCCTATATTGGCAGGGAAGAGCAAGCCATAAACTTCAAAGAAGACAATAGCTACAGGCAAAGCCTAAAAGGAAAAAAAAAATTAGATCCAAGGACAGCAAGAATTACTGAAGACTGAAAGACTGAAGACTGAAAGAGATGAGAGGTTGAGAAAGATGGAAAAGAAATGAGATTGATGTAAGAAAATTATGAAAAGAGAATTAACAGCTTGGTAAAGAGACAAAAAATACTGAAGAAAATATTGCCTTAACAGAATTGATTTAATGGTTAATACACATGCACACACACACATACATACATACACACACAGACACACACAATTTCCTGAAAATAAGAGCTCCTTAAAAAGCAGAATTGGCCTAATAGAAAAAAGAGGTACAAAAGCTCACTGAAGAAAATAATTCCTTCAAAATTAGAATTGGAAAGGGACAGGGACAGGGACAGGGTAGAGAATAGAAGAGGGGGGTGGGATAGGAAGGAGAGACAAATAACCAGTCTCTCATAATATGCCCACTATGGAGAGGTTCTGTGTAATTACACATGTACAGCCTGTATTTAATTGCTTGTCCTTCCAGTGGGAGTGGGTGACGCGGGAGGAAGAGAAAGAATCTAGAATTTAAAGTTCTATAATCAAATATTAAAAATATATATGTATATATACAATTATTATTATCATTATTATTATTATTATTATTATTATTAACTACATCCAACCGGGACTTAAGATACACAGGTACTGTGGTAGGGAGATCCATCCTGCCCTACCAGAAAGTCAGAGGGGTGATGGGG
>CM053582.1:425577186-425596247 GCA_028627135.1 Pseudochirops cupreus
AATCTAAACTTAACTGTTTGTATTGAGCCCTCTTTAAATCAGAACAAATGAGAGTAATGATCATATGATGCTCATCTCTCTCCTTCCCTCCCCTAAACTTTAGTATGTTTTTATCCCTCTTCTTGTGGCATAATTTACCATTTTCTGCCTCATCCTCTCCTTTTCTCCCATTACAATTTCTTTCTTCCTATTAATAGTTTTTTTTAATCTTCAGATTAGTTCACTTATACCCACACCCTCTATCTATGTACATCCCTTTTAAATGTCACAATACTTATACAAATTTCAATATTGATAGGTATCCACTTCTCATTTGGGATGTAAACTGTTGCTCTTATTGAGTCCCAAGTTATATGCATGTGTGAGCATCTGTGTGTGTATGTGCATGTGTGAATGTGTGTTTTCCTTGTTTACCTTTTTATGTCTTCTTGGATCTTGTAAGTAGAGATCAAATTTTTCATTGAGCTCAGGCTTTTTCATTAGGAAAGTCTAGAAGTCCTTTATTTCCTTAAATGACTGTCTCCTTGCCTTAAAGATTATGCTCAGTCTTGCCAGGTAGTTGATCCTTGCTTGCAGTACTGGCTATTTTGCTTTATAAAATATGAAATTCCAATCCTTCTGATCCTTTAATGTAGCAGCTGCTAAGTCCTGTGTAATCCTGACTACAGTTCCATGATATTTGAATTGTTTCTTTTTGGTTGCATTCAGTATTTTCTCCTTGACCTTGTAGCTCTGCAATTTGGCTACTATATTTCTTGCAGTTTTCAATTTGGGATCTCTTTCAGGAGGAGATTTGTGAATTCTTTCAATAACTATTTTACCTTCTGATTCTAGGACCTCAGGACAGTTTTCTTTGACCATCTCTTGGTTGATGCTGTCCAGGCTGCTTTTTTCATCATGGCTTTTTGGTAGGACAATAATTCTTGGTTTATCAGTGCTGGATCTGTTTTCCAGGTCAGCTGTTTTTCCAGTGAGATATTTTGCACTTTCTTCTAATTTTGCAGTCTTTATGTTTTGTTTCTTGCTGCATCATAGAAGCCTTAGCTTCAATTTGAATGATTCTAATTTTTAGTGAATTATTTTCCTCAATTAATTTTTGAAGCTACTTTTCCATATGTTCAGTTTTCATTTTTAGGGGAGTATTTCTTCCATTTAGATTTTGGAACTCCTTTCCTAGTTCTTCAATTTTCCTTTTTAAAGATTTGTTTTCTTCAGTGAATTTTTACTCTAATTTGGTCCCTGCAGATTTACATTTATCTCCTACTTCTCTAATTTCATTTTTAATATCCCTCCTGATGTGCTCCAAGAATGCTTTTTGGGCTTTAGACAAATTCTCATTTCCTTCTCTGGTCTCCAGTGTGAGTATAGAGTCTGTGTTGCCCTCTGAATTTGTTTGTTCTTGCTCACTATGAAAAGATTTGATGGTCCCAGCCTACATAGTTTCCTTCTTGCCCATTGTGATTGCCTATGTCCTGGATTTTTATAGTGGCTATCTGCTTCTGGGGTGCAGTGGTATTGAGCTTCTCAGGCTGGGAGGTAGAGGTTTGGTTGTTCACTTTGTCAGCTGTAGCATCTGAGTGTGTAGACTGAGGCCAAGGCCAGGACTCTCATTGTTTCCACTGAGCTACCCTGAGGCTTACAGAGTAACCTATGGGGACCGTGTGGTCTGGCTCCTTCAAGTTTCCACCTCTGTGTCTCTGGGCTGCAGCTCAGGAGGCCAGGAGCAGGTCAGGGCTGCAGTCTGCTGATTGGCCAGGTGGTGCTAAAGCACACCTGGACTTTTGTTGTTAGTGTTTGCTGGCTCCAACCTCCTGGCCTTAGACTCCGTACAGCCTTATTTTCCCCTTCTTCAAGGACTCCCAAGTCTGAGGCTGCTTCCACTAATTCAGGATTTTACTCTAGGTGGGATATTTAACTCTGGACTTTTCTGGGTCAGGGAGGGGGGTATTCAGAGCAATTAAGTTTTATTCCTCTATCTTGACTTCTGAAAGTTTGGGTATATAATTTTTAAACATCCAGGCTGTGGGCTGGTAGCCTAAGGAGAAGCTGCTGACCCTGCTGTGGGCTCTGCATTTTCTCTTACCCAGCTCTGACAATTCTCTGTTCTGTGGGGAGACAGCTGTAAATTGCCCTTGGAGTGAGTGAGTCTGCTGACTGGCTGGGGTTTCTTCTCAGTCTGCCATACTCTGCTCTCAGATCCATGCTGGTGCAGTCCCTGTGTGCTCCCTGTTCTCCCTACCCAGACCTGAGTAGGCACTTTCCTCTGATGTGAATCTGCTGCAATCTGTGTCCCAATGGGTTCTGTCACTCTTAAATCTATTCAAATTCACTTTTTAGCTTTTAGCAACAGAATTCTTGGAGGAGCTTGGAAAAGCTACTGCTTCCTTTCTGCCATCTTAGCTCTGCCCTTCCAGTTTCTTCTGATAGTTTTCATGACTGTTTGCTTTTCTTCCAATACTTTTCCATTCTCCATTATATTTACAAAGATGAGGTCTATCTTCTTCCACACCAGATCTCATTTTTCTCAATAAAACATTGCTTCTGTTTCCTTTAGGAAACATCTTTCATTCTCTCTAACTACCTATAGAGAAATATTCTTTGGGTATTTTTCCCTTTTTCTCCAGGAAGGAGGAATAGAGGCAAGCAAAAGAATATTTAGTTCCTTGTTTCAGTTATTCAAGTATTTAGCACCTTGTTTCAGTTCAAGTGTCTTTGAGCCTTGACCATGATTATATCAAGACTTTTTAAAGACACATAGCTTGTGCAGCTTACAGTGGGACGGACTTACCAAAGACTGGAACAGGAATTACATAAGAGGTGGGTGGAAGAGAGAGGAGTTGATGATATATAAAAGCTCAAGCACAATTAGGACAGAGCAGAACTTGGAGGAAGAATGGCTGTGGTGCCAGCACTTTATCTGCCTGTGTTGATGTTACCTTTTCAGACCTGTCTGCTGATAAAGGATGTTGCTGCTGTTACAGAAGCCCTGGGACCTTACTGCTGTTTTAAAAGCCCAGAAAGAAGACTTTCTTGTTGTCTGTTTATAGAAACCTGGCAAGAGGGTTTTACTGATGTTTTCAGAGGTCCTGGCACTTCACTGATGATTTGTGTTGATTTCTCAAAACCTATTTGCTGTTATGTTAAATTGCTGTGAATGTTGAACTTTGGTTTCTGTGAATGTTTTGCTTTAGTTTATTGCTGAATAAATAGAGAGTTCACTATACTATGTGTTCAGAACCTTGAAGCTATTCACACCGGTAGTTCTCTGGAAAGCTGCTCATGCTTGGCTTTACAACACATTAGCTTAAACAAGAAAACTGATAAAAGTCACTCAGCTCTGGTAGAACTACAAATGTCATACAATATGGAATGGATCATTGAATCATTTCCCTTATTCTATGTGATAGAATTTTATGTAATAGAAATCTTTTATTTATGTAATAATATTTCTATTTATGTAATAGAAATTATGTAATAGAAATTTTCACTTCTGTTTCTTGAAACTGCTTTTAGTTATTTACAACTAAACTTGGTTAAACCCACAACCTTCTCAATGAAGGACAGACATGGAATTGCCAGCAAAGTAGCAGATGAACAATTTCAAGGTCGAAGGCTAAGAAAGCCAACTTATAGAGGAGATAATGGTGAAAACACACACACACACACACACACACATACACACACATATGTATACACACACACACACATATATATACACACACATATGTATACACACACACACGCACACACATATATATGTAAGTATATGTAATGAAGATCTATAGATACTTCCAATTCATGAAAAAGCAAATAATTTTTAGTTTTCAGTTCTGTAAAAATCACTGTGCTGAGTACTGTGACAAAAAAGATAAAAGAATGTATTGTCCCTGTACTTAAGGAGCTAATATTTGGGGATCGGTCTGAAAGAAATGTTCTGGTTACTGACATCAACGTCAAAGAAGACTTCTGTCCCTGGATTGCCTGAATTCTCAAATGGACAATGCAATTTGAGCAAACCCTTTATTATCTATAAATCTCAGGATAAGGAGTAGGTGAGGTACTATAACATCCCCTCTAAAATTGATTGGAGTCAAATGCAACTAAATTTTTTCTTGTCATCCACTAATGTTCCATCACTGTTTTACCAATTTTTTTCTTTGAAGTAACATAAAGAGAATCAGGGAGGTAAGGAAAGAGGGAAGTATCATGGCCATTCTGATTTTGCACCCAACCATTTGCATACAATCATCGTAGTTAAGTGGCCAAGAGGGGAGCTACATATTTGGCAATAATTTTACAGTTTTATTTATCTTCGCTGAAGAAGAAGGAATTGTGTTTCTTTATTAACCTCTTAATGTTCTAGTTATATTTATATATTTTAAAACAGTGATTTTAAATTATTTCATTTTAAATTGTCCAAAAATTCTGACTTTTGACCATAAAGTCACACAAAGCTATTTCTCAGAAGGGATGATGGTTGTGATTATAAACACAGAAGAGACAACACACACACACACACACACACACACAAATACAAAGGCTTTTTTGATAAATTTAAGAATTATTGTTCTTTCAACAAATCATAGAACGACTGCCTTCTTCCTTTCTCTTTCCCTATAGAATCTCTTAGGCTAAATAAAACATCTCTCCCTGAGAATAAGATACTGGAGGACAAATGGCCTTCAGATAGAGTGCTGTGTGGTTATGAAAGTCAGTCCCCACTGGTGTCAGTATAACAGTTTGTAGAAAGGCAAAGAATAAATACCCAATGAACTGAGATGCTCACCAATGCACAATAGCAGAATCCTGATTTCTCAAACTATGCTGTTGATGACTGGTCCTGCCAATTACCTATGAATATTTCTGGCAATTTTCTTTGGCACTGAATAGTGTTCATTGTTCCCCCATGCATCCAGCAGTATGTCTCTGAACAACATAAGGCTGAAAAATCTGTCCCGTAGATTTCTCACAAATGTGATAAGCATAAGATATTTTGGAACTGGAGGTTTCCTTAGATATCTCTAAGTATTTTTTAGCTGTATGATCTTTGATCTTTAATTTTCCTTATGAGGAAAGTGAAGCCTAGGTGACTTGTCTAAGGGTTCATGGCTTATTCACGACAAAATCAAAACTAGAATCTGTCTCCTGACTCTTAACCTGCCCTTTTTAATCAATTAATCAATCAACATTTGTTAAGTACTAGGCACTTTGGATCATACACCTATACTATTGGATTTAGGAGAGACCTCTAAGGCCTCATTGTACAGAAGAGTAAACTGAGATGTAGAAAGGTTACTAGAATTAAACCAAATATCTTAATTAAATCTCATTGGCAGTATTTGAGGGGACAGCAAGATGGTGCAGTGGATAGAATGCCAGGTCTTAACTCAGAAACACTCATTTCTCTGAGTTCAAATCTGGCACCAGACATTAGCTGTATGACCCTGGGCAAATCACTGCTTACCTCAGTTTCCTCATCTGTAAAATGAGCTAGAGAAGGAAATGGCAAACCACTTCATTATCTTTGCCAAGAAAGCCCCAAGTAGGGACAAGAAGAGTTAGACATAACTGAAATGAATGAACAGCACTAACAAATGCAGTATCTAAAACTATGTCCTTTGACGTTAGCATCAACATCCTTTCCGTAGTTTTGTGCTAGATCCTCTTTTGATGGAAAGCATGATGCTGATGGGGTAAGAAGTGTATGTTGGAAGCTATGAGAGTTTCTCTTATTTTCATATATCATCCAGGCTTAGGGATATGCCCAATACCTGAATCAGGGTAGAAAGACACTGCATACGGTTGTCATCACATGGATTTCATCTTTAGCCATGACCATGATTCTTGCTTTAAAGTTCTTATTTCACCACGAATACTCCCAAAGGGGAAGCTTCTTTAAATCTAACAGAAGTTAGATCTGTATCTGTATAGGGCAAACTTCCTGTGCCTGCCATTGTTTTACCATAGGATGGAACTTCTTTGGGATATATGAGCATCTCTGACTGCTTAGGAAAATACAAAGACTGGTCATTTTCTCTTTGTCTTTTGTTTTCTTCAAGTAAACCAAACATGAGAATACTCCTTGTGTCTGACTATGAGTTTTTTACATCATAAACTCTGAACAAGATTATTGGTTATAGTATGGGCATTCCTGGACATCTGCCAACACAAGTGCCTTAGTATTTTTGGAAACAACAACAACAAACAGTAGGGTAGTAGAGGTAGAGTATGTTCAGTTCTGTCACTTAATACTATTTGTGACCCTAGATGAATCATGTAACCTCTGTAGGCCTCAATATTCTCATAAGGAATTTGCATTAAATGACCTATAAGGTCCTATTAAGTCATGAATAAATGACTCTATGGCTTTAATACAACCCTTTATTGGTCTACTTCATATTCCTATAATGTAGATTAAGTCACTTAATCTCTCAATGTTTCAGTGTTCTCATCTATAAATGAATGTGTTAAGCTAAGAAAATACACATTCTATAGTTCTTTCAGTTCCAAATATTATAAATCCCAATTGAGCGTTTTCTGGAACAACAATGCCAATTGTTCATTTTTGCTCTTTGTTAAATGGGTACAATCATATTTTAATATAACAGCTAGTAAGTCAGACACAGGAGAAGGAAATTCTTGATGTTTCTATTCTCACCAGGATGCAAATAATTGAATGTGACTGAGAGTCACAATTCTCAAAGAAAATAATTTTAGTTTATACTATCCACCTCATTGAACTTCGTCCACAAATTCTAAGTTCTTTGAGATTACAACAAAGATATAATTGCTTTTAATTATCAGTTGTTAAAGTCTTCTTGGAAGAGATGTTTTTCATTTTGTTATTTCTTCCTTTTCCCCCTTTGCCTGTTTGAATCCTAACAGAGGCTCTGTGGTGCACTAGACACCATATAGCTGAATAGACAAAAGATACATCCTTGCTCCTAGAAGACTATATTCTGTGAACCAGGAGAGCAGATGGGTTGCAATTCAGAACTGAGTAAAGAAAATTGACATCAATATTTTAGGAAGTATATCTGGTAAATTATGTTTACAAACTGTCCTATTTCGGGAAGGGAAGTCTTTTCAGAGGAGATGAACTGCTGCAAGGAATGTTTTTTTAATGAGGGAAAGGAAGTGATTATACAGATGGAAAGAGAGAAAGTACTTTTCAGGCACATGGGATGGTAGGAAAGAAGGAGACAACACAGAATGAAAGGCCACTGACAAAATCAATTGTTTAAGGCAAGCCTGAAAGAGCAGATAGAGATCTGAGCTTCACATCAGAAAGACATGGAATCACATTCTTCTTTGCTACTTAGTAACTGTGTGACTCTGGTTATCTAAAGTTTCTTATATTTACATAAGGGGCAGTAAGGTGATACAGCAGATAAAGCGGAGAGACTGGAGTCAAGAATACCAAGTTCAAATCTAGCCTCAGACACTTACCTACCCTGTGACCATGAGCAAGTCACCTAACTCTCTGTCTCAGTTTTCTCATCTGTAAAAATGAACTGGAAAAAACTGCCAAACCATGTCAGTATCTTTGTAAAGAAGACACCAATGGGGTCACTAAGAGTTGGATATGAGTGAACAAAAATAAATTTTTATATTGCTGAGACAACACAGAGTCTGTGAGTTAGTATAGGAAGATTCTTACTCCAGGAATAACAAAATTATACATGCAGATGTATGTATGCATACATTGTAGAAGCATATTAATTTGGTCTTTTTCAGTAAAACTGAAAATATCAAGAAATATTTTTCTCAAAAAGCTCTTTTCAGACATTTCTCCTTGGTTTAAGTAAAAAACAATAGGCATTTTTTAAGATAAAGAGTGAGGGTGGAAACAAAAAAAAATGAAACAAAATACCTCTTCTCTTGGTTATATCATTGCTTTTTCCAGAGTCTGAAGTAATTGGCCTATTGATTAATCTAAGAGTAGAATCTTCATATCTCAAGAGAGTGATACTATGATCCACTCTTCTCCACTGAGAAAGGATTAAGATAATGATTTCAGTGAGGAGATCCCTTTCATTACTCTAAGAGAACATCTGAGAGGAGTGATCAATATGAGAGCTGAGCATTGATTATAATTTTTAAATGTTAAACTTCATTTAACATACCATAATCTTTTCTTCATTCAAGATTTCTAGAAATATTACTTCAAATTACCTGGGGTAGACATGTTGAAGGAGGTGGAGGGTAGAGTCTCACCAATTTGGACAGATTCTTTCTCTCTTTCTCTCTCTTTCATCTAGATATCACTTGGATATGTAATAAAGATGAACCAAATAAAAAAAAATTCCTAATACATTTGTATCCAAAATGCACAGCTCAAAATTAACATTTTTAGATACATTGTCAAATTTCTTTCCACCAGTGGAATATAAAAACTTTTTTTTTGCTTACATGCTATGTGAGCTCTTTAGTATTTTTGGAGTTAACAACAATTCCAAAATCTCTGTAGTCACTAGCTACACCAATGTGTAAACCCTATCAACAGATCTTTCCAAGTGGAGGATGCTAGGGAGATGGTTTCCATGATAGTGATGATGAGCAATAAAAGTGCCTTGTAAACACTATGGATTGTGTACAGTCAGTAACTGGGTATGGTTAGCTAATCATGTAGTGAAAGAGCGGTTCACTGACTTTGGAGACATTTAAAAAGGCCATTATTTCTTTGTCTCTATTTGTGTCAGGGTATGGGGGCTCAGTGATTATCTCTCAGTATCTTATGAGACACTATATGGTAATGAGAAGGGCCTTAGAGTCTTCTTCCCTTGAGACAAAATGGGGCTCAGTGATTGGCCTCTTCATTCAATTTTTCTGTTCTGTGTACAGAGAGTGGACTATCTAATTTTGGTTGAAAAAATGAGTGACAAGAATGGAAAGTAGAATTCAGGCTGAGTTTTGAAGGCAGTACACCATGAATGCCCTAAAAATCAAGGAGTGATCTTTGGGAGTGGTCTTCAAGACCCCAATTTAGTATAAGGACCTGATAGTGCCTACAGCAACTATCAATATACTGGCATAATTCTGAAGCACATAATATAACAGACTCTCTACATGGAAGACAGAGCCAAAGTAGTTATTCAAATACTAGAAAGCTGAATCCCAGCACCAGAAAGCAAAATCCATCACAGCAACAAAGAAATCTAAACAAAACAACGATGCAGAGATTGACATCATCCCGAGGCCTTCCCACAAACACTCACAATCCCAGCTGTCTCCTTGCCTGAGTCCCCTCTGTCCCTCAGCTCTAACTGCTCTGACCTAGGTCCTCTGGGCTCTGCTCCACCCTGACTCTAGCAAGTCACCTGGGCCTAGTAATGGATGGCAAAGATCTTCCCGTTAAGCAAAAAAATACATTAACCATACAGGACCTATCCAGGAGTGACACTGAATCTGGACAGACGTGAACTTGGTAGAAGTTTTATATATATCTGAAAAGACCTTAGCTTAGCAGGGCCAAGGTCTCCTACTGCATCCTAGGCCATTGCCAGTCCTCCAGAAGGATATCTGGGGGGAGGAGAGGGGAGGGGAAGGGAGGTGGAGCTGAGTTGCCCAACTGGTGACCAGCTGAGCAGCTCCATCTACTCACAGGTTGTGGTTTTTCTTTTGCTCTCAAAGAGGACCATGACACCAGGGAGAAGATGAGTTGATGGTAGTAAAAGAAAAACACTCAAAAATTGCAGTGTGCCCTTCTGGAATCCTGAAGGGCAGATATGGCATGCTTGGCCCTTATAAGTGGAATCATACATCATTTATATTTGTGAATCAAGCGACTGTCTCTATCTCTCTTTCTCTTTCTCTCTCATCATATGGGACTTGAGAGTGTGATGGAAAGTCTCTTCATGTTGACTCAGGTGAGGTGAGAAATCAATTATGAGATCTAGGAAGCTGAGGTTTGCATCTCTATCTCTGGAAATCTGAAGTTATGGAGGATACACTATCAGCAAACCTAGAAGTGCCCACAGCAATAATACCCTAACCTTTAATATGATTCATTTCAATAAAATGACATAATTCAAACTGAAATATGGAAAGTAAATGCTCAGGATGCTTAATATACAGTGTCATTAATGCACACCCTTTCATCAATTTTGTAAAATTAAACAGGAGAACTGCTCTTACAAAATGCATGTGGGTATACGTATCTCAAGGCTGAAAGAGGGGTACTTTGCATAATATCTAATCATAGTATAACTAACACAACCATGTGTGGCTTTTGCTTTCTTTGTTCCAAATCATTTTCAGGTAGTAGAAATGCGATTATTTATGACCTTAATGATGGTCTTCCTCTAACTTTCTGCCTATGTGAAGGATATTTCAAGTTTTCCTCCAATTCCATCTATTTGATAAAAGAGGAACTAAATAAAATTATCAGCAATGTGAATTTCATTGTCATGGTAACCAATTGTCTCAGGTGCTCAGCTCCTATACAACTATTAACCCCTAGTCCATATTTATTATTCAGAGGAAATTACGTCTTGGAAAAATAAAATTGCTTGTCACAAGAAAAGGATGAAACCCTGTATGCTAAAATTCATATCATTTAGACATGATAAAATGCATTTTAAATCCTAAAATGATTTATATTTGCATTATGAATATGTTCTCTTCAATTTTTTAAATAATCTTCTAATAAGAGATAAGTCAAAAGCCACCACTCTAACTAAAGGTATCCTATTTTACCTCCAAGCTATAACAGGTTAGTAGGAATCAAGGTTCACTATATAATATCTGTTATGATTGTGCAAATTTCTCCATAGAAAACACTCACTGAAGAAGACAGTGAATGTCAAAAGTCAGGGAAGGGCCATACTGTTTATGACTGCTGTTCCTTTGTCAGTCAACATTTATAACAAGGACCAATGATCTACATTTTTTTTTGTAGGTTGGAGTTATTTCTTAGTCACCTATAACAATAAGGAAGTACATTAGATAAAAGTGCCAAAATCTAGATAAACTTCCTAGCATTCACTAACCTCTGCAGTATAACTCATCCTTATCTTTGTTTCCCACTGTTCTCAAGTAAACATTTTGTTTAATTGAAAGGGATTCACTGTAACTTCTGTGATGGATGCTATGCTTATTCTCACCTCCTGCATTCTTATGCATGTCTCTCCTACCTAAAACGCCCCCACCCCCAACGAGTATCCCACCTATTTTAATAAGTAGTGTCTTGCAGTAACAGCAGGGAAATAAAGAAAGGCAAAATATAATCTTTGCTCTCAAGAAGGTGGTAGTCTAAGGAGGAAGACCACATGCAAACACAAGCAAAATATTTACAGGATAAATGCGGGGATAGTCTCATACAGAAGGAAAGCATTAAGATTAAGGAGAATTAGGAAAGGCTTCTTTTAAAAGGTGGGGTTTTAGCTGGGACTTGAAGGCAATCAGGCAAACAGGAGAAAGATATGAGAAGGTTGAGCATGCCAGAAACTGGGATGAAAATGTATAGTCAGTGAAAATGCAGGGTTGGGAGATGGAATGCCCCATTCAACAAGCAGGAGGGAGGCCAATTTCCCTAAAATATTGAAATTATTCATATTTATTTTAACCCAATGATCCCACTACTGAACATAAGCCTTAAGTTGGTCTCTATACACCACAATTTTTATGGAGTCTTTTTTTTTTCTAGAAAAGTGGGTACCCTCTGATATGGAATAGGTGAACACATTGTGGTATGCCAATATAATTGGGTATTATAAATGTAACAAGGTTGCTACCCACATGGAGTGACTTGTGAAGGTCTCAGCAGTTAATAAGAGATATATCTAGCCTCTTCTCTCCCTACACTTCTCCAAGGGAGACTTAATTCCTTCCAGGCAGGCAAGTAAGAATTTGGGCCAGAGTGCCAATGATGTTTTCCTCTCCTCAGGAGAAGGGGTACCAAGCTAGAATTATATCTATCTGGTACCTTAAATATTATAGTCTAGGGGATGTAGTTTTCAGGTACAGGCTAAATTTCTGATCATTATGTCTTAATGTGGAAAAGAAGACAAGTTAAGCCATGATTATTGAGCATTATTATTCATAATTGATGGGGGTTGGTCAATATAATAGAAATTAACTCGGGAATAAATTTTGAGAAACCAAATCCCAGAATGAACAGATATACATGCACACACCAAAGCCTAGAAACTGAAAAAAGGCTAAATAGTTTTCTTTCTTTTCCTTCCTTCCTTCCTTCCTTCCTTCCTTCCTTCCTTCCTTCCTTCCTTCCTTCCTCCCTTCCTTCCTTCCTTTCTTCCTTTCTTTTTTTCCTATAGGGCATAATCCTCCACTTAACACATTCCACAGCTGAAGTCACTGCTTCCAGTCACCCCACTGACTCTAGCTTGGCTCCAATTTCGTCTTGCCCCACCCCTCCCTGCTATGTCAGCAAGTTCAAGGGGCATGGAAGATGTTCAAATTCCATAACCATTACACTTCCTTCCTTCCCTCTTCCTTTTTTTTTAAATTCCTTTTTGCTTCTCTTTCATTTAATGAGTTTCCCACTTGAATCTCCCCTTTGGGTTGCTAAAGTGCTAAATATTGGCCTTCTGGTTTTTCTTCTTTAAAGTCCAGGGTAAAATAGTCTTATTGGTTTATTTTTATCCTCTCCATCCTATTTTTTTCTTTCTGTGACAAATACTCATAATACAATAAAATCCAGCTTATCTTTATCTGTAGACTAAACCCATCAGTTGGTTAGTTGGTTGCTCAAAGAGGAACAAAATGACATCACTATGTCAAGTCAAATTTCAGTGTGTCTGACTGTGACTGATCAGACCAATCTGAGCTCAGAATGTTCTAGCACAGATTGGACATAAACAGTTCATGTGAACATATGGGGTAGATTCTTTAAATTTGTGCATCTTGCTTTTCTTTTGAGCTATTTCAAATCTGCTTTGCTGATACAGCACATCACCTTCTCTGATGTATGCATGCCATGCTGAATGGTCTTGTGCCAGTGTTTCCCATGTCACACAAACAATTCCAAAGTTCTTAATGGAGACCTTGAGAGTGTTCTTACATTTCTTCTTCTGACTGTCATGTGAATGCTTGCCCTTTGTGAGTTCTCCATAAAATTGTATTTTTGGCAAGCATATATTTTGCATTTGAACAACCTGGCCAGCTCATTGGAGTTGAGTGTTCTGAAGTAGCTGGGCAATTTGATTTGAGAAAGTACCTCAGTGTCTGGTACCTTATCCTGCCAGGTGATCTTCACAACCTTCCTGAGACAATTCAAATGGAAGTGATTCAGTTTTCTGATATACTGTCCAGGTTTCGCAGACATACAACCATGAGCTCAGCAAATGGCTCAGTTATGAAATAAAAAAAAAGTTTTAAAAAATTATTTGTATTCAAAATGTAATTGAAAATGGTTCACCATGTAGCAGTGATAAAAATGGGGTGGTGGTGGTGGTGAATAGGTATAGAGGGAGGAGTCCCTTCGTGGTTGCCAGAATGAAGAGGTGTAGAGTGAGGAATCCCATCTGGGTGGCCTAAATGAAGAGGTGTGGAAGGGCTGGGTATTTGAGGGATCTCATATGAATCTCTGGAGGGTTCTTGTCTGGAAAGAATTTCACAGAACTCAAGCTATCTTTTGGCAGAGTCAAAAAAGTATGTTGTTACACTGACTTTGCAGCGGGCAGGAGAGAGGGGGGGAACCTGCAAGCTTACAGAGATCTAAGACAGAGTTGTAAAGGGTATAAATTCCATAGGATATAGCCACACCTTAAGGAAAAGCTGTTGAGGCAAATGGCATAGTTATTTTGATGTGCTAGCTTCCATTGCATGCAATGGGTTCTCACAACTGACAATCATCCACAAAATGGTGTCCTATAAGACAGAATAAAACAGTTTCTTTGGATGTGAGGGAGAGAGTGGATTCAATTTATTATTGTTGTTACAATAATAATTTCATCTTATTTATTTTGATTTAGTTTTATATCACATTCATTTCCAATTATCTTATTCCATAGCAAACCATCTCTTATACATAAGAAAGATTTGAGAAGAAATTTTTAAGTCAGTCCAGCCAAACAAATAAATAGATCAACTGTGTCTGACAGTATATACAACATTCCACATCTGTAATCCTTTACTACTATAAAGTTCCATTCATCATTTCTTCTCCAGAGTGAAGCTCATCATAAAATTATGGAGCACTCAGTTTCATTATATTTTTTTATTCACTTATTTAGCCATTCACCAAATGACAGATATCGATTTTATTTTCCTTTCTTTGACACCAAAAAAAAATGTTCCTAAGGATATTTCAATATTTGTTGAATCTTTCTCTGTCTTTGACTTCACTATAATTTATGTCTAGCCATGTGATTTCAGGGTCAAACAGGTATGAACATTGAAGTCACTTGCTTAACATAATTATAAATTTATTCCAGAATTATTAAACCAATTCATAGCTATAATGACAGTGTAAGAGTACTTCTGTTTTTTCATAGGCCCTTCAACATTGATTATTTTCATTTTTGTCCCTTCCTAATTTACTATATATAAAGTGTAATCTCAGAGGTTTTTTATTTGCATTTTTCTTATTTTTAAAGATATGATGCAACCTTGCACATTTTTCTTACTAATTTACAATTATGCTTTCAAGAACTGAGTGGTCATAATCAATGTTGAAATCCATTACTTAAAAGCTTTTACTTTTATGTATTTGTTTTACTTCCTCACATAGCTTACATATCAGAGTAATACCATCCTTTGGCTTTTATATGTGCTTAAAATTTTATTGGTTTAGAGGATTTCTGATGAAGAAGCTTTATCACCAATGATGAACTGAATCTTCTCTGCAACTAAGAGCTGTAAAGAGTTTTCTGGGACCACTGAAAGATAAAGTCACTTGCTAGGGTGACATAGTCTTTATGTGTCTGCTATAAAACTTAAACCCAGGTTTTTCTAAGTCCAGAGTGAGCTCTCTATCTACTGTGCAAGGAACATTTATTAATTCAAATGATATGAATTTTTATTGTGTCTCAGATATTTATTGCAAAAAAAAACAAACCCTAAATGAAATTTGTTCATTCATTCTACCATGATGTTATGCATATTTAGTTTAGACCGAGGAAGTTCTTTGAGATCCTAGGGAAAAACATGTTTTGGCAAGTATTTTGCATATAGGGATCTTAGAAATCATCAAGTTCAACTTCCTTAGCTTAATGAAAAAGAGGCTGAAACACAAGTAGGTTAAATCACTTGTCAATAGTCACATGGTGAGTAATGAACAGGGTTCAAATCCTGAACCTCCACCATCAAATTCAGTGCTCTTCCTAATATACTAGACTGCCTCCTTTCAAATGTATACCCAAGGATAGACCTATTTCTTTGTGACTTTTGATGTAATCTAGTGACCAGAAAATAGGAAGAACATGGACACAAAATATGGTTTCATCAAAAATATTTTTCTATCTTCTAGAGTCAGGTCTTTATATGTAATAATGATAAAGAATAATCATTAAGGAATTTTGTTAAGATGGGAAAAAACAAGGAAGAAAGGAAGGAAGGAAGGAAAGAAGGAAGGAAGAGAAGGAAAGAAGAGAAGGAGGAAGGAAGGGAAGGAGGGAGGAAAGAAAGGAAAGAGGAAGGGGGAAGGAAGGGAGGGAGGAAAGGATGAAGGAAGGGAGGAAGAAAGGAAAAATTCATTTTCAAGTACTTTATATACTCCCTATTGCCTTCAGGATTATGTATAAAAATCTACTGTTTGGCTTTTAAAAGCTTTTATAAACCGAACCTTTCCTACCTTTCCAATCTCCTTAGACTTTCTCTTCTCCACATCCTCTGTAATTTAATGACACTGGCCTCTTTGCTTCATCTCCAGACTCTAGGCATTTTCATTGACTGTCTCCCAAGCATGGAATTCTCTCCCTCTTCACTTTTCTCCTGAAGCTTTCTTGGCTTCCTTCAGGGCCCAGCTAAAATTCTACCTTCTAAAAGAAACTTTTTCAGATTTCCCTTAATGCTAATGCTTTCTCTCTGTTTATTATTTCCAATTTATTCTGTATATATTTTTGTCCATGGTCATTTGCATGCTGTCTCCCTCATTAGCCTGTGAGCTACCTGAGAACTGGGAGTATTTTTTTGCATTTCTTTGAATCCCCAGTGTTTGACACAGTGCCTGGCACACAGTAGGTGCTTGATCGGTATTTTTTGACTTGACTTGACAAAACATTCTTAGAACATATGGGAATATAAAACAGAAAAAAAACGACATTCCCTGCTCTTAAGGTGCTCCCAGTCTAATAGAGACAATGCATAAAGGAGGTTTCAGAGACAATTTGGATAATTAGTATAACACCAACATGAATAATATTCTGCAATACCTATGACTTCTCTGCTGGGTAGTACAGTCTCTTTGCTGATAGCATTTATGTTTATCTGTGAGGTTATTAATACTAGCCCTTGAGTCAAAGTGAATATAAGCCACAATGTCAGCACCCAAGTCTATTTTTTTTCCATTACTCAGTGCTAAGAATAATGCCTTTCTACCAAAAATCATAAATAAAGACTATTGTCTACTGTGTATGAGGAAATATACACATGCGATTGTATTGCGACATAAATCAAGAGGTCACTGGATAATGAGAAAAGCTGGGTGTTAGAGAAAAAGGGACCTGAACTTCAAAGACCGCCAGAGATTGATGGCAGGAGACATCTGCAATCAAAAATCACTTTCCATTTCCAGTGTGACTGACATCAGAAAGGAATTTCATTTGGTTTTGAAGAGATTACCCTACACCTTAGTTAGATTTTTCAGTTTTTGAGTTGAAAGAGTTTCCTCCAACTATCTAGTTGATTTTTTTTTTCCTTTTTTCACATAATGTGGTGATACTTTGAGTGATCTTTTCCTCTTGAGGAAAAGGAAGTAAACCTCAAATGAGCTAGGCTGAGTGTACCTAACAGAGTAGATGACTGCACTTCAAGACACCAATTAATTAACCACTATACTATGTTTCAATGAATGAGGATGATCATTGAATGTTCCGTTGTCATGGTCTTATTATCAGTTGGCGCTTCCGAAGAATCATTACTGCTTGAGAAAGATAAAATTCAATTTATTGAAAGACAAGGCCATTAAACCCTGGATATGTGCTGTATTCTGTGCCTCAGATTTCATAGCTGAAAATGAATTTCTTATGGGGAATAATGGAAGATAATGAAGATAGAAACAATTACCAAAAGTAGGGTCTAGTGATTATCAGCACATCAATATTTGCATATTAGGCCCCAAGGAATTATTTGGAAGACATCTGTTTTATTAGTAAGGTTTTATGAGCCATAAAGGACTTTTGTTCTTCATTATTCATTGTTTTCTAGAAATTCACATGAAATGAATTCTGTTACTTTTTTTTTTTTTAGTCACCTGCCTCATGGCAGAAACAGGTGTGTCTTGCAGGTATTCTTTAGAATGCAAATAATCACAGGTTAAAGAAAACTGCAAAGAAAGCCAAGTTGCACCTGAGAAATCAACATAAACATAACCAAGTTATTACAGAGTAATGATTAGGCATGGACAACCTCTTTATATTATCCTTGCCATAGCCTGGGGTGAAAATAGTTAGAAGCTTGTTTGCTTAGCTATCCTTGACAATATCATAATTATTATTTGGCATCTTGTTACCTTCTAATTATGCAGAATTGGGAGGTGGGGTGGGTGCATAATGAAGTACACTTCACCTAGTAGTCTCCCTCCAGAAAAATTAGTCTCAAAAAAGATGTGGGTGTCATGCGACTAAATTAAGGAGGTAACTATGCCAATAGAAAAGGCAGGGAGGTAAAAAACAAAAACAAAAAACACCAAAAAACCTATTTATTAAGCACCTGTTTGGGGCCAGGCCGCTATCCTAAGCCTTAATTGCCTATGGAATAGCAGGCACTGTGTTAAGTGCAGGGTCCAGAAAGAAAGAAAAAAGATAAATCTATCCAAAAGGAACTCAGAGTCTAGTGAAGGAGACATAATGCAAACAAATGTGTACAGACAAGCCATATCCAGGATAAATTGGAGGTAATTAACAGAGGGAGGGCATTAGAATTAAAGGACATCAGGTCATTCCCCCATAGAATGGAAGACTTTATCTGGGACTTGAAAGAAGCGAAGAGGAGGAACTGTGGAGGGAGAGGCTTCCAGGCATGGGGGATAATTTGATTAGAAATTTATCTCTTCCTTAAAAGGGCTTCTTTCTACTCCACTAGTACACTTCATTTAAATTGATGGTATCTTCATCTTCACAAATTCACTGAAGAATATGGAAGAGCCATGAATTACAAACTTTGCTAAATTTTGATGTATGTTTCTGTTGGAGTGGAGAAAGTAGGTGGATGGGGAAAGGAAGACTAGGCTCCTCTCCTATTCCTTACAAAATAACACAGTTTTAAAAATTTGAAACCTTTTTAAAAGAAGTTTTAACATGGCTGTTCAGCCAACCAGCTTTTCAGAAACATTTCAGGTGTCCTTAACTAGGACCTGGGCACCTTTCTTTCTAGGGGGATGGATATTCTGGGATAGTTGGAGATGTGGAAAGGGTTTTATGTTAACTTTTTACAGCTAAATGGTCATTTTCTATAGAAGCTCTTTAATTCACATGATATGAAAAGTATGAATGATTTACTCTTTCTTTAAATACACTTGGATAAGGCAAAAGTCCTCAGCAACAGAGGCTATCAAATAATAGATTGCATTGCAAAAAAATGTTATCTTAATTCTAAGGGGAAAAATGAAGTATCTGCAAATAGATGTTAATGTAAAGGAGGAAAATGACCTAACTCCATGTGATCTGATTGGGCCAGATGTATTGGTAAGGGTGTAAGGAGGCATAAGCTTTTCCTTCAGCTCCTCCATTTCTCTTTCCTCTGGGATCCATATTCAGGGGAAAACCGACCAAGCAACCAACCAATCAAAAACATCTTTTTGTCTTCGGTGGGCAGAGGGATACTCAAATCTTTCATTGGTAGATAGAGTAGAAAACAAAAATAAGAAACTTTCTCTGTCTCTCTGTCTCTCACATACCACACACACACACACACACACACACACACACACACACACA
>CM053582.1:425596747-425607532 GCA_028627135.1 Pseudochirops cupreus
TGTGGAAGGATCAAACCCTGAGGCAGCCTCTCTCAAACATAATTGCCCAAATATAGAAGACATTCACAGAAGTCTATGCCATTGAACATGAACATTTGAAAGCTCATTATTGAGAATAAAGGAGTTTGATAGCCAATGTAAAATGCAGTGGTGTTTGTCAGGGACTGGACTTACCTATGATACAAATCAGAAAAAAAAATGGAGTAGTGTTTACTCATATAGCCAAATGAAATTAGTTGAAGGAGTGTATGTGTGCGTTGTATTTAGATGAAATGGATTTAATGTGTTTCACTGTACAATTAATTATCCCAATTAAACTATGTTTTCTCGTGGTGAATGCAGTGCTGATTTGTATACTGGTACACAGTATTTAGTATTCGCTATTGATATGTACTCCTCTGATAAAATTATTTCTTTACATTCATGAGCTATGTTATTACGTATGACATACAGTTGATTATTGTGTGTGACTCAATCATGTATGAATGATTGCATACTATTAATGTCATGTGTGATTTATAATGTAACTTGAACTGAAACTATGTTAACTATGTGAGCTATGTGAAATGCCAATGTGCTGTTTTTGAAGCCCACAGACACACTTATTTCTCTCAAGTGATTTATAGGGACCGTAGATTTTTATTGTGGGGAGCATGTAAGGCTGTGCTCCTTTCAAACTTTGGCAAATGAGCAGGATGTAAGGACAAAGAGAAACAATAAAATATTAAGGTCAACCCTTTTCATATTTTAGTGAATCATTTTGTACCTTATAAGGAATGTGAGGCTTTCAATAACTCATTTGCCCCTAAAAATCCATGAAAACAGTTGCTCATCCAGAAGGGGCAATATATTACCCCCATGACACAGATTGCTTCTATGTTATTTCTTGATTAATTCATTTGCATAGACTACCAGGAAAGAAATAGTTTTAAAAGTAAAGATTTTTAAACCCCCATTGTTGCTTATTGTGCAAGTGGCTAGTGCTTAACAATCAAAAGGCAAAGAGCCCCTTTCCTTGAAAAATCCATGATATAATGCAAACAACTATATACAAAATATAAGTTAGGGTGAGATCTATCTCTTATTTGACTCATCAGTGCACCAGGAAGAAATGTTACAAGGACTCCTCCATTCATCTAACTTATTCCTGGTTGGTGGCAAGCCTCGGAATCAAGGCTTTTTTTTTTAATTTTAAAAAATTTTAAATTTTTTTAGAATCAAGGGTTTTTGAGAACTGAACTTAGAAGATTTCTGCTAGTTTTATGGCAAGGACCTCTGCTCTTCCTGCAAAAGCATAAAAGTACCTCAGTCGGGGTGCCTAGGTGGCCCAGTGAATAGAGCACTGGCCCTGGAGTCAGGAGGACCTGAGTTCAAATCCAACCTTAGATACTTGACACACTTACTAGCTGTGTGACTTTGGGCAAGTCACTTAACCCCAATTGCCCTCAAAAAAAAAAAGTACCTCATTTCAGGATTGTAGCTAAGACTGAGGCAAAGCTTGCAGCTGAGGTGGTAGAGACTACAACCAACCAGTGAGAAGTAAATCCAAGGAGTACAGTGAAGGAAACCATTCAGCAGCAATGTTGAGTACTATGCAAGGTAAGCCAGCCTAGTAGCTGAGCAAACTTCTCAACAGTAGCAATGTGATAGGCAAAAAGATAAGCGGTAGGCCAAAAGGAAAACTAAAAAGACCACATTGTCTATAATACCATGGTGTAAGTTGCCTTGGCCTCATGTCCCTGACATACTTTTGTCTCAATACCAGTGCATGTGTCCATTACTATGTGTATGTCCACTCATCACAGTGACACTGTATTTGTTGGAATATGTATCCTGGATTTATGTGTAAAAATGCTGTATTAAAAAAAGATTTTCCTAAGAACTGATATTCTCTCCTGGCTGATTGTTAACGGGAAACAAATCAGTGGGGACTCATTAATTATAATGTTAGAAGTATAGTGGTTGCCACCACCCTCATTCTCAGGAACAGAAAGATGTATTAAATAGGCTGCATGTAGGACTTGAACACTGTAGAGGACCACAAGCCAGTGCAACTTTGACTCTGATGGCTGAATAAGCCCTCTCAGCAAAAGAGAGTGCTACTAGGCCCTGATTGCTTCACCACGCTCCAGGAAAGATCACAGACATGAGCATTATGTCCTCATATGTGTGGTTTTGTAACACCATGCACAAGCAGCTTCCCAAAAGAATGCAATTGTGAACAGCTTTTAAAGTTCTGATTACACAGTATAGTGAACACTCCATTTATTCTATAACAAACCAAGGCAAACATTCACAACAAATCACAATATAATATTCACAACATTACATATTATCACAGAAAATCACAATATAGTGTTCATAACAGCTTAACATTAAAATGGCCACATAGTTTTTGCCAAAGTGGTCATAGTATTTAGAACAAAGAACAAAAGAACAATCATCTGGCATCCCTAAGGAGGTTTGGCTCCTTACTTAATCATTCAATCATTTCACAATACAAGTCAGTCTTCCACTCAGTACAGGGCAATCATAGATTAACTTAATTAGTCACTTATCTAGTAATCAGTCACTAAGTAACATTAATCACTAAATACAATCATTAGAAAATTACACAAACCCTCCACCTGCGGTGTCTAGTAAACTTTAATTTCATCTTGAATTCAATATCCAAGGAGAGGCTTTTCTTCATCTTGACTTGGGGTGGTCTCTCAGATTTCCTGGATCCCCTTCCTGAATTATTCCTGGTTGGTGGCAAGCCTTGGAATCAAGGCTTTTCAGCTCCTACATGAATCCACCAAACAGTCACATGGATTCAGAAGCAGACAGCTCTGAGGTTCTTGTCCATTCCTCTGGGCAGTTCCTGCTACACACTGAACTTCACAGGGTCTAGCACATCTCAAAACCTTCACAACTTCTGTTGCTGACAACTCAAGGATCAGCCAAGCCACAAACAAAGAAAGTCTTATCCCGGTCATGCTTCTTCAGTCCTCCTGCAATCTGGCTGGCCCTAGGACCCAGAAGAAATCTCAGCCTTCCAGGCTGCCTTCTGGGCAGCAACTTCAGCCTTCACCAGATTCTGGTCTCATGAAAATGACAACTCAGTTCTCAGTCCAGCATGTAGCAGCCCAGCTTCCAGATGCTGGGAAAATTCTTCTTCCTCTACCAGGAACCTGCCAGGAGAAAAATTCTTGATTCTGACTGTCTCTCTCTGAGACTCTTCTTACACACACACACACACACACACACACACACACACACACGCACACACTGGCTTCCTATTTCAGCCAAATTCTTCCTGTTATGTCAGAACAGGAGACAGAGTTCACAGCCTCTGCCTCTTAGCCACAAAGGTTTGATTAGTTACTAAGGGCTAAGTACCTGCTTACTTGACATGACACAAAGGAGTCTTCAAATTTAAATTAATTTCCATTACAGGTATGCACTCCTGATCTGGGAACAAGGACGCAGTAAGTGTTCTTAGGGGAAATATCATAATGTTTCAATGTAGTACTAACTAGAAACCTTTGGATAACTCCATCCTACTCTAGGGAAGTTTGGAACATCCTACCCAGCACTTTTACCCTGATAACCAGGATAGAGAACATGGCAGTCACTATAAGGTGGGTGAGAACTAGGGCAGCAGGGTCATCCTCAAAGAGTGGCTTATGAGGACTATGCCATTTTTCACTATATATACTGGACTCTCACATGAATTAAGTTGACTTTGTTTTCCACCATTCTTGGGGCCTATCTCTTTTATGATATTTCAGCTTCTGGGTAAGGAACACTTTTCAAGTAGCCCTTCTCAGCTCTGCTGCTCATCAGCAGGGTGCCCAACACTTTTTTTCAACTCTGCCAGGGAACAGCAGGGTTCCCCTGAACTTGGCTCCCCATAGAACACAACTCAAAAGAGAGTTCCTATTAGTTCATGTTGCATAGAAAATTAAATTTAAGGTAATTTGAGGACACAGAGAGCACAAATAGCTGGGAAGATAGGGAAGTCTTCAAAGAGGACGTGAAAAGTTTGTCTTTTTTTGGAAGGGTTTCTTTAAAAGTCTTCCATAACTTTTATTTCATTTCTTAAACATGCATATGATTCTCTCTCATTATGAGAGATTACTGTGACTTAAAATCTATTTCAATAATCAAAGAGCAATTTCAGCAAATTCAGGGCCCTGTGTCTTAACAATAAAAAGTCAACTGACTTTGAAGTCTTATAATTTCTAAGTGATTTTTATGACTTTTTATCAAAAAGTGAAATGAACGAATTCACACAATTATGACTGATCTTACATTGCTTTTTTGCCATATCCTTGGCTTCACAGAGCACATTCAGCACTGCTTCCTGCAGGCCATTTGACAGAAAATGAAGCTTAAAAATGAGAGAGAGAGAGAGAGAGAAAGAGAAAGAGAGAGAGACAGAGAGGGAGAGAGGCAGAGAGACAGAGAGAGAGACAGAAAGACAGAGAGAGAGAGAGAGAGACAGAGAGAGAGACAGAGAGAGAGACAGAAAGACAGAGAGAGAGAGAGAGAGAGAGAGAGAGAGAGAGAGGCATTTTGTTCAATAAGACATATGATTATCAATGGCAGTTGACTCTTGGGGTACAGTGAACAGATTATTGGAAATTATTGAATGATATAAGAACCAACCACTACTGATACCTTTAAATTAGTTGATTAATAAATATTGCATATGTTTTTGAACTTTTTCAGTCAATTGTGCTGATTTTTTTCTCTTGAAAATTTGCTTTTTTATGTTGAATATTTATCATATTTGTTATATGGGATGCCTCTCTGGGAGGGGGAGGTTTGTTGGGGATAACTTTGATTATTTAAGAAATGGAAGATATCAAAAAAAAACTTATTTAAAAAATAAAAGAAAAACTTGTTAGCTAACCTTACTATCTTCATCTCTCAAAGTAGAAAGTTGGATTGCTGTTGTAGTAAGTCATTTATGAATTGTGTATGACTCTTTAGGACCCCATTTGGGGTTTTCTTGGAAAAGATACTGAAGTGGTTTGCCACTTCCTTTTCCAGCTCATTTTACAGATGTGGAACTTTCTTTTCTCTTGACTCCCTGGGGATATTTGCCAAATAATTAGATCTCCACAGGTTTCTTTCTCTCTAAGAAAAAACCATCTAACCTAGAGTGGATTGAAAAAAAAATTAATCTTGAGGTGAATCTAGTAGCTATTAGAGTGCATACTCCTTCATGAGTGAGCCTCTTCCCTGTTTCATTTATATATCCCGTTGTTGCTTAATAAGCTTTGTTTCCCTTTGTTTCTAAGGGGGTATCATAAAATTTATAGCTAGAAAGAACTTAGAACTTGATCTGGTCAAGTCCTCCTCTGTTTTACAAATGAGGAAAATGAGATTCGAGGCTTCCTTTCATAACCACAACTCTGATAACATGTTGTTCACTTTGTTAGTCACATTCAACTCTTCATGATCCCATTTCAGATTTCTTTTTTTATAAATGAGGAAACTGAGTTATGCAGGGTTAAGTGACTTGTCCAGGGCCACAAAGTTAGTAAATGTCTGAGGTCAGATTTTAGTCCAAGGAAAGACTTTACCATGGTATTATTCCTATTCTTCAAAAATAAAGCACAAACAATAACACATAAACTCACAAAAAGGGTCTTTCTGACTTCAGGCCTTTCACTCTCTCCACTGTACCACCTAACTACCATGCCTATACATAATACATATATAATAAATATTTGTGGACTAATTAGTTGGCCAGAGGAGTTACATAATATGATCAAAAGAAACATAAGTATTAAGTAAACATATACAATTAAAATCTAGGCTCTCTCACTCCAAATTCAAAGTTCTTTGACTTTATTTAATGTGTATTCAACTAGAACCTATCTCTTCTAATTCCTATTCCAGTACTTTAGCCATAGAGATTTACACAGTGCTTAAAGGTTTACAGAATTAATTTAATTACCTTATTTCACTTTGTCAAACATCTTAAACTAGGGTTTTAAGTAGTAGAATGCTATTTGGAAGTTATTTTAATAGACAAAAAAAATACTATTTTTTGTAAAGAGATGGGTTTTTTTTTGTTCTGTTCATTGGTATTGTTGTTTTAAAAAGCCAAAATAATTCATTACATAATGATCACTAAAACATTAGTGATGAAATTCTCTTGCATTTAGGTAGGTTTGCCCTTGACTAGATGACTCAACGTAGTGTTGATAACTTACTGGAAGTCTTTTCCAACATGTTAGAATTTATCAGAATTTATATAGTTTGAGACACTGGGTTGCTTCCCCATTATAATGCAGGCATCAGAAAAGGACTATCCTTTTTGTAAAATCCCTAAATAAAATTGGCATTTCTATAACACTTTATACATTGTAAAACACTTTACATATGTTATCCCATTTGATACTCACAATATCCCTGTGATGTAGATGCTTTTATTGTCCCAGTTTTATGGATGAGGAAACTGAGACTTACAGAGAGTAAGTGAATTTGCCAGAGGTCACATGTCTAATAAGTGTCAGAAGCAATATTTCCTGACTCCAATCCCCCACTATTTATTGCATTCTCCAGCTACCTAGAGTGTCCTAGTGGCCAAATTACTAGTGAGAAGTCTCTCTCAAACTTAGGTACGTAGGCCTTGGATAGTAGACTCAAGTTACTTCTGAAATTGCTGTGAATGCTTGTAGATATACATATGTATGTATATAATGCATGAATGTAAATGTAATACAGATGTACACAACCCAACTTTTGCAAATATTTTAATATTTTAAGAACCTATAATTTTTGTAGAAGAGTATTCTCTCCACCGATCCATATTACGCTCTCTCTATAACTTAGTAACTACTCTCTAAGTATTTATGTGGTGGAAATTTCATTATGCAGGTTAACCTTTTGGTTTATAGTTTATTAGTATAAGTGTTTGTTTTTAATTGAATGTGCAACTTTTTTCCCCATGAAAATCAAATCACAAGGTATTACACATAATTTGGTTACCCCAGTGTCTTAATGATTTAGATCTCATGCTACTTGATATTTTAAAATAGTATAGGTGCTGCCTCCATTCTTGTTGTTATTACAATGACCAAAGTTGGATCTAGGATAAAAGATGTGTTTGTTTGCTTTCTTGACCTTGTATATCTCTGTAGGAATTTCAAAAAAAAATGTTATAGTTATTTGATAGACTGTACAATTCCTAACAATCAAATCCATTAAAACAATGTAAAATTTTTAAAAAATAAAGTAAGCAGGTGCACCTTATGAATAATAGAGCAAACTCAGGAGTGTTCTGTGACAGTCTCTATGGTGATAGTGGATTTCAAGAGGAAACCCTGGCAGCAGTTAGTTATCACTGTCAAGTTGGCTAATAGTGGCATGGTGACATCGATCCACATGGACAACTTCATTCATGTCTACAGTCAAAATCCTAATCACTTTGCTGATTCTTCTACTGTCTAACAGGTAGTGAATGACAGTCGTTTAAAAATGCTGCCTTCCAAAGTAAACGATGTGAAGCTAGAGTGAGTGCTGAATGAGCAAGCCCAATATACAATGTTCTCAGCATTCAATAATTCAATCCAACAGACTTACAGTGCACTTGTTATAGGCAAGGCAGTCAATGATAGGCACTAAGGGTGATTCAAAGAGAAATCACACCTATACCTCATATGTCCAACAGGCTTTACAGTTAACTATAAAAAAATACTTTCTTTACAATAATCATATGATGTAGGTAGTATGATTATTATTGTCACTATTTTATGAATGAGGCAACTGAGGCTCATGAACCTCAAGCATTTTTCCCAAGCTCCTGTGGCTGGCACCTCAGCTCCTTAAAGGTGGGGACTCTTTTTGATTTTATCTATATATACACTGAATGTCTTGCCCACATTTTGGAAGGGGGTGATGGGGATCAGGTCTCATTTGATTGATTTCATTGATATAGTGAAACAATACCAATGTCCAACATTCAAGTGGGAACTGACTCTTCAACATATAATCTTATATAGTTAATTATTTGGGACACTGAGAGATTAAGTGATTTTCCAAGAGTCACAAAGTCAGAGTGTGTCAGAAGCAAGACTTTTAAACTCATGATTTCCTGACTCAAGAGAATGGACTTTTATCATTATACCATGTTGCTTCTGAACTTGAGTATAATTGGTACTGAATAAACAGATTTTGTTTCATAGATGCCATCCACTATAGATGAAAAAGTGTTTGTGCCTGGCATCTACTTGGTCACATCCTAGAAGTAAAGGTGAAAACTGTATAATGAGGTTAATCTCAGTGTTTGGGGAAAAAAAAAACGATGACTCTCATATTACTGATGGGGTGTAGTATGGGAAAACAAAATTAAAATAGGGTCATTCATTGAATGAGTCACCAATGTTCATGCTTCCTTTTTTTTATACCTCAGGGTTCCATTTGTGATAGAAAAAAATCATTTGATTGGATTGGTTTAGTAAAAGTAAAAGGTGGGATTTGAACCCAGGTTTTCTCAGGTCTAATAATCTCAACAACAACCAAAAATCTTGCCTTAAAGGGCCTAACAATCTAGTAATCTCTCAGATAAGCCATTTGATTTCTGGTTATCGAGTCTTTGACATTCCCCTTTCCCTAAGAATGAAAAATATTGAATTAAGCATTTATAGACCTAACTGAGAATTGCAAAGAATTGCAAAGCAAATGTTTAAGGATATGGGATACCCAGGAGTCATCCTTCCTGGTTGAACCTTGCTCTTCTCTTTAGTTTTGTCCATATAATCACTTTGTTTCCTTTGGTCTCAAAGATAGAAACAGCCACATACGTATTCGAATCACCTTATGTACTCTGACAAATGGAACCTACCTATCAGGTACCACTAGATGGTCAAGTCATTGTCAACAGAAGTTTGCTCCCATAGATTCCCCAAGGTTCATGCCTGAGACTTGCTTGGCTACAACTACAGCTGTCCCAGGAATTTAAGACAGAAGTGAATGCCCAATCTTATTGCTTGAAAGAATAGACATTATTTAGGAGCTATAGATAGAAAACAAAATAATCATAGTTGTTCATTGAATGAACAGCTAATTTTTATAGGTTTCTTTAACAGTGTCATCAGGGTACTATTTTATGATGGTGAAAATTTGCACACCTTGTGTTTTTGGATTGCATTTCTTTTGAGCTATTTCCATTTTGCTTTGCTCATAGAGCACAGAACTTTCTTTGATGAGGGCACTCCATGCTGAGCAGTCCTGTGCCAGTGTCTCCCATTTCAGATGATCAATTCCGAAGTCCTTAAGACAGACCTTGAGAGTGTCCTTGTGTCACTTCTTCTGACCACTATGTAAACACTTGCACTGTGTGAATTCCCCATAAAATAGTGTTGTTGTTTTTTTTGGTAAGTGTACCTTTTGCATTCAGACAACATACCCAGTCCATCAGAGTTGCCCTCTCTGAAGCAGACTTTAAATGCTTGGCAGTTTAGTTTGAGAAAGGACATCAGTGTCTGGTACCTTATCCTACCAGGTGATCTTCAGAATCTTCCTAAGACAATTCAAATGTAAGCTATTCAGTTTCCTGGCATGATGCTGGTAGACTGTCCAGGTTTCACAGACATACAACAATGATGTCAGCACAACGGCTCTGTAGATCTTCAGTTTGGTAGTAAGTCTATGTCATATGTCATAGTACTCTCTCCTTCAAAATTAAGACTTTTTTCCCCCCCTCCAGTTCTTTTAATCCAGGTTTTAGGGTATAATTCCATCTTTAATTTAGCTTTTAGAATTCTCTACATTTGCGATGATTCTTCACTTTTCCAAATTAAAAAGTCATAAATTTCTTTCTTTTTTTTTTTCATTTTAACTGACAATATACAGAAGCCACTGCAGGTCATAGAATAGTAGAAAGAACAGTGAATTTGGTTCCAGAGGACCCTAGGATAAGATGCTAGCTCTCCTAAGTACTACCTATATAACCTTGGATAAGTCACTTAGCATCTTTATTTCTGTTTCCTCAGGTGTAAAATGAGGTGGTTGTGTTACTAATTACTAATAATTACTAAGAACTTTTCCAATTCCAAGCTTTATTATTCTTGCTCATTGGAAGGCAACATATTATAATGCAGCGGTTCTCAACCTTCCTAATGCCATGACACTTTAATACTCACATGTGGGCATGTCTGCATGTGGGCTAACCCTTCTGGAGACAGATAGAGGAGTGGTATTTTAGTTCCTAAGACCATCGGAAATATCTGTTTTCCAATGGTCTTAAGTAACCCCTGTGAAAGGGTCATTTGACCCCCAAAGGAGTCGCAGCACACAGGTTGAGAACCGCTGGAATGGGAAGAGAACAGAGCTTGAAGTCATACAAGATGGGTTCAGTTCCTTTATCTGACACCTACTTGTCATGTAACTATTGATAAAACATCTAACTTCACTGAGTCTTTTAGTTTTCTGATTTATAAAATAAAAACAAAAACACATGGACTACCTCACAGGATTGTTATTGAGAATATTTTCTGTAAATTTGAAAGGAATAGGGCCTGAATCTGTAATTAATGAAGGGAATTTCTCAATCAAGAAACTTCTTCTCTCAGTGCATCTTAGTTCCTTCTTTGAAATTTATAGTTTTAGAGAGTTTCTTAGAGCCCTAGGACGTTAAGTGAATGGCTAAGAGTGTCAGCTATTATGTGTCAGAGATAGGACTTGGTGTTTTATTTTTCTAAATATTCCATTTTTTCCCATTTTGATTGATTTTCAGGCAAAAATAGCCCAAAGCTAATTGATATTGAGGGAAAAATGGATATT
>CM053582.1:425615439-425634990 GCA_028627135.1 Pseudochirops cupreus
ATATTGTACTATTTAATTACTAATAAGATAATATTATTATTACTGTTATTCATTATTTTCTTTAATGGTAGAGACTTTGAAAGTACATTGATCAGGAAGAGGTTAGCTTTGGCTGACATTATGAATTTTTGAAGATCATGGGACCCTCAAGAAGATCTCCAATCTGAATCCAATTCCACAATGAAGAATGTGTTATAGATACAATGACCAGAAAAAAAAATATCTCAATAGATCCAATATGTGGCTTTCCTTGTACCCACATGCAGTTCTACCAGGAATAATTCCACTGGCTTTATATCCTACTTGCTGATAGCTGGGAATGAGCCATGCCTGCCATTTGGCTTTTGTTTGGAGAATTAGAGGACGAAGAGACTGTAGACACTTACAAATGCTACGTTTTTTGGCTGAGGGAGAAGCTAACAGAAGCTTACCACTGAGCTACATATTTAACCCAGAAGAAACAATGGTGGGATGTCCTAGTTGGTTGCCAAGACCTTCAACAAGGTTGCATAATTTGGATTAGAAATCTGGCTATCTATGGGATACACAAGTTACAGATTAGTAGAAAGTTATTCTATTCCCAGTTGTGAAGAGACTTGGGTAATTTACTTATTTTCAAAATGCCCCATAACCTTGTGAAGGACTGTATAAAGTCAATCCACTCCATATACTTACATAATTATCTAAGTGAATTAGTTGGACTTCCCAGTGAGTAGGGAGAGACCAAAAGAAATTCATTTTGATGGACTCTAATACTTATTTTTAGTTTACAACATTCAGTTCCACAAGCTTTTGAGTTTTAAATTTTCTCCCTCTCCCACCTCCCTAAAATGGTATGCAATCTGATATAGGTTCTACATATACATTCCTTTTAAATGCATTTCCACATTAATCATGCTGTAAAGAAGAATTACAACCAATGGAATGAACCATGAGAAGGAAGAAACAAAACAAAAGAAAAAAAGAGTGAGCAAATAGTATGATGTGATCTGTATTCAGATTCTGTAATTCTTTCTCTGGATGTGGATAGCATTTTTCATCATGAGCCTTTTGGAGTTGTCTTAGAAGCTTGAATTGCTAAGAAGAGTCAAGTTTATCAAAGTTAATCATTGTACAAAGTAGCCATAATTGTGTACAATGTTTTCCTCGTTCTGTTCCCCTCCCTCAGCACCAGTTCATATAAGTCTTTCCAGGTTTTTCTGAAGTCTACCTGCTCATCATATCTTATAGCACAATAGTATTCCATTACATTCATATACCACAACTTGTTTAGGCACTCCACAATTGATGGGCATCCCCATTTGAGGTTTTCTTGACAAAGACATGAGTGTTCTGCCATTTCCTTTTCCAGATCATTTTACAGATGAAGAACAAAGGCACTTGGGGTCAAGTGACTTGACCAGGGTCACACAGCTAGCACATTTTCTAGGTTTGTATTTGAACTCAGGAAAATGGGTCTTTCTCATGTCAGGCCCAACTTTCTATGTACCATTCCATCCACCTGCCCAGTTCCAGTTAAATCTAGTGACTTCTTATTATATCCAGGAGCAAATACAAAATGCTCTGTTTAATTTTTAAAACCACTAATATCCTAGACCCCTTCTACATTTCCAGTCTTCTTACTTCTTATCCCTCTGCTCCTGTGCTTTTTGGTCTAGTGACACTGACCACCTTCCTTTTGCATGTGTAAGCTATTCTGTCTTTCTGCTTTAGGCACTTTTCTTTTTCTGTCTGTCCCACTTGTCTGGGCATTCTAACCATTGACCTTCCTGGCTTTCTTTTAAGTTCCAACTAAAATCCTACCTTCTGCAAGAAATTTTCTCCAACAATTCTTATTCCTAGTGCCTTTCCTCTGCTAACTATTTTCTGTTTATATAGTTTGCTTGGCATATATTTGTTTGCATATTGTCTTCCCCATTAGATTATACTGTCCTTGACAACATGGACTGTCTTTAGCCTCTTTTAGCATTCACAGTGTTTAGTACAGTATCTAGCACACAGTAGGTGTTTGATAAATGTTTAATGATTGATTAATAAATGATTCACAGCTATTCCAAATCCTGAGAAGAAATGTAACATTATCTCAGATCACCCCACTGTCAGGATAAGGGTCTGAATCTTCACTGAGGAATCATAGATTTGTTGTTTTCACAGCCATGGAAGCTTTTGGGGGATGTAATGTTTTTAAGCTGGCAGTAGGGAGAGAAATTTCTTACATTGGTGAGAGCTTTGAAAGAGTCTGTGAGAATATGGAGAAAGGAGAGATATGGGGTCTGAAATTTGAGCTATGCCAGAGAGAATCCCCAGTAGCAACGTAACAATCAGGCCACTGAAGAATTCTTACAATGTGTGTTATGGGAGTGAGGACTAAAAGGAACAGGTTAGCCCCAGGGCAGCCTCTGCTCTAGGAAGAAAGAACTCAGATTGTACCTGCCAAGTGTGATTATCCCTTCAAGAAATTCAGAAAAAAGTGAAAGATTTTATATCTCTCTCAATTTTCTCTATGCCTGTTTTTTCTAACAAGTGACTCTGAACAATTTTTCTTGCTATTCATCTATCCTCATTACTTTATTCTAATTTTGCTTCATTAAAAATCCAACTAGTTGTAAGTGATGTGTAATGATTTATTTATATATTGACTCCATATGCATGATTAATAGAAGTATCAGTGAGTAGTTTAAATATATTCAGATAGAGAATCATACCCCAGTACAAAACAGTTGGAGAATTTCCTTGACTTGGGGGCTCTGAGCTATTATGTTGTTTCTCAGTTATTCTCTCCCAGAGACAAAATATTAAGAGTAACTATGATAAGGATTTCTAACTTGTATTTTATTTTTCATAAGGACATACCGTCTCCCAGCTAATTATGCCTTCAGAACATAAGATAATTTTTTTCTGGTTTGGCTTTATAGAAACCATTTGCTTGAAAGAGCAAGTTGCATCACTGGCTAGTATAGTATTAGTATAAATCCTATAGTATTTCTCTGAAACACCAAACATTGTCTCTGGTGATCAGTTAATGATAAGAAAATGTGAGGCTCAGCTTTCTTATGTCCATTTGCTTAAAATAAGCATATGAAGTAACTAGTGACAACTCAGCTGCTAATGATTAGTTTAAAAAATTCAGCTTTATTCCCAGTATTTACTGACAAGTTTATAATTTTATCTGAGGTAGAACTTCCCCCTCTTCTATTTTTTGATGTGTAAATCTTAACCTTTTCCTTTTCTCTTCTGTAAAATTCTTGTGTATCTGCCCTTAAACTTAGATCAAACTTGCTGAGACAACTGCTAAGAGTCCACCAGTTATTGTACAATGTTTGTCTATGCTAAATATGCAAGAAATCAGTTATTAAAAAGTTTCTCTGTGTTGATCAACATGATCAGAAGCATTACCTGTCAATGAATCCTTGAACAGTCTTTAGGTCACTAAAAACTGATGTGCATTGTAGCCAAGTAATAGAACATCATTTAGCAGATACAGTTCTCACTGATAATTTGAACATTCCCGGAATAGGATGTTTTGAAGCCAAGTTCCGCCAAAGGATTGGAGACTTTCAGGATAGTTACGTCAATGATTGATGAAAAGTACAGTGGGAAAGAGTATACCTATCATTGATGTTCACTAGGATCAATTGATTTGCCTATGGTTCTTTACCATAAGTAGAAACCTCACAGAGAATGAGTTTATTTTCCAATTTTAGAACCAGACAGAACTATGGCACAACATGTTCCTTAACCTCTCCAATTGACAAGTTTCATGCCATATTGTTAACCAGGTGATTGTTACTATTGTTGTTATTTGGAGGAAAGTTATAATAGGGATGAACATGTTGGAATGGAGATCCTCCAGTTTTTGTTTTTTTTAACATTTACATAGGGCTTACTATGTGTCAGGCTAGTCTCTTTACAATTATTATAATTTCATTCTCAAAACAATCATGGGAGGTAGGTGTCATTATAAACACCATTTCACAGATGAGGAAACTGAGGCAAACAGAGGATAACTGACTTGCGCAGAGTCCTACAGTCAGTAAATCTGAGGCCAGATTTGAATTAAAGTCTTCTTGGCTCCAGGCCTAGTACTCCAGCCACTGTGCCATTTGCTGCCCCTACTGAAGTGGTTCTGCAACAGAGTTAAGCCTTCTTATTCTACACTCTAGTTGGAATCATAACTGAGATATACGATGGGAATATATATATAGTACAACAAAGTCTATAGACTAAAATTTATTAAAAACAAGCATTTGAACAGAGAAGTGATACTGTAATCTCATATTTAAACTAGGAAGTGTAGGTGGCACAATGGATCCCTATACCTGGATTTGGTAAGAAATGAGTTCAAACACTGCCTGTGTAACTCTAGGCAAGTTGATTTCTCTGAAATTTAGTTTCCAAGTTTGAAAAATGAAAGGGTTAGATAGGCAGGTTAGATAGAAAGGACCTCTGAGGTCCTTTCCAGCTCTGAATCTATATCTGATTTGAAATTCTCTAGGCTAAATACTTCCAGTTCTTTCACATGGTTTACAATTCCCTCATCATTTTGCTTCCTCTCCTCTGGATATTCCCCAGCTACAATGTTAAGGGAAACTGAAGATCTTCCCTGCCCATCCATAGACACATAGAGCCCTGAACCAGAACTAATTAGACTCTGGGCTATAGGGAGTTTCCAATTAAATGATGGGACATGATGGCAGGCTAAAAGAGTCATTCCTAGAAAAAGTTGAAAGAAGAACCACAGAGGGCAGCTAGGTGGTGCAATGAAGAGAGCAGCCATCCTGGAGTCAGGAGGACCTGAGTTCAAATCTGGCCTCAGACACTTACCACAACAACTAGCCATGTGACCTTGGGCAAGTCACTTAACCCAATTGACCTGCCTTTTCCCCTCCAAAAAGCAAAAAAAAAAAAAAGGAAAAAAGAAAGAAAGAAAGAAGAGCAACAACTATGGAAGGGTCAATAAGACTTTATTGGAGGATATGGATGCCTGGGGGGGAGGGTGTCCCACTTGATGAAGGTAAAATACTGAAATTAGGAATTCATACTGATTGTTTTCACCTTGTGCCTAGTGAAAACTATTAGCTGGATGGAACCTTCACCAGCCTGCAGCTGCAGGGCTTGTATCCTCAATCCTAGTCCCCAACCTCTATAGGGATGCTTAGATGATATATCTGGCTGGGGAGTTATAAGGCTATATCTGAGCCTGAACTGTTCTATCTCCCAGTTCTACCCATGGGACTGGTTTCCAAATGTCTACTCTTGAAGATACTCAGCCTGGAGAGCCCAGGGGGAATCTCATTCAACAGCAAGTCAGAAAAAAAAAATGAGGTCAAATAAAGTGAAGTGCCAAATGAAAATTGTTTATTCCTGCTCTGAAAAAGATTTCTTGATGAGGGCAACTTTAGCTTCTTAAGGGACAAATGTGATTTGTATAACTTTTATCAACCTGCTTGGTCTACATAGCCAATCAGCAGATTCCTGAGGTATTTAAATGGTAAAACCAGAAACAGTTTGTCTTTATAGGATGGTTGGTCTAGGTGGCTAGTTGCATGTTGGAGCAACAACATTGGTGGGTGCATTTGTACTAGGACTTTATGCATACAGGTTAAGCTGAAAGATGATTATTGAACCAAGTTTTGTTATTCAGTCTCTTGGAGTAGGGGGTAGGAGTTGGCACGCAATTCAGTCAAGTTTTGCTACCTAGTCTGTGGCAGAATAGAAGGGTTAGTTCGGTTAAGTTGTATATTGTGATAACAAGATTTTGTGTACGTGTGTGTGTGGTTTATTCACATCACCTTTGCCACCCCTGCCTCCATCCCTCAGCTCTGACTATCTTACTCACCATGATAGTCTTGTTGAGCTACAATTTTTCATTTTTTAAAGTTCTCTCTTATTTATTGTCATTCTGCCATTTCTCCTGCAATGTTTGGCTAACTGAAACCTGTCTTCTGTTAATATTAACCTTAGTTATCTAAAACATGACTCACTAAATAATAAAATCAAGAAAAGACTTTTTGACATTCCTCAAACAAGCCAAAGGGGAATCTGAGATTCCTAAATGTATTCCTCTAGCTAATATTTTTGTAGAAGGATTTCCCTGATGTGGAGCTTTCTGAGTATCTTTGTGATATTTAAATACTTTCCCCCAAATTCACCCATTGTGATGTCTTTAAAATGTAGTTTTGTAGTTCTGTGAATGTAGAATTTTTCAGACTCAGTGTTTAAATCTATAACTTGGTGTGTTTACTAATTTATTCTAATTTAGTTTGTTCAACTTTAATAACATTGAAGGAAGCATAGCATTATGAATCCTTTTTAATTTTATATAGCCTAGAAAAATGTAAGATACTGCACTATGAAAAAGAACGATTTCTCTATCTCTCTGATATAATTTTCTATATGAAGTGTTGTCAGAAACTCCAATCCGTGATCAGTGTCATTTTTCTCCCTTCTCTACCTGTGCTTAAGCATAGTACAACCTAGTTTTTATCACTGTAATTTCTTCATTGTGATAAGTTTATTTGGCAGCATTAACCTACCACATGAACTCAAAAAAGGAGATATTTCTCCCATAACACTTGCCTCAGGTGAAGCAATGTTTATTTATGTCTGTCCTTGGTAGCAGCAGAAAAAGCAGCAAAGAGGCTTGCAATAGTTATATACACTGGGGCTTCTATTAGTAGTGATTACAGGAATTTGTTCTTCATATTTTCTAGCCCTAAGATTTTCATCAGCTTTTTTGTTGGCTTAATGGAAAGAGCCTCTTTAGTTTTTCAAAAGTAAAATAAAATGAATGCTTCAGGAAATGAATTTTCACAATTACTTCCCTGCTGAACTTCTACAGCTTATGCCTTGCTAACTTATAACAGAGAACTATAATGATAAGGTCATTTGTATATTTTAAAAAAATGACAATCACATACAGCTTGGAAAGCTATAATTATTTTTCAGTCTTTTAAAGTCACATAGTAAGGTTTCTATTTACAGAAGGAAAAAAAATATATAGCATGAGAATGTGAAGTGGCATATGTATTCTACTTGTGCAATATTTCCATCTAGTGCCCATGAACATGTTTATTTAAAGAAACATGGCTTTTAAAATTGAATTTTATGGGTGTCTTCATAAAAGGTAAACTATAGGAAATGGTGATAGAACATTGGATTGTAGATTTGGGGCTAGAAGAAACCTTAGATGTCATCTAGTCCAACTCTCTCATTTTGTATGCATGGCTTGGTGGAAGGAGAGCTAGGTTTGGAATCAGAGGGCCTGGGTTGCAATCTCTACTCTATTACTCTACCCAGCTATTTGGCTTTAAGTAAGCCGTTTAGTGCTCTATGCCTGTGTCCGCTTCTTACAATGAGAGTATTGGACTGAATGCCCTTTAAGGTCTCTTCTAGTTCTAAATCTATGATCTGATTTAAGGCTCAGAGCTATATTGTGACACAAGAGCTAAGGAGCAGAGCCAGGATTTGAACCTGGTTCTTTTGCTTCCAATCTATTGGACTATCCACTATACTGTACTTCCATTAAGAGGACCACACTAAGAAGAACACCTTTAAGATAAATCAGTGGTGCTCTGTCAAAGAGAATTAAGTTGTTGTAATTATTTGACAGAGAAACAAAGCAGAACTGCCCATTCTGAAGAACCGTCATAGTTATTAGCAAGATTTAATAACTTTTCATGAATTTGTTGAAGTCTAAATGGACTAATCTATGCTACAGGCAGTATAAATATGAAGTAGCTATCACAGCAACTGTGACAGAGAAAATCCATCCAAAAAAGTCTTATCCATTCTGTCAGAATTCAAGAGATGACCTGGTCTCATTTTACCTTTCAAAATATTCTTACTCAAATAGTTTCTTAAAAATCCTAAGTCTGAAATCAAGAGTTTATTTACTAAGAAGGTAGTAGACCTCTAATTAAACTGATATAGAGAACTTCCCAATGAAGAATTTCCTTTTACTAATGCCGATTAGCACCTTTTCTGTTTTAAACCTCTCAAAATAGACTAACAAATTAAATGCATAAATAAAGACAGGCAGAAAAATAGATATGAATAAGTAAACACATGAAGATGCATGCTACAAAACCAGTAACAATGAATGTAAAATAACATTAACACATAAAAATATCAGATTTATGTTTCTCAAGACAGTCATAACTTGGCCACAATGCATGCAATTAAAGCCTCACTTTAACAACCTGTATAATAACACAATTCTCTTAATATACCAAATTTATAGGAGATGAAAGGAAATCCAACTTGGAGTTTTCTTGCTTTTTAACATTTAAATTCACAGCTTCAAGCATTTAATCTAATCTAAAACTTGTCTTCCAGAACAATGGCCTCCTCTTCCTTCAGCTTGGACCATTCCTACTCCTATTCTTATAAATTCTTGCTTTCCTGCTTTTCAACATTGGGGCACTTGATGAAAATTGAGTAAAGTGACCTTTGAGTTCTTCAGAGAAAACATCATATGACTTATAGGGAGTCAAAGTTGCAAACCAACCCTTCTACTCTTCCTGACTGACTTTCTATTTTCCCCTAGTATCTATTGTAAACCTCTTCTTTCCTCCTCCCTTCCCATGAGTGAATGTGCAGTCAGACTTTTTCCAGAGTGCATTATCATTCCATACCAAGCTTTCTTTCATGAGAAATTCAGGTTACATACCTTGAAGTGAAATTTAAAGGGAGGAGGTCTTTGGTGAATTGTCCTTGCAAGGAGAAGTCAGGTTGAAACAGAATATCCTTTTGTTTTCTAAAATATGACAAAACTCAGTGATTTCATTTCACCTGAATACTTAAAATGCCCTAACAGGGATAAGAAAAACTAGTCAAACTTTTTAATTCTCATGTGGAAGGCAAGGACAGAAAAATCCAGATTCATTGTGACTGTGAGAAAACTCAGTATATTTTAAGATCCTGTGCTGTTATTTATTTTCTGCTTTAGGAGAGTGGCATATTTTCACCTGTTCACTTTTTTTTTTTTGCTTAATATCTCTCTCTTCACACAGCCAGTCACCACCGGATATGATGGTTACTATGAATGATTGCTTATCTACTTGGTCCAGATAACAACTTAAGCTGGGCAAGTATAAAAAGAATATTGATTTTCCTCATGTTGCTGCATATACATCAATATGGTAAGGAGAGAAGAGCAGACTTGAGAAAAAAAATTATATACACACACACACACACACACATACACACGTATATACATATACATGTATATGCATATATACATACACATACATACACACATAAATACACACATATATATGTATGTGTACATACATAAATATGTAGATATAAACATAGATACAGATAGATAGATAGATATTCATTTTACCTTTAATTATTCCTTTGGGTAATCATCAAGATAGTAGGTTCATGTAGCCAGGCTTCCCTCCTGATCTTGAGACCTGTTTATGCTGGAGTATTTTGATAGCACTTGTATAAATACACACCCAGAAATGCCATCCCAATAATGGTGGAGGACAGGGTAGATCTGTCAAAGAAGTTTCCAATATTTATATATCAAGAATTTAGAAACTTAGATTGTTTCTTTAAATAATCTCAAAGAACCTAGGCCGTTTGGCCTCTTAAATGTAAAATAGTTGTTTCTAAACAGCAATTCCACTAGTTAAAAATTTTAAGAACTCTACATATGAAACATTTGCCAAGTTTTAAATTTCAGGTTTATTTTATCAGTAACTCTTATCATGTAGAATTTCTTTGGAAAAGACAATTCTGGTAGGAGTCAGGGAAGCAGTGGCAAAGATCCTGTCAAGGGTGTGGTTGTGTGAACTATTGGTCCATATTCCAGAAAGTTCACAGATATATTTCCTTCTTACCCCTCACTTCTGCTTGAGTTGGACCCAAACAAGGAAAAAAAAAAAAGGTCCCAGGGAGAAAGAACTCTATGGCTGATAGTCTTAGAATAGATATATACGACAATGAAAGCTGACAAAAAACAGTGAAGCAGTGTATAGGAATGGCATCCATTGTGGGAAAGAAATGTATCTTCTCCCTCTGTGTCAGTACCTTGGGTCAAAGCCCTGGTTACCCTGTGGTAGTTATGACTTGGTTAATTATTTAGCCTGTTCAAATTCAAATGGACTTTTACAATGACCTTCTAAAGTCGATCATTGGTGCAATTTAAATTAGAAGATTGATTCAAAATTTTATTATATGTACATTATACTTCTATACTAGAACCAAATTGACCAAGATCCATCAGTCAAGTTCTAAATATGGCCTTTAAAGCCATAATGCTTCGCCCCCACACCAAACAAACAAACAAAAACAATGACATCCGTACTTGAATTACATTTGAGGAATCACTAATGAGAACTCCAAAACTAAACTGACCTGAGTCAGGACTTTGGAAAGTCCAAGAAAAGAGTAGAGTGTCTAAAATGAAACTAAGACATCCAAGGAAAGGCCTTCCCTCAGAGAAAGAATAGATATAATGCCAGTGACAAGAAGCTTCCTATTGATGGATGTGTCATTTCATGGCTGAGATGGAAAACCAGCTGCCACCATAGTTGTGATAATGAATAAAATCCAGTGCCAGTTATGATAAGAGTGTTGACCTTGGAATCTGATCAAACTCCACATGTATACTTCATTTCCCATATATTTTTCAACAGATGCTTTATATTCCAATCCTATTGCAAAGTCCTATAACGAATATACGTTACTCCATTTACTTTTGTATGAACACATTTTAAGTAACGATAGAATGGAAAGAACACTAGAATGAGGGTCATAAGATGAGAATTATGGTCTCAACTCTGACTTTAACTTAGATATGTGACCCTGGGCAAATCATTTTACCTAGGTGGGCCTCCATCTTCTTATTTATACAATGAGATGTTTGGGATACATGATCTCTGTAGAGAAGATGAATAAAAGCATCGTGTGCTGTGCTTTTGGGGGTGAAACATATCTCTAGAAAAAGTAACCTTAGAGGTAAAAAAAGAGAAAGGAATGATTATGTAAATAGCATTCAGTCTAAATTTCATTTTACCACAGAAGCCCACTGATTCTATCTTGAAAGAGACATCCAGTATACTCTGATGAGATTTCACTATAGAGAATCCTTGCCATCAGAATAAATCATAGCTTTGACATCTTCTGGGAACACATGGTTATCAAGTTACAATCTGAAGATTAAAGTCATTCTCTTTCCTCAAATCATCTAATGTATTCTACTATCTCTGTTGTTCATTCTCCCAAATAAGGAAAGTGGCCGAGCAGTCTCACCTGATAGGCTCCTTTTGTGGTCCGTAATGCTGCCTTTTAAAAGAAATTAGGTGCCACAATGTTTAGAGCATCAGGTTGGGGGTCTGGAAGATTCCACTTCCTCAATTCAAGTCCAGCCTCTGATACTTACTAGCAGTGTGATTCTGGACAAGTTACTTAACCTTATTTACCTCAGTTTCCTCATCTGGAAGATGAGCTGGAGAAGGAAATGGCAAACCACTCCACTATCTTTGCCAAGAAAAATAAAAGAGTCATAGATTCGGACAAGACTGAAAAATGGCTAAATAGCAACAAATAGCAACAAATGTTTCTCTGAGATTTGTGAAAACCGTGTGTTTGCATGTGTATCTCCCTTTGCTCAGTGGAGTTGCTAGCACTTGACAAGTGTCCATCAGCTGATGCTAATTAAATTTTTTATCTTCTATCCTTGCTTCTTGATTTTTTTTCCCTCTAGTCCCACACAACAATGTAGTAGGCATTACTCTCCAGTAAGATTCTGGAACCTCTGAGTAGAGAAATTCCCCAATATCTCTAAGCTTTAACATTCTGTGAAACTGTGAATGAAGTTTCTGGACTCTGTGATACACCTCTGGAATATCACCAACACCAAAATCCGCCCTGCATAATCCTATATCAGGTTGGGAATAGATTACAGAACTTAAAGAAGATTAATGTCCTTGAGACTTATGGTTTAGAGATATTGCATATGAAATCAAAGTAAATTTTAGAAGTTCTTGGTGTTGAAATGACACTTAAAGATAAAATGACGCTAATAAAAAGAATACTATCCAGGTCTTCAAAAGAAACTAGCCAGAAAGTATAGGATAAGGGGCCTATATTGACTTTGAAGTCTATCAGTCCATCACATAATGAATGATTGGTCATATAGCTACATAATTACTAGTTTTTCCTTTATAATCGATGACTCAGAGTTTCCTACTCACCTACCCACTTGAGACTTATCCAATTTAATTTGAATTTTTTGAGATTTCTTTAAATTTATTCCTACCCTTTTCACCCAAATCACTTTGTTATATACACCTACAGGGCATAGAAGTTATAATTTGAATCTAGAGAATGCTATAGCATTCTTTGAAAAAATGAAACTTCATTAGGAAGGAATCCTGGCTTGGAATACTTGTTTAAGGGCTCAGCATAGGGAAGGAATGGGAAAACAAAAGTGATTGTACATAGCAGATGTGATCTCAGTGCTTTTAGAGAATTCTAAACCTATTTTGTTCTGAAACCACTGAAATTTAGTTATTACAACTGTGGCATTAAACCTCACTTAACCAGATAGCCGGTGTTATCATAGAACAAGTTCATCTCTGCATTCTGGGGAAAAGTATCCTTTCTTTCCCTAAACCATCAAATAATCTTAGAGTCAAGAGGAACCTTGAAAGTCACCCCCAGTATAAGTTCCTTTCCAGTATACAATGCCCTCTGTTATAAAATAAAAAAAAAACCAAACATTTATTAAGGTGGAATATCATCTGTGACATACAGCAGATAGGACCATGTGTCTAAGATCACAGAATATGTTAGAACAAAATGTCAGTCAACTCAGTAATAATAATAATAACAAAATCTATAATGACAATAATAATAAAGCATAGACCAGTATAATGCCAGTGTGATACAGATCTCACTTTGTTGGGGAAGATTTTCAAATTCTCACTATCGTTACAGCTAGCCACTAGGCCAAGTGCTTTGCAAATATTATATCAATTTATTCTCTCAGCATCCCCTGGGAAGTAGGTGCTGTTATTATCCCCATTTGATATATGAGACAAAGAGAGAATAAGCAACTTGCTTAGTGTTATGCAGTTAGTGAGTGAGTCAGATTTGAGCTCTGCTCTTCAATATACATATATAAAATATCTACAGTATTCCAGACACTGTGAAGTTCTAGGACTATAAAGAAAGGTTAAAGACAATCTTTGTTCCTAAGGTGCTAATAGTCTAATGGAGGAAACAACACACATATACCTATATACAAATTAGATATATACAAATAAACTAGAGAAAAACTCAGATAGAACACTAGCATTAAGGGAGATCAGAAAAGACCTTGCAAAAGTTGGAATTTAACTGAAAGTTGAAGGAATCCAGGGAAAGTAGGAGAAAAAAATATGGCCAAGAGAAAATTAATGGCAATGTAGCCAGTGAATATGCATGAAGTTGAAAGATACAGTATCATTGGTGAGGAGCAACAAGATGGCAAAGAGGACAGTACTCATCATTGGTCTGTTCATAAAGTATGGAGAGGGGAATAAGGTGTAAGAAGACTGGAAAGGTAGAAGGCAGCCGAGTTATGAAGGGTTAAAAGGCAAACAGTGGATTTTATATTTGATCTTGAAGTCAATTATTAGGTGCTGGAGTTAATTAAGTGGGGGTGTATGTGTGATGTCATCAGACCTGTGCTTTAGGAAGATAGATTTCACACATGAATAAAGGATGGACCTGAGTAGGAATATGTAGATCAACCAGCAGGCTATAGTAGCAGTCCAGGTGTGAAGTGATGAAGGCCTGCATCAGAGTGCTGAATATCAGAGAAAAGTGGCTTATGCAAGAGATGTTACAAAGGTAGAACTGATGGGACTTGGCATATAAAACCAATGGCAGGGAGTAGTATCAGGAGCCAGTGATCTTCTAAAGTCTTCAGTTCTATTACTGGGCATATTACTGTGTTATCAGAACTCTCTTTCTTAACCTAGAAAGACTTACACAAACTGATACAGAGTGAAGTGAACAGAACCAAAAGAACATTATACAATTGTACACAGGCAATATTGTACAATGGACAATTGTGAATGCCTTAGCTTTTCTCAGCAACACATTGATCCAAGACCATCCCAAAGGACTCATGATAAAATGTGTTTTCTACCTCTACAGAAAGAACTGATAGAGTCTAAATGTAAATCAATGCAAACTATTTTTTTCATTTTCTTTTTAAAATGTTTTATTTGAGTTTCCTTCCACAAAATAACTAATATGGATATACGTTTTACATTATTGCAAACATATAACCTATATCAAATTGCTTACCATCTCAGAAAGAAAGAAAGAAGAGAATTTGGAACTCAATTTAAAAAAAGAATGCAAAAATTGTTTTTATGTGTAATTTGGGAAAAATAAAATGTTATTTTGAAAAATTGTCTTTCTTTTCTGAGCACAAATCTGCTTCCTTTAATTTCTCCCCATTTGTCCTTTTTTTTTTCTATCCTCCAGCATAACATAGAACAAATACAATCTTTCTTCTATATGACAATATTTTAAACATTTCATGTATGTCTCAGCTTCTTACCTTTATTTTCCTTTATCTTAAAAAAAAAGAGTACTCATAAGGCTCTGATGAATCAGTATAACTTGGGAAGCAGATAGTTTAAAGGAAAAGGCTGAATTATTCTATTTCCAGGCACTTGAGTATTGCTCATTTGTCCTCATGTTCCCATAATGATAAGAAAATGGGGATCCCCCTTTAGGCAATACTGCCTCAATAACCATAAAGGAAGCAAAGTATCCTAGAGGATGCTTCATTTATTCACAAGTTAAAGTATCATGACTTCATAACTATAATGACACTATGCCCAATGGGTCTGAAGTCTCTGCATAGTACTCCCCAAAGGTCTTTAATATCCTTCTAATTTGGCATTGATCTTTCCCATTATTGTGAGAATCAAGTTTAATGCCAGGTGCATTCATGTTTTAGTTTTAAAATATGTCCTTAAGCATTCAGAGAAAAAAGGAGTGGCTTACAGATTTTTCCCCACAGAGTATTTTAATTTATGTATTTCAAAAGAAGAATAAACCCAACATAGTCACATGTTTTCCCCCTTAAGCAGATATAAATGGTTTTTATCTATTATATAGGTATAAGAGAAATAGAATATGAAAATAAAATTAGAGAAGAGAGACAAAGAGCCAGTGACAGACAGAGAATGAGATGATGGGAAGGAAGAGAAAGGGAACAGGAGGGGAGAGAGAGAGACAGAGACAGACACAGAGACAGAGAGATAGAGATAGAAACAGAGAGAGACAGAGAGATAGAGACACAGAGACAGAGAAGGAAATGGAGAAAAAGACAGAGGGAGAGAGAGACAGAAAGTGAAAGAATCAACCTATTGCCACATGAGAAAGTTCAAATATCAGCCTGTTCTGGTAATGGAGAGACCACTGTGTTTGGCAACCTTCTGTCTCTAAACCTCTGAAGGAATCAGTGGTGACAACTATTTATTAGTACAGAAAGCAGGAGATGCACTTTAAACATGATATAAATACCAGCTTACCACAGTTTTTAAGCTGATGAAAGAATAGTTGCAGTGTTCAAATCTCTCTCAGCAACCCAATCCTGCCAACACATTTGACTGGAAGGTATTGACAAGAGAGGAGAAAGGATAAGTTGGCTAAGCATTTGTGTTTTTTTTCCCTTTTCTTTTAAGTGCATGAGAAGGCTTCATCAGCTCAGAGAGACCAGCAGAGAGTTGTGCTCTGTGTCTCTGGAGCATCCTGAGAGAAATGATCTTTTGATTCCCTTCACTGAAAAGTAACTGCACTGTGCCTCGTTATTCACTGAGTGAGTATGTGGTGTCATGGCAGTGTTTTCAGATCAGTGATTGCCATTTTATTTCTGACAGCAGAAATGTTTTTCTTTTCCTGAGTTCCAATTTTAATACATTTTGGAATTCTTCAGACTTGGGAGGAAATATGGAAAATTTAGCATTTGAAAAGGACCTAAAGCACTTACCCGAACCCTACTTTTGCATAGGTTCTCTATGAACTGAACACAAATAAGCTGCTAAGTCATGGACTAATACACATGAGTGTCATGGTACAGTAGACAGAGTGCTGTACTTGGAGTTAAAGTCACATGTTAACTTTTGGCTCAAACGGTAGCAATGTTACCCTGATCAAGTCACTTAATCTCTCCAACCACAGTTTCTTCTTGATAAAATGAAGGTGTTAGATTTTATGATGTTTCAGGTTCCTTTCATCTCTAAATCTATGATTTCCGAAGAAATAAAGTTAACTTTCATGCAAAGAATAGGGCATCTATGTGGTTTAATAGATAGAGTACTGTCCCAGGAGTCAGAAAGACTCATCTTGAATTCAAATCTAACCTCAGATATTTACTAGCTTTGTGAACCTGAGCAATTCACTTAATCTTGTTTGCCTATTTCCTTATCTGTAAAATGAGTTAGAGAAGGAAATTGCAAATCACTCCAACATCTTTGCAAAGAAAATCTCTAATGGAGCCTTGAAGAATTGGACACAACTGAAAATGAATGAAAAACAACAACAAATCATGCAAAAGACAATGCTGATGCATATAATGCTGGTGGAAATGACAGTAATATGGTGGTGGTGGTGGTAGTTATGTGGTGATAGTCAGGATGAGTTACAAACCCCAATGTTTAAACCCTGTCCTTCTTGACTTTGAATGGCATGTTATATCTCGTTTAGGAAGGAAAACATCAAGCACTGATATCAAATAACTATGCCAAAGTCAAACAATATAGCTCATAAATGACCAGCAATCCTGATATATGTCACTGCTGAAGACATGAGCATCTAAAACAACCTTCCAAGTCAACTTTATCAAATTCATATTTTTAAATTGCCTCTAAGGTCTCTCCTTCTGATCCATCTTTTTCACTACTGCTATTTTAATCTTCCTTACACTCATATATGATCCTGTCACTTCTCCACTCAAAACCCTTCAGTGATACCCTATTGCACACCAAACAAATTCCTGATTCCTTTTCAAGGCCCCACACAATCTGGTGCTCCCTTTCTTTTTGAAACCAAAACTCATATTGCTCCCTGCTATTCTCTATGGCTTAAACAAACAGAATTGCCTACCAAGTCCCTTTTTTTTTCCTATACCAGTGATTTTACTTATGTCATTCCTTACCATTGGAATGTCTTCCCTACCATTCCCAATCCAATCTCTATCTGCAGGATCTTCCAAGATGCAACTTAAATGTTACCTCCCTTATGTGTTTTTCCATGATTTCTCTATTAAGAAATGATCCTTCTTTCCTTGGACCTCATATAGTATTTTCTACTTATCTGATTCAAGAAATCTCTCACGATGTAAAAAACTCAGGATACCTAAATCACATGGAAAGATTTTAGGCTAAGTAGCTCTCAATAGGACTGATTTTTTTAGCTTAAAACTTTCAATTTACAAAAATATTGTTCTAGTGAAGAGTTTAAAGAAGTAGCAAGATGAAGATGCCAAATCATTCACTTTTATTGCATTTTCCATATAAATATAAATGGTTAGAGATACTGATTTGTTTTCTCCTGTCAAAGTAAAGGTTGAAAATACTCATTACCTAATAATTACATGGATTTATGGTTAGTCAATAAAGCATAGCTTCAAATGTGAAAATGGATAAATAGGAAGGGCACTTATCATCAACGGACTCAAACCAGAACTCATTGGTAGATCAAATTTTAAGTGAGTTTGAGAATCAATAGGATAACTTTAAAATTTAGTTACAATTTATTTGTTAGAAGATGAGGATTAAAAATAAACTATTGCTCTGGTGATGCTGACTGGTTTAAACTCAAGAAATATCTTATTTTCCACAAAAGTGAAATCATGGATTACCAAAAAGGTAATAGAGAGGTGTGTGTGTGTGTGTGTGTGTGTGTGTGTGTGTGTGTGTGTGAGTGTGTGTTTATATATGTATGTATGTGCATCTATACACACACACACAGCATGAATACTTGTTAGACATGCAAGTAAATTTAATTTAAGTGAGGGGAAGTTGTGCAATGTCATCAGCCTCATTTTCTCCTCTGGAGCCATCTGGGTGGAGTTGCCGGATGTAAAACAGGATGACTGAAGATGGCTCTGGATGCAGCAGGAGACCTCGGTCTTTTTAAACTAAGTCTTTAACAGGTCTCAGTTGGACTGAGGCAAGGCCCATCCAATGATTAATATGAGGTAAGAAATGAGGCAAAAAAATATCTTCTTTTTACCTAGTGTAAAAAAATCAATCTGGGAAGGGAAGACCCTCAGGGTTTCTCACCCAACAGAAAAATCGATATTTACATTCATTCTGAGTCAATCATTCCCCTGGTATCATTGTCCTCTTTGAGAACTAAGGACAAAGCACAATAATATATGCTTGCATATACACACATGTATAAATAGGCTAGTCATAGAGTAAAGGTTCAGGATAACTAACAGACAGCCCATTGATATCTAAACAAAATCAAGATATCTACATTTCTAGCCATAGAAACACCTTATGACCGATTTCTAGAAGGCAGGGCACAATGGTGCAGCTAGGTGGTACAGTGAATAGAGCACCAGCCCTGAAGTCAGGAGGACCTGAGTTCAAATCTAGCCTCAGACACTTACACTTAGTAGGTGTGTGACTTTGGGCAAGTCACTTAACCCTAATTGTCTTGCCTTCCCCCCTCCAAAAAGAAAAAAAAATAGAAGGCAGGGTACAAATCATATAAGATGTGTGAGTATGGGTAAATTGTGATGAACTGTCATTAGAAGTACCCGAATCAATGAAATCAAAGATCTATTAAAAATATCATGTACAAATAAAATATGGTTGACCCCATGATCAATGTTCCAGAAATTACATAACCTATAGCAGTAACTTTCAGGACCTCCTCTCTTACCAATTTCTAAGGTCTTAGGATATGTTCTGAAAGCTTTGAGGCTTCAACAACTGTATTCAATTCACCAATACTAAACTGCCTCTACCCTCGTATACCAAATATCACTCCTATTTTCTACATGTTTGTCTTGTCTGATTAGAGCTCACCAGATAACCACATTTTTTGAAAACAAAGATACAGGGATATGATAGACAGATTATCATGTTCCTTATAGTGCCACTGCCTCCATGGCTCACATAGATTTCTTTTCAGTTCTACACATCTGGAAGAACACTAATTATTATGGCTAATCTGAGGTGCTAATTACTAGGCCTCATTTCAGCAGTGCTCTTAAATGTCTGATTAACACCATCCACAGCCTGCCGGAATAGCCAATAAGAAAATTGCCACTACATTATTATTTAACTATAATGAAAACTGCAAAGCAGAGCATCTAATTCTATATAATGCAATGCTGTACACATTTACTCAATTTTCAAATTCTGCCTGCCTTGGAATTTTTTTAAAATTTATTTTCTTGTTTACATCATTCATTTCCACGACATTTTGAGTTACAAATTTTCTCGCCATCTTTCCCCTACCCAACACCTGAAAACAGCCATCCCAATGTATAACCCCTCCCCCAATCTG
>CM053582.1:425635490-425659234 GCA_028627135.1 Pseudochirops cupreus
CCCCCCCCCCAATTCTATTTTTTAAGGAAACGTTTTCTACAGTCAGTCTTTGTACTTGCTCTTCCAAACTGTTGACTCTCTTGCATACCTCTCATTTCCTTTCCTAACTTTCCTTCTATCTCTCTTATTTGACTTTTAAAATCCTTCTTGAGCTCTTCCAGGAAAGGCTTTTGGGCTTAATATTAGTTCATATTCCCTTTAAGTTTTTAAATGTTGTTGTCTGAATTAACAAAATTAACAATGATGTCCTCTTCTGAATTTGTATTTTGATCTTCCTTGTGCCCATGGAATCCGTGAATCTTGTCTATTTCTGCTTTTTGTTCATGATTTATGCTTATTTCCTGGTTTTTAAAATTGAGTATTCTTGCTGGAGTACAGGGGGCACTGTCCTAAACTTCTTATGCTGGTGGCCAGAGGCCTGGTCACTGGTTTTGTGGGTTGGGGCATCAGTTGCTAGCAGCTGGAGGCTATAGGGGTCTGGCAGCTAAGATGATACTGATCTGAGGTTGTGTTCAAGCACATGTAGGTCTGCCTGCTATGGGACAGTGCCCACGTGGAATTGCACTGAAAGCTGGGGAGGTTCAGTTTCTGGAGGATACCTGCCCACCAGTGAATGTGGTAGTTTTCTGAACTGGAATATACTGCTTCTCCTGGCTGTGATAAGGCACACAGTGGGGCCTGGTTTTGGTGATTCCCTGATTCATAACCCTGGGGCTCAGGATCTGTTGCTGGTTTGCTGGGGTGGAACTTGTTGGGATATCTTCTCATCTGGACTATGCTCTTCTTCCATCAGAGCTAGAGGAAGCTTTCCCATTTAATCCACCAAGCTTCCCAGGGTAAAGGACTGCTTCACTCCATCTTTCCACTGGCTTGGCTGTTCTAGGGTTTTTCATGGGGTGATAGTTTCTGGGTTTTTAGATGTGAGGAAGGGAGAGTGAGAGCCACATACTGCTTACTCCACCATGTTGGCTCCCAGAACTCTGTTTGGATCTTTTTAAAATGATTTTTTTTGTGTGTGTTTTTTTGCATTTTTGTCTCTACACTCTCATTTTATCAATTCATACAAGTCTCACATTTCTCTGATTTCTTCATATTTATCATTTCTTACTCTGCAATAGTATCTCTCTTCATTAATATACTACACAGTCATTAGTCATTCTAATAAAGTCAGAGTGGGGAGAGCTGTTTCTGTTTTGAAAGAATTTAGTCAGTCCTTCTCTTTAGCCAAAGGGAGCTTTATTGACTCTAAAGCATATGGGCCTGAGACTTAGCAAAGAGCTAAACAAAGGCATTGATATAGGAAAAGGATCAGACTTACATAAACAGAAAGTTGCATAGCCTATAGGATGATGATATAATTTTAGGGTTTCAATGGGAGTTGGAGATTTAGGGACTGGATAGCTACAAACAAGGGGAGGAAGGTGGTTGCTTGCAATATAAGGAAAGATTGTCATGACACAGAATGGAGAAGATAAATGACATAGGATGGGGAAATGAATGACACAGATTGGGGAAATGAATGACACAGTTTGGGGAAATGAATGACACAGGATGGAGAATACAGGATAAGGGGAACAAAAACAATTCTTTTGGTACAGATTGTATGGCATATCAAGATAAGAGCAAGGGGCAGTAAGGCACCCTCAAGTTACAGGATGGGCTAAGAATAAGCCTCAAATCCTCTCAGGGGGCCTGCAAAAGTAATCATTACTATTAATCCTTAGGGCACCTTTATATCCACATCAATTCCTTATTCAAATGTCATCTATTCCACTTCTAATTCTTTCTTACACTCCCCAAATACAAACAAAAAACATCGCTGCTACTCTGAATATTTCAATACATATGAGATGTTTTTTCTTCTATCTTTTGCCTCCTTGGAACATGTGACCAGTATTCAGATCATTGGTTAAAGAATCATTTAAACCGGAAAGGAATTTAAGCATCTTGCCTTCAATTTTTTTCTTTCCATGGACAAGGAAATCAAGGACCAAAGAATGAAAGTGCCTTGTCCAATGGTATTGTACCTGACACTGAACCTGGAGATTCTCACTACAAAGCCAGTTTCCATTATAGAGCATAGCATTCTTGTTTTAGACTGATTCTTTAAGATATAATATGCCAAAGAACTGAGGGGCAGTGTGGTAGAATGCCAAAAGTGCTACATGTAGACTCAGTGTATCTTGATTCAAATCATAGGCTTGTTCTTTATTGGTTGAGTAACTTTGGGTAAGTCATTTTTTCACTCTTGGGATCAGTTTGTTCTACTATAAAACAAAGGTATACTTTTTGGAGGAATATTACGTTCACTTCTAATTTTGCATCTATGATACTACATTCGTTTTGCTGTACCTGCCTACTGGATATACATGCCAATTACCTCTGTCCTCTCATCAGTTACTGTGCAGGAAGGGGAGGATCAAGAGTCATGAAGCAATCTTTTATGTAGAAGGGAATATTTTCCGAACCTAGCTATTTGATTAAATCTTCCCACTATCCAATCCATAAACAAGAGACCTGACCAAATAATATATTTCTTGAATATTTTTTTTGCCTATTTAAAACCTACTCTGATATTTCATTGGCATTGAGTCAAGCTTTTCAAAGGCAAGAAGGTTGTAAGTACTGGTAAGTCTTACCTATCTATTGGTTTTTTAACATGCCAACAAAAAGTAAACTGCATATATTTGTTTAGGAAGAGGGGGAAGAGCTTTATTTACAACTACAAATTCTTCTTGGGAATTAAAGAATAATGAAGGCTTATATCTCTGATTCTGGTTTTAGAGAATCAGAGACTATATACAGACACTTCTTGCTCTGTAAAGTCATTGGGGAGGGAAAGGGGAAAAGTATAAGAATGAGTTGGGAGGTAAAGAGTCAAAGGCTTTCAGAAAGAGGGGTACTGGAGAACCATAAGATTGGTTTTAGGTCGTTTAAGATAATGGGAACTAGGGAAAGTTAAGAGGTTTGCCAATGGTACTTTTACATTTAGCCCTGAAAGACTCTAGGGCAGGGCTCTTACGTTCAAGTGGCCTCTCTCTCATTGTGATAGAAATTTGGGGGAATAATGATGAACAGCTATTATTGGTTGTAGTCTCATGCAATTTATCCAAACTACATTTTCTGAGCTTTTTGAAATCTCTAGTGCTTGGGGGATGAATAAATGAGTGGGAAGTATTCCATGAAATGGTCTGCTTTGAATGGTCTTAAGCAAAAGTCCACAAAAGCTACATTTGAAGAAGCTCAATACCAGAGGTTTGACCATCATATGAAGATTTTGGTTTTGACCAAAGAAATTCATAAAACTGGTGATTACAGGTATAGAGGGGTTTCAGCTTTTTGCAATATTAATAAAGATTATATAATTTTACTGTCTCCACAAGACCCAGCTTCTTCTTTATAAGTTCATTAAGAAATCACAATTACTAGTTACCATAAACATCACTAAGAATATAAATATACAAGCTGTCCTTATTTTAGATTTGAAGCTGATCTGTGGTTTCATCAAGAGAAGCCCCACTGAGGAACTATCTGTACGAATGCAGAATAGCACTTTTTCTGCAATTTAGAGAATTGTCTTGGGAGTGATAGGCTATGTGATTTGCCCAAATTACATAGCTAGGATGAATCAGAGAGAAGATTTGAACCCAGAACTTCTTCACTATCAGTGCTATATTAATCACACCAGCTATTCTCAAACTTTTTGGGGTTAAGATCTCTTTATATTCTTAGAAATGAGAGGACACTCCCCCTTCCTAAAGTTTTTATTTATGCAGGTTATATCTACCAATATTTATGGTGTTAGAAATTAAAATGTGTTGGAATTATTATGAAAAATAGTTTTCACCCCAGATTCTGAAGTCTTAGGGATCTTTGGAACCCCCAGAAGTTCCCAGACCATACTTTCAAAACCACTGCATTATATCAAGATTTGGTGGATTAGGCTAAATTAGACTGAATTGGATTGGGTTAGGTTGCTTTGGGTTGGAAGAGGCCACAGTATACAGTGGATGAGACACTCCCTTGGAGTAAGGAATAAAGGGTTGAATGAAATACTTAATAGTTTCTGCATAACCTTTGGTAAATCATTTAACCTTAATGTGTCTCAGATTCTTCATGTTTAAAATGAGGTGTATGGTTTTGATGGCATCAAAGGGTCTTTCCAAATTTAAATATATGATTGGAATGGATTAAACTGATCTTAGGGTTGGTGTCTCATCTCTTGATATAAATAGCTATTTTTGCACAAGCACAATGTCCATGTTAAAGTAAAAAGGGTCATCAATTCACAGCAAACATAGGTCACTATTATGAGTCTTTAGGTAGTGTGGAATATCAATATTTTGAAGGCAGAGACTTTCTTGGTTTTTGTCTTTGTATCTTTTGAATCTTTGTATTTTTGTCTGTCTGTGTCAAGCATAGTGACTTCCTGGCACAAGGTAAGTGCTTAATAATTGAGTTGAATCAAAATATGAATAAGGAAAGACTACTTAAGGGGGCTTCCCAAAATTGACCACAGTCAATTTAAAATCCAGTTGAGTAATCATAAACACTTTACTGATGTTTTTCCCTCCCAGTTTTCAGAGAGATTTTAATTTTTGAACAATGTACAATAGCCACTTCTTATTTCTCTCTTTCTCTCCTCTTTCTTTCTCTCTCCCTCACTTGCTCTGGTAATAATTCTGACATACCAGAATCAAGAAAGAAAACAAAACTCTCTGAGATAATTTGCATATTTACTCAATCATTTACTCATCATGGATTGTAAAGCTGGAAAGGACCTTAGAGATCATTGAGAGAAGACCTCCTTACTTTTCAAATCAGGAAACTGAGATGTAAAGAGATAAAATGACTTGCCCTGGCTCATAGCTGGTACGAGGTAAGCACTATGCTGCCTCATCTGCTGAGATACCTTGTAACTTTCACTGAGGAGAAGTTTTTATTTCTTTGTTTGATAAGGCTCCTGAGAAAATCTCAGCTAATCCCAATCTTATATCATTAGTTTCCCTTCTTATCTAGTCTTCTTCAAAACCCCTTCCAGAAAATGGCACAGTAGAGAAGACAAGGAGGGTTCTAAATAGTATTGACAAGGGAAAATATAGTAGAAATTACCTGAGGCATTGTATTACTATAAAATCTCACTTTAAAATGTCGCCTGGAGGACTGTGTAAGATACCAGTCACCATACCTACGGAATGTTATAATTGCTGTCAAATAATTTTAGCTTACCTTAACCAAAATGGTATCAGGCATCAAGACATATTATAGAAAAGAGATTGGGAAAATTCAGTTTATCCTCCCTGGAAAAGAAGAGGGACTAAAATGATCCAACTGAGGTTTATGACGTTATAATAGACTTGGTAAAAATCCAAACACACACACACACACACACACACACACACACACACACACACACACACAAATAAATATACATGCACACACTCATGCATAAGTCCAAAATGCTTTGTCAAGTTTTAGGGAACTGTGAATAAAATGATTAACTATGAACTACCAATCATTAAGAGTAATAAATCTGTGAAATGTTCAAGTCCTCAAACCCACTGAAATAGGAAGACTAAAAAAAGGATACGAATGCAGCTGCTACTACTGATGATAATGATGATAACTTGATAACTAGCACTTAGCTTTAAGGTTTGCAAAGTCCTTTATATATTCTATCTCTTTTAATCCTCATAACAACCTTTAAAGAAACTAAGCTAAATGACTTACTCTAAGACTTCACAGCTAATAAATCTCTGAAGCAGGATTTGAACTCAAGTTTTCCTGACTCCAAGGCCACTGTTCTATCCATTGAATCTCATAGCTACCATCATAAGAGAAAAGGAAATCAATTTTGCAATATCAGGGTTCTAAAATGACACTACTATGGGAATACAGAAATAGGGAAGAAAAAAGAGAAATAATTGAGATAATTACTTCATATTCTGGTGAAGGATAATCATGTCACCAGTATTTGACATTTATGAATATATATGTATATATATGCATATATGTGTATATGTGTAAATATGCACATATGTGCATATATGTGTATATGTGTAAATATGCACACACAAACTATATGTAAATTATATATATGCATATGTACATTATTCAAGTAGTACTTTATCTTTTTATTTGCATTTTATTTTTAAATGAACAAAAATCTATGTTTCTCCCTTATATTCCATCTGAGTGACTAAGTGGTGCAGTGTATAGAGCACCAGGCCTGCAGTCAGGAAGACATGAGTTAAAATCTGGCCTCAGACACTTACCAGTTGTATGACCCTGGGTAACTCACTTAACCCTGTTTGTCTCAGTATCTTCATCTATAAAATGAGCAAGAGAAGCAAATGACAAACAGTTCCAGTATCTTTGCCAAGAAAACACCAAAAGGGGTCACAGAGTTGGATATGACTAAAAGGATCAGACATAATCCATTGGGTAATAAAAGAAGAACAGCAAATTCCTTGTAACAAATATATGTTGTCAAGCAAAATAAACTCTCTCATTATCTGTGCCAAAAATGAACAAAAAGATACATAAATACCTCACTCTGCACAACAAATCCATCACCTCTGTCAGGAAATGGATAGAATGCTTTCTATCCATTCTCTAGAATCATGGATGGGTCTTTGCATTGATCACAGTATTTACAGATTTCAAAATAGTTTTTTCTTTAAAATGGTTCTGTCATTGAGTAATTTTTTGTCTCCTGGTTCCACTAATTTAATTCTTCAACAACAAAAAATGTTTTTTTTTCTAAAATTGACATTATAGTATACTTTTTTCTTTGATTTCAGCTTGCTTCCATTTGCATCAGTTCACACAAGTCTTTCCATGTCTCTTTAAAAAATCTATTCCTTCATTGCTTACACCACAATAATATTACATTAAATTCTTTCTCCTAGGAAGCAAATGCTATCACATGTGTATGTGATCTCCACCAAATCATATAACCTTCCTAAGAGAGACTTTGTTCATCTATAAGCTGAGAGAGCTGAAGGCAGTTTGGTAGTGGGAAAGTTACTACTAACCTGAGCTGAAATCCATATTCTGTACGATGTTGGACAATTCACTTATATTCTTTGGGCCTAAATTTCTTTTTTTTTTTTAACTAACTTTTCTGTTTATTTTTAGCTTACATCATTCATTTCCACAAGATTTTGATTTACAAATTTTCTCCCTGTCTTTCCCCTACCCATCACCCTCAAACAGCAATCCCACTGAATACTCCCTGACCCAATCTACTCTCTCCTATGTCCCCCCCCCGCCCCCATTTGCCCACTGGTTTTCTGGTAGAGCAAGATGGATCTCCATACTCCAGTGCCTGTATATCTTATTTCCCAGCTCCATGTAAATAACAACAACAACAATAATAATAATAATAGTACTTTAAAAAACATTTGCTTTTAAAACTTTAAATTTCAAATTCTTTCCCATCCTCCCTTGTCTCCCACCCTTACTGGGAAGATAAGCAATTAAATATAGGTTGTACATGTGTAGTTACTCATGACATTTCCATAGTGGATATATTGTGAAAGACTAACTGTATTTCCCTCCATCATATCCCCCCCACACACACTTGTTCTATTCTCTACTTTGTCCTTAACCCTTGGGTTTCTAACTGCCTCCCCCCCCCCAAACTGCCCTCTCCTCCATACTTCCCCTTCTCACCCCCTTCCCCCCTACTCTCCTGTAGGGCAAGATACTCAATTCAGAGTGTATGTCATTCCCTCCCTGAGCCAAATTCAAAAAGAGTAAGATTGACCCATTCCCTTTTACCTTCCTGTTCTTGTAACAGCTATACTTTGCCTCTTCTGCATGAGATAATTTACCCCATTCTGTCTCTCCCCATCTCTTCTCATTATATTCCTCTCTCACCTCTCAAGTTCACCTTGTAAATATCATCCTTTCCTATTCAATTGATTCTGTGCCTTCTGTCCATGTATACCTGTACACATATATGCACACACTCACATATGCATTTATATGCATATACAACCTCCTATATATATATTTATACACACACACACACACACACACACACAAATTTATATTCCCTTCAACTACTCTCATACCGAGAAAACGTTCATAAGTCACAATTATCATTTTTCATGTAGGTATGTAAATAGTTTAACTTTGATAAGTTCCTTGATTTCTTTTCCCTGTTTACCTTCTCATGCTTCTCTTGCTTCTTGTATTTGAATGTCAAATTTTCTATTCAGTTCTGGTTTTTTCATCAAGAATGCTTACAAGTCCTCTACCTCATTGAATGACCATATTTTTTCCTGAAATAATATACTCAGTTTTTCTGGATAGGTGATCCTTTGTTTTAATCCTAGCTCCTTTGATCTCTGGAATATCATATTCCAAGCCCTTTGATCTCTTAATATAGAAGCTCCTAGATCTTGTGTTATCCTGATTTTGTTTCCATAATATTCAAATTGTTTCTTCTTGGCTTCCTCTCCGTGGTCTCGGACCTCTGGAACCTAGCAATAATATTCCTAAAAGTTTTCTTTTTGGGATTTTTTTCAGGAGGTGATTGGTGAATTCTTCCAATTTCTCTTTTGCACTCTGATTCTAAAATATGAGGGCAATTTTCCTTGAGAATTTCTTGAAGGATGATTTTTAGGTTGTTTCTTTGATCGTGGCTTTCTAGTAGTCCAATAATTTTTAAATTGTCTCTCCTGGATCTATTTTTAGGTCAGTGGTTTTTTCGATGAGATATTTCACATTGATTTCTATTTTTTTCATTTGTTTAGATCTGTTTGATAGTATCTTGATTTCTCATAAAGTCATTCACTTCTATTTGCTCCTGTCTAATTCTGAAGGAATTATTCTCTTCAGTGAGCTTTTGAATTTTTTTTTCCATTCTGGCAAATTCTACTTTTTAAGGCATTCTTCTCCTCATTGGCTTTTTAGGGCCTCTTTTGGACCATTTGAGTTAATCTATTTTTTAAGGTGTTATTTTCTTCAGTCAGGTTGTTCACTCTCTTTTCATGATTTTCTTGCATCCTTCTCATTTCTTTTCCCAATTTTTCCTCCACTTCCCTTACTTGATTTTCAAAATCCTTCTTGAACTCCTCCATGACCTATAACAAGTTAATATTTTTCTTGGATGATTTTGGTGCAGGAGTTCTGACTGTGTTGTCTTCCTCCCATTCCATGCTTTAATCCTTTTTGTCTCCAGAAAAGGAAGCTAAAGTTGGATGGCTGTGCTTGCATTGCTTCCTTTGCTTGCTCATGCTTCCAGTCAATTACTTGACTTTTGAGCTCTTTGCCACAGTAGAACTCTGTTTCCAGAGAGGAGAGCTTTGTCCCAAATTGCTGGAGCTATTAGGAGGCCACTGTCTCTACTATTCCCACCAGCTTCAGCTCACTGGTCACACACCTCAGGGCCACCACTCAAGATCACAATCCCGATCCAGGCAGGTTAAGGCAAGAGCCCTTCGCCTTTGAATCGTCGCTTGATCCCCCTATGATCTGCAGATCAGGACCTCTGAAGCAGCCACATGGAGGTAGCTGTAGGGCTGCCACTTCTGTTGCTTTTGTCTCTGGGAGCAGAGGTCAAACTGCACTCTGCCCTCCCCCCCCCCCCCTTTGCACAGCCCTGATCCAGGAGATTTCCACTGACCTTTTATTTTGTCTTTGGCATTTATGGGTTGATACTTCTGGAAACCACTGCACTTGTTGGTGACCCACTCTCCTGAATGCTCCAGCCAGGTCTGGTCTGTGTAGCCCTGGGGCTATAACCAAGGGCTCACATGGGGCTGAGCTCTGTTCCCAGTATGCTGTGATGAACACTTCCTGTTTACCTGCTGAGCTGCCTTCAATGGGAGATTTGTTTCTCTCTGTCACTTTGTGGGTTTTGTAGCTCTAAAATATGTTTAGAGTCATATTTTATAGGTATTTGAGGTGGTTATGGGGGGAGCAACAGAGTTTTCCTGCTTTTATACCACCATCTTGATTCTGCTTGTCCCAGCCTCAATTTCTTTACTATTAAAAATATACAAAGAAGGATTAGGCTAGATCAGTGGTTCTCAACCTTCCTAATGATGCGACCCTTTAATACTCATATGTGGGCATATCTGCATACGGGTGGACCCGGCCTGTAGATAGATAGAGGAGCGGTGTTTCTGTTCCTAAGACCATCGGAAATATGTGTTTTTAGATCATCTTAGGTGACCCTTGCGAAAGGGTCATTTGACCCCCAAAGAGGTCACGACCCACAGGTTGAGGACCTAGATATTATTTTAGGTTCCTTCTAGTCAAGAGTATTTTGGAGTTACCTTGAACTACTCTCAGGAGAATCAATGGCTATATTTTCAGTGCAAGCATTTACATCTCAGAAATTGTCAAGTTACAAATCAAGGATTGATTTACTATTTTGTTGATTGTCTAGGATTAAGAAAGTGATGGAAAAAATGTTAAAATATACACATTAAACTAAAAAGTTGTGTGCTGCACATATTTATTTTCAGAGACATGATTGTTGAACATTTACTAACACATACCTGATAATAGCTTTGAATTTGGTTGGAGATTAGAAACAAATGCCTACTATTTTAATGCCAATATTCAACAGATGTTGTCATATAATATCAGGTATTCAATGCACTAGTCTCTGAAGAACTGAAAAAAGTATAAAAAGTAACAAAGAGAAATATGGTGGATTTAAGCAGATTGAAACATATAATACATGAGGAAGCTCATAGAAGAACAGAAGTAAAGGATGTCATCAAGGAAACATATATAAAGAAAATGTTCTAATCATTTGTAAAGGATCAGGGATAACAGGAAGATAGCAAGAGTACTTTCCTGCTCTCTTTATATTTTCATGAAAAAAACAGGGAAGAATTCTAGTACATAGTGTAGAATCCCTATGGTGAACTCTTAGAGAGACATAGGTAACAAGTATGGCTGTTCCACACATGGCTGAATCATTACCAGCATAGTTGGTGCGAATATGCAAATTAATGAAATGATGCATCTGAGTGTGTGAGTAATTGAGTATGAACAAATATTCAGATCCAGGTGAAACATAATTTCTGCAAGTGCCCTCCAGAATATATTTCAATTATCTGGCTAATATCTTTTTTTTTTTTGCTTTTTTGGAGGGGGGAGGGCAGGGCAATTGGCTTTAAGTAACTTGCCCAAGGTCACACAGCTAGTAAGTGTTAAATGTCTGAGGCCAGATTTGAACTCTGGCCCTCCTGACTCCAGGGCCGGTGCTCTATTCACTGGCCCACCTAGCCACCCCATCTGGCTAATATCCTGACCTCTTCCCTACCAATACACCTTCTCCCTAATATAGGCTATTTCTGTTAAAATTGTGTCTTGTTCTGCTTCCCCTTATTACCACCAGCCTGCTTCTGGTAAGTATGGTAAATTTGTAAGCAATCAATATAAAGTAGCCAAGGCAAGAAGATTGCAAAGGGTTGCCTAGAAGTCACTTACAGACTGCCCCATAGATCAAAAGAGCATATTCCAAAAATAGTATCATGTATTAACTCAAAATCATATCCTGAGACTATGTGCTAAATCAGGGAAAGTCAGCTAGGCCTTATTGTGAAGACTGTTTGGTCTTATTATTAGTAAATGTCAATAAGCTCTAGACATCCACAGTAAGGCCAATAGAACACCAAATGTCACAAGTAACTCTGAGATGATGTAGATATGTTAATAAACAAGGTATCATAGATAAGATTTAGTCTGTCCCTAATCAAAACCTAGCATTCTTCCATCTCCTAAGGATACATGCTGCTCATGTGCTCCCAGCTTCAATACATGGTTATATATGTGACTTTGCCCCTCTTCATTTTCTTTCCCATACTGCTTGCATTATTTTACCCTCCATGCTGTCTGCATCTATATGCCTCCCATCACTGCTTTGCACCATTTGTCTCTTTACTTTCTGTATTAATTGCCCCCCTTCACCTTCCGTACCCTCTGTGCCTCATTAAAGTATGATTGAAGCATTATTCCCACTGCCTTCATGGTCTTTCCTGGCAAGTACCCAAAGAACTGATCGTGCCTGTCCCATTTAGTAATTCTACAAATTAATTGGCAATTCACTGTTGAAGCTCTCTACATCTGGATTCATTATGAAATTTAGATTTTTCATTCCTTCAGAAGAATGCTGCTCAGGGTTTAAATTTATATTATTGAGTAGAGAAGCTAAAGTGCTTTGTTTTTGTTTTTGTTTTTGTTTTTTTCGTCAGCACAGATGTGTCTTTTCATTAGGTCCTATTTGGACATAGAAAATTTGAGCTGAAGATGTAGATTCCCCAAAAAGTCTATTATTTTAAGACCCATATTAGTTGGAGATAGCTGTGAGAGAATCAGGAAGCAAGGTTAGTGATGTTTCTGTGCTTAGGGCATTAGGATGCCACAGCAACAGATGGGCAAGGCCAAAGAGTTGTGAGTCAAATAGGAAGGGTGAAAAGCTTCTGGCCAAATCCATAGAATGGCAGGTGGTACTTGTTACTACTAGAATGATGTCACAGATAAACTTTCTTATATACACTGATCAGAAAATCTTAAAAAAATGGAGAAAACAAATCACTAGAGTCCAGATCTAGAATATGCACCTCAACAATTAGTAGAAGTATGGGCAGAAATGGAAGGCAGAAGGAAATTCTAGTGATGGAAAGGAATGTAAAGGCATATAATTTGATATATGAGTGTATCCAATCTCCACTTTCAAGAGAAAAAAAAAATTGTGTCTCAATTAAAACTTTTTTTCTCGGAAAAGTCAGCTAATGACAATTTCTCAAATATTAATTACCTATATTAGAATGAAAGGAAAGACTCTTGACTGCCGGGAATTTCCATAAGAAGATAGGATTACAAGTGTAAACCCTGTTGAAGGGGCAGAGGTATTCAATGGCAGCATGTGAACAAAGATAATTAATGAACATGCACTAAAGATGATTATTGGAGAACAGTTTAACAGTACAGAATATTAAGGTTCATCTAACAATAATAGCTGATACTCACATATCACTTAAGGATTTGCAAATGACCCTTGTATATATTACCTCATCTGATCATCACAACATCCCTGTGAGCTAAGTGCTACAAATATTTTTATCTTCATTTTACAGGTGAGGGGACAGGCTGATAGATTAAGTACCTTGCCCATAATAGATCAGTGTCAAAAGCAGGATCTGAAAAAAAGTTCTGACTCCAAGTCTGAAACTCTCTGCACTACATCATGACTTCCCTATGCAATACGCACATAATTACATAAATAGAACTCCTGAATTTCCAGGCAGGGAAAAAACATGAGCATACTCACAAGCACGTGCACACACACACACATACATGCACACACATATACATATAGGAACCTAAATATACACATAGATAGAACTTCCAGATAGGGAAAAACATGAGCATAAACACACACATACACACACCCAAATACATACAGATTATGGTAAGGGGTTGGACCTAACACCATGAGGATGTAGACATGACACAAGGTATTGGAGATGAAGCCACTGCTTAGTAGAAAAATTATGTGCTAATACTTAATTCATACATGGGAGAAGAAGTGTCATGTGGTGACTGAGAGTCGTGTCCTGATAAACCAATGGCATATCTGAGTAAACAAACAGTAAATGACATTTCCCCAAAATTTATTTGGACTTGGGGTGAGCACCAACCCTCTCCTTCTGTACAGTTAGAGGCAAACAAAGTTATAACAAATATTTACATGAATTGTTTTTGTTTTATGTGTTTGTGTTGGGGGAGATGAGTGTCAAATCTGGAATAGGATTAGAAGCACAAGAACTAATAATATATAATGTATATAATGTGGTTTTATCACAAGAGATGCTTCATGTGCTTTGCAAAAGTGACAATCTTACCCAGAGTGGATGGACAGTGGACTGAATCCTAACTTTATATAGTTGGAGAACCTGTGTTTAAATCTTGCCTCCAATCCAATGCTTACCACAGTACTTGGAACAATAGTAGGTACTTAATATTGATTGATTGATTGATTGATACTACCTGTGTGTCATTGAGCAAGTCAACTTTTCTGAGCCTCAGTTTCCTCATCTATAAAATAAGCAGGTTGAACTTTTCCTTTCAGCTCTAGATATATAATTCATAGGCTGTAGCAGGAATGAAACTCAGAACCAAAGTTTCTGAGGTCATTTATCAAATAGTGATATATTTTCTCCTGTGCAGGCTAATTTCACACTTTTACTGTTGAGTTTCATTTTAGAGTGGGAAAGAAATTGAAATATTTTGAGTATCCATAGTAAATCCAGCTTATAACTCTAGTCCATGAAGGACTGCAAGAATTTTAACCTATGGAAACAATCATAGTATATTTTACCTTGTTTGACTGTCCAATACATTGTCATTTCCCCATATCAATTAGAAATTATCTTTCAATATTCTGAAGTACGCACCAAGAAGAATAGTTTAGAATATTTTTTCTGGCCTTTCCCATCTTGGATATTATGCTCTATGTAATGAATTTCCCCTATAATTTGGAAGCTAACTCAGCTCCCATATCAGCCTGTCTACCCCAGACCTAACATTTCAAAAGAGAGTTCATTATCATTTCCCCATCAACAGCATTGCTTCTCAAAGGTTCTATTACCTTTTACACTTCCATTCATGTTTCCCTTGAGAGCCTGAAAGACAGAATCATTTCCTTCCTTTCCCCTTATCCCCACCCGCATAAGCCCATTATCAAGTTATATTGTTCTTTTTTTTTTTTTCTAATGTGGTTTGGAAATCCCTGGGACATATGAGAGGAAGCATAAACTGTCAATTGTCTTCGACAAGTGGACAGAGATGGATTAAGAACAGGTGGAAAGACTTGGGACAACATGGTCTAAAGGGTTCTTCTCTATTATAGTAAATAGAGCAATTTGAAGGTGGGTGGGGTAGGGAAAGAAGAAGTAGACTGTCTATTCTTCTTCCTCCAGTACCACTTAAACATAAGCATGTGTGTTCTATCTCTGTTCCCTATTTCTATAGTGGAGGAATTTTCAAAAGAGGAAATATTCTCTTCCTTGTTCAAGACTCATGGCTGGTAAGAAATAGAACCTAAGGCTTAATTCTGTTTTTGCTGCTACTAGTTCTGTGACTTTGAGAAAGTGACTGCTCTCACTTGTTCTCAGTTTCCTCATTTGTAGAAGATATAGATTAGATGATATCAGACATCTTTTCTAATTCTAAATCCTTTGATCTTATGCATGTTCCTATTTGGAAGTTCTGTTAAGGCTTTCCAAACTGAAGGTTGTCAGTTGGTTGATCAATCCAATGGAAGTCAAGTCACTGGAATAACCAAGGACTTTCCTTTCAATTCATGACTTCCATTCACTCAACATGTATTGCCTTCTCCCGTTTTGCAGTGCTAAATCACTTTGACTCAGTCCATGACAAGGCTGTCAACATCTGTTACTCTGTAATGTCTCACTCTGGACCGCTCATCTCAAGCCTGGACTCTTACAAGAGGCAACTAACTAGCTGATATTCTTGCACCAATCTTCATTTTCTTTTATAGTCTCCCTCAAATGAGAAAAGCAAGTTGAAGTACTAAATAGAAGATTAACCTTGAAATTAAGGGTTTAGTTAATCCTTTCCTCTGATATACATTGGTTTTGTCATCATGGATAAGACACTTTACTTCTGAGACTTTCCACTAGCCCCCCCTCCAAAATACCTTTATGTGACTAAACAGAATTGGTCTTTTGGCTATGACTATAGGAAGGATGATTCAAAAGACCTGAGAAAAGTCACCTGGGTCCCTGGCCATAATGAGGTCACTTTGACTTACAAAATTAACCCTCACTTTGGGAAAAGTAGTTTATGGGTAGAAGATATGGATACCAAGCAGAGAGGAAGCCAAGAAAAGAGATAAAAGCAGTCAGTGGCTATTACAAGAAGGAGATGCAAGTATGGAACCATGGAGAGTGGGTGCTGTTACAAAGTTAATGCCACTGCCAGAAACTGTGATGGGTCTCTCACTGGGACAGGGAGGAAAGAATCCTGACGATAGACCTACATATGTCTCAAACTCCATACAGTTCATAGAGGAAATCAGATTATGTCCATAGACTCTTTTGTTCATTTTAATTTTTTTTTTTTGCTTCCCTCTGGGTTGGTAGCTTTAGCCTTTGTTTTAAAACACAGACTTTGGCTTCTAAATTTTTATCTATAATTAAAAATGTTGGCCAACATACCTGAAATGTTATGGCATACTACTCACTGATCAAGTATATCCTGCAGGGGTTCTTAAATGGAATTCATAGAACCCTAAGGTACACATGGACAGATCTCAGAGGATATATAGATATGATCTTCATAACTGCATTTCAATATAACATATTTTCTTTGTAATACTATGCATTTTATTTCATATATTTTTAAAAAGTATTCTAAGAAGAGGTTTGACCAGGCTGCCAAAGGGATCCAAAGAACCATGAACAAACAAACAAAAAAAGATTAGGAGCCTGTGATGTAGAAGGAGAGAGACAAAATGCATTCCCTTTTTCAAGACAGGAGGCTAACTAGTCAGAGGAAGAGACTTTGGAGACTTGGGTTTCTAAGTTAGAACTGGCAAACAACGTTGGAAGACGAGTGTCATAATTTGCATTTCTATCAAGAACCCAAGATCAATAGATCACTAGTTTTAATTCTCAGCTGGTAAGAAAGGCCAATTGTAAAAAGCAGACGTTTTCCTTAAAATGTCCCTTTTGTTGGTTACCATGCTTGGTACAGGAGTGGATGATGATAAAAAAAAAAAGTCATGCCATCACAAGGGTAGGGGAGTTAATTCCTTACAAATGGAGAACTATACCCCTTTAGGGGACAGATCTACATGGTTCAGTAAAAGATTGGCAGTTCATCCTGTCTAGCTCCCTAGGCAGTCCCCAAGAGATATACCTTGGAAAGTTCTGCAAAACTTAGCAACACATCAATCAAGTGTGATAGCATATGCAATGTTCCATACCCATAGTCTCTCATTTCTACAAAAGAAGTAAGGAGGTACATCATATACCATATTAATCAGATCTTTTCTTTCCTCAAAAGCATATAGTATCCTCTATGCTTCTTACGCCAAATTGAAACTCCTCAGTCTGATCTTCAAAACTATATAGTAACTAACTTATTTTCCCATAGTCTCATAATCATATGTGTATAATATTCCAGTCAATCAAATTTGTGATATTATTTAAAAGAGGAAGAAAGTACTATAATATATTTGATAAGGAGATAGCCTTGAAACCAGGAATTCAAGTCTTAATTGCAATGCACACTGGCTACATGACTCTAAGCAAATGACTTAAGTTCTCAGTTCACTAGATAACTCTAATACTATAAATTGTAGAGAAGTTGTCAACTTATATTGGTAGAAAGAGTTTGTGACCTGGGAATTCAATATATCAATGAAATCAAAGGTTCACTTTGATGTCTATTATTATGCTGCATTTTGAACAAACATTTAAAATCATTAAGCATCTACTCTGTCTACTCTATCACTGTATTAGGCTTTAGCTAATGCAGAGATGAAACAACAAGTACAACCCCTACTCCCAAAGGGTGTATGATCTAATAGGGAGAAGTGGACTGAAATGTATACAATTAAATATGATACAAGGTAAAAGTATTATAAGGGCAAAGAAAAGACCCAAATAAAGTGCCCTAGGAAAATTTGAGGAGGGAGTAATCGGGGATCATCCTACTCCACAATTTCCATATAACTTTCATAGCCAGACATGAACCCCTCTACTCAATCAGCAGCATTCCACCTTTGTGTTCTTTGAAAAGTTTAGGGCTAGTTGACTCTAAAGGAAATGTTCCCAAATAGGAATCTTTCACTACTGGCAAACAGCAAACAGTGGGGATATGGGGATACCATTTTTAGTACATGGTCAAACGATCTTAGCTTTTCTCTAGCCAAAATTGGAATTTACTTGAGAGGTATATGTGACAGGTAGAGTAAAATAAAAAGGTAAAGATTTTTATAAGCACTGGATCAATGGAAAATGCATTTATGAAGACCTCTGGGATATGTTTTCAGAAATAGAAATGGCTGAAAGCTCTGATTTATAAGCTAAAGAATAGGGGTGATTTGTGGGCAGGGGCCAGGACACTAAGGCTTTTTTTGTTTTGTTTTATTTTGTCTTATGTTTCATTTTATTGTTAAGATACGTCATCTCTACATCTAACCCAAACACAGACCTTTCACTCAGACCAAAAGAATCTGAGTATGAGTAGTTTTCTGCTTTCTTCTTGTAATCTTATTCTATAATATTTTAATTTAAATTTGAGACTAGTACCATGCATAATTTGTTGAATTACAGTGCCCCAGATTTATATATGAATTACAGTTAGTTTCACTGCAATTGAAAGAAATGCATCTATAAGATGAGAGAGGGTTTTTGTTTTTGTTTTTGTTTTTGTTTTTGGTAAAATACAGAAATCGTTTCCTGAGTCTTAAGAAAGTCAATTAAGGAAAATTTCCTTTGCAGATAAAAGACTAATATTTTAATAACTGCATTTTCTTGCTTTTGGGAGTCTTTAATGTCTTAACATACATTGTTATTGCAATCACTATGCCCCAAAAGCTCTCCATTAAATCAATTAAATTTGAGTCTACTCTGCATTTCCTGACAAGTCCTAAAAGGGGAATAAAGGCAAAGTTCACATTCAGGAAATGCATCCAGTAAACTGACTAAAACTTTGTCACTTCTAAGATTTCTAAATTCAGAATAGACAGAAGTAGGCATTGAAGACTCCCACTGGCTTTAGGGATCCAATTATTTTATATTAGGGGGATGATGAGATTAGGGAAAGCCATTCCAAATTCAGTTTTTTGGCAACTAATTATATTGGGCTATTTGAAGGGTAAAGATGACTTTTCTCTTTAGGAGAAGCACTAGCAAATGCAATCCATTTTAGGGATTGTGTGCCGACTATGCAGGAAACTTATGAGGGGCCAGTCCACCTAATCAGTGGAAACACATGTATACTGCATAATCAATATTTATGTAAGGTGAGGCAAAGTCATACAGTGTAGGGAAATAATATCAGTCATTCCTTGCTCTACTTCCTAATAACAGCCATCACACAAGTGTGTTTTCCCTTTAAGGAATAACATTATGGTTTAATTGCAGGTATTAGTCTATAAAAATGATATATAGTTGAACATTTGCTTTACAAAGCACTCACTATTTTCAGAAAGGAATAGTTGCTATTCAGTAGATAACTACAGCTTGTTTGGACTCACATTGCTCTGTCTCAACAGGATTCAATGATTCCATAGGACTCTGGGCCAGATGGAATCTGAGAGATTGTTTAATCCAAACCTCTTAGTACATAGAGGCGGAAACTGAGTCCCAGAGGACAGGAGTGATTTGCCAAAGTCACTATATCTAGACAGGTTCAGAGGTAGAACAAGAATTCACATCTCCTAATTCTCAGGCCCATACCTTTCCCATGGTACCGTGCTTTCTCACCTAAGGAAGATTATTGACCTGATGCAGGAGACAGATTTTTGAAATATTTGGTAATTTTAATAATAATCTGTTCTAATTTTTGTGAGTTTGAGATAGTGGTGCAGATCTTCATGACTAACTATCCTGTGTAATTTAAGATGATAATCTCCCACAGATATCTCCCTGGCGGGTCAACCAAAGCTGCTGTATATCTCTTGCTATGGTGTAGATACAAAGAGAGCACATAAGATATTCAGTAGTTACTTGATTATCCATTATTCTCGTTACAGGATTGAACCATTTTTTCCTGATGACATCCTTTACTATTCCTCTCTTGTACAGGTCCTTATTTGTTAGATGTTGTAGCCTGCACACTTCTACTACATTTTTCTGCCATTGTCATTTGGGTGACCTTCAATTTCAGCTTTTTGGGAAACTATGGTAGTTAAAGTTAACAATTGAGCAATGTCATGAGAATATGGTAATTAGAAAAATGATACTCTGTTTCTGGGAGAAGTTTGGAGTAAAAAACAAAAAAACAGAAAATAATGGACAATTTCTCAAAATAAGTCAGACAACAACCTATGTCATTGTGAGGGAAAAATCATCAACATCTTCATCAAATGGATTTTTTTTTTTTACTTTGAGTTAGCCATCAATAAAAAAATAATGACTCATTATATGCCAGACACGTATATGTTATGAGTATTTCTAGCCCAGCTTCCATTCTCATTGATGAATCATGTTGTCAGACCTAGACTGTCTACCTTCTTCCCCTTGGGATTTTCAGGGGGTCCTAAAGAGTCAGCTCTCTAATGCCATCAGTTAAAGTGTCCACCAATAAACCTACCCTTGGCAAGTCATTTAACCTGTATTTCCCTCAATTTCCTCATCTGTAAAGTGTGATAATAAAAGCACCTACCTAACAGGGTTGCTGTGAGCATCAGATGAAATAATAATTATAAAGCACTTGTCATAGTGCCTGACATATAGCATGCATTATATCAATGCTGGCTATTAGTATTTACCCGAACAGACTGTAAAACATTCTTCCACAAATACATATGGACCCCAGGCAAAGGGGGTTCAAGTTTAAAGAGTATGTGTGCAAAAGGGTAGCTCACATTTCCTGAATGGTGGATGAAATACACCCCCCTTCCCGTTCATGGAATGCTCAAGATATTCCTTTTAACCATAGTGAATCTGTATCCATGTGTCCTGAGTTTCCAATGCAGATATTGCTGTCAACGTATCTGAGTATATCACTAGGAAATTAATAGGAAGGGGGAAAGTCTAAATTCTGTTTGACTCTTTGAAACTCAAAATGTCTGGGTGTAGCTAAATGTATAGGGTAGTAGAGGAAAGAAGACAAAGTGGCCAAGCCCTGAGGAGGCAAAATCTCCTAATCTCTTGAGATACTTCCTCCTGAGGGGTGCTTCTGAAAGCCATGTTTGCTCTAAACTCTTGATTAAATCTCTTTGCAACTCATTTGATCATTAGGATAATGCTTAGATCTTTCCATAGGTTCCAGTTTCCTAGCCTATCTGGGAGTATTTTCTTTTAATATAAAGTCATAGCAATTCAAAGGTCTTTTAGTACTTAGTCTAAAGCTTGTGAGTGACTATTTGATTGACATGATCTCACCCAATTAAGATATCATGCATAAAATAATGTGAATATGGTTTCAGCTCTACTCTTTTCCTACTGGGGCCATCTTGATGATTGAATGTGATAAATTTAGGTGGAGTAGAGGGTGAAGAATGGGTTGAGAAAGATCAGAGAACATAAGGAGAGAGTGTGAATGATAACATTAGAAGCAAAGTGAACAGCACTGCAAACTCCTGCATCCTTTAGTGTTGACTTAGATAGGAACAGTAGAAGATGGTGGGAGGCAACACTCACGTTTTTAAATAAATACTAAAGAGTTTCATTTTCCTCAACTTTAAAAACTAGCATTTTCCCAGAAGGTCAACAGGGAGGTGATTCGGGTGGGGTGGGGGTGGGAGGTAGCAAATATGGGTTCTAGTGGGATTTAATATGTCTAACAGAATGAATTCCCAATTCTGACTAATTTTTTATCCACCCAATGGGAAGCCAAAAAATTATTTTGAAGTGTAGAGATATTAGATCAAAGTTATAGAAAGATTAATTTGCTAGTAGCATATGAGCTGATTTGGAGGGTTGAGGGAAGGGGGAGAAGTGGTAGGTTGAGAAACCCCCTGAAGAATAACAAAAAAAACACGTTTGCACATGGGTAATAGAAGTGGGAATGAAAAGGGGCAGAAATAGGAGATATTGTAAAATCATTCCATTGCTTAGAAATGCTCAATGACCGCCTAATGTCTACCAAAAATGTGTAAAATCTTAGTCTATCAGTTAAGACTCTGTACCATCTAGTTCCAAACTGTTTTACCAGTATTGTTTCCCACTGTTTCTCTATATTAACTTTCTATTCCTTCTCAACTGACATGCTAATTTTCCCTAAACATGTGTTACATTTTCCTACCTCCACATTATTTTTAAATGTCATTCTTCTGACTGGAAAGCCCATCCTCCCACCTTTGACTACTGAATTCCTATTTATCTTTTAATATGATGAAAATTTTCTTGATAATGCCAACAAAGAGCAAGGAATCTTCCTCAGAATTTCCTAAAGCTCTTCCTGTCTGTAGTTCTATAACTCTACTATTAGTTTCTCTTCACTAATTATATATGTTGTGTTTATATTTCACATACATGTAATCTGCATATCAGAGAATTTCTTTTCACATGAAAGGCCCAGAAAGACTTTGGGAGAATCTCTCATTTCCCTAGTTCATTTACTATGTCCAAATTTTCTGAAAACATCAATATCTATGGTACTCTAAAAGGTACCATCAGCTCTTCATAGAAGCAAATAGGCAAAAAAGGATGAAAATATGCAGTTTTATTTGTTAGGAATAGAAACAAAAGATAAATATAACTCATATCTGAACCCACAGAAAATTCTTATCCTCCCATCATCATCTTTAGCATGATTACTACAAGACATATATATTATGGCACAGTATTCCTCTGGATAGGTCTCCAATTGTTTTATGTCAAGATTTCTTCCTTGCACTAAAGTGTTTCTCAGTAGTGCCTCCATTTGCCCTGAATTGCTTGCCTCTCACAAGTCTTTTCTGGTCTCAGGAAGGCTTCTGTCAATGCTCCTCAGCAATATTCCTACCGGTTTTCTTGCACTGCTACAATTCAGTTTTTCTCCATTTCTATTACTCTTCAGTCTCTCCTTGCACTGAGTTATTTTGTGGATTTTCTGCCATGTCTCCTTCAGCAGACGGCTCACAGAAATCCCCCAAATGCCCACCACCTCCATTTAGCTCCACTGCCTTTTTTCCATTTTACTTTTTTCTAGCAGATGCTACTAATCTTGGAAGAGGAGAATGACCATTGGAGACATAGGAGAAGATCAGGTTATGAAAACCTTTAAATAACAAAGGAGGTGACATTTGAAACTTTAGGGAATTTAGAACCCTTAGAATTCACACAACAAAAGTTAACATCATCAGATATATGCTTTGGAAATATTTTGGCTTCTGAATAGAAAACGGATTGTAGTTGAGAGAGACTTAAGACAGGGGAACTTGCTAGAAGTCTATTTCAATTGTCCAAGCAAGAGGTTAATATGTTATTAAAGTAGGGTATTTTTTGTGTGAGGGAAAAGGGGATGTCTAAAAGGTAATTGGCAATCAGAGACTAGTACTAAGGAGGAAACATGTCCCTGTACCTCCAGTATTTGTATCATTTACTTAGTAGGGACTTGAATTTATATTACACTCAATGGGTAAAAAAAAAAAAAAAAAAAAAAGAACAGTACAGGGCTTAGTACAGTGGTTTCCATGATGTAGACATTTAATAAAAACTTATTGGGTTGGATTTCATAGGATGAAGAGTTACAACATAATAAACCTTAAGATTCTACATTTGAATATTTTCTTTCTTTCAAAGATCTCAATCATTGTTCCCAAATTCGAGATTTTTATTGTTCTTTTCTCTTTGGGGTTAGGAAATATAATCTCTTTGTATTTGTTTGCCTGTATGTCAGACTGTTTTGTTTTTTTCTAAATAGAACTAATGAAGTAATCAGGAAATTGGCATATGCTACTAGGGATAAAGAAAGGAAAGTGCTGCTTGTTAACATTGTTATTTCCCAAATTATTACCCCATTGCATTGGAGTTATGTGTTTTATTGATATTCAACTGGTGGATTAAAACCACCAGGTATTTTTTTTT
>CM053582.1:425659734-425678084 GCA_028627135.1 Pseudochirops cupreus
GTGTAATGATTTGTACATGATCAATAGCCAATAAAAAGGTCGTTGTTTATTAGGGAAGGAATTTCTCACTACAATTTCTTTCACTTTGAATCATTCTGAAACCAGAGTGCCTACATAAAACACATAAACTCAAAAAAAAAGAAAACAGAACAAAAGCAGGAACAACTTGCATTATTTGCAAACAGATGAAAAGGTTTGACATAGCTGAGCACAGTGTGTAATCTATCTTTTCTATATCATGAAACCTTCTTTCTCTTCCAAAGCAAAATACGAAGAACTCATGCACTCAATTCTTTTTGCTTTGAATTGAATAGTGAAACCCAACATTTATGTTTACTGATGATTTTTGAGGCAAGACAAGGGGAATGAATTCTGAGCAAAACAACTGCATTTTACAAAACTCTAAAGGAATTTTAGTAGCAAGTAGGCAATAAATTTTCCCATTATATCCTTTCCCCCAATTGTGTTTTCTGTAATATCTTTGAGTATGATTTGAGCCCTAATTTCAACGGCTAAATTGAATGGAACAGCTAGCATAGGTAAGTTGTTGTTGTTTTTTTTCAGTTTCATCACAGATTTTTGTTCATCTTTGAATAAACTGGTCAACTCAGCTCCTATATAAGGGAGATTGACTGTCCTTGTTAAACTAGACAATGTTATTTTATCTTGCTCCATTTCATTCTGTTCAATTAAATGAACACATATTAGGGGACTAACATGGGCCAGGAATTATTCAAGAACATAATGAAACAAATGAAACAACCTCTGCCCACAGGAAGCTTACATTCTACTGGGTAAAATTCACTTTAATGTATTAATATATGATTTCATATACGCACAGTGGTAATATGATCCGGCATGCTTGGTGAACCATTTTGTCCACACAATCATGGATTTAGATCTGGAATCTTGGAGGGGTTCCAGGCCAGGTTTGTCATTATGCAGGTAAAATTAAGGTAGGTGTGAAATGATTTCCCAAAAATCAGGCAGGTATTACATGGCAGAGTTTGGATGTGAACACAAATCTGTCACTCTTATCATTATGTCACACTATCTCTGTTTTATCTTGCTATGAATCCAGAGGAGTTAAGGAAGTAAGACTTTTCATAAATCAGGTTCTTAAATATACCAGGAATAGACTCATATATCACTCATTCAATAAACAATATTCACAATTACTGAATAAGTACACTTTCAAATGTGCCTGATTCATGGCTTATTCTCTTTAACAAATTGCTGCTGTGTATGGTATTTACTCATCCTCTTAAATTATCCTGAATTCTCAACAATCTATTTTTTTCCTGCTTGGTTCCTATTTTCTTCACTTCAGCAAAATGAACCAACGAAGAGGATAGCACATGGCATAACATAAAGATCCCTGGATCTGAAGCCAGAGGACTTGAGTTCAAATCTTCGCTTTTTTACTTACTCCCTACTTGAGAAGGAAAAACTAACTTCACCTCTCTGGGCCTCAGTTTCCCCATCTGTACAATGAGAAACTTGAAAGAGATGGCCTCAAAAGTTCTTTCAAGTTTTCTGTCCTGGAATCTTATTAGTAAATATTTTCAAAAATCAAATGTGTGGATTTTGAACTGCCATCAAAACCCTAGAAATAGCTGTCTGAACCCCAATGACTTTCTCCGGGATAGTAGACAAGTTGTTTAATGTCGCTGTGTCTTAGTTTCTTTTAAGTGGAAGCAATCTATCAGAACTTCTCATTCATGTTCCTGTAGGAAAAAAGTGAATCTAAACGGTACTTTGATAAAAGAATTAAATGGCATGCAAATCCTATGTAATGTCATTTTTGTCCAGATTGATGACAAATAAAAACTTCTAAAGAAAGAAGACAGCTGAATGATGATCCAAGTCTTTCATCCTTAACACTTGACTCATTTAAATATCTGCCTTATTTATTGACCTTGATGGGATGACTTGATCTCTTTATAAAAAATGAGAGATGCATTACTCCTGCATCAATCACTGATTGGACCCTGTATAGTGCATGATTCTAGGGGATTTTATCTTCACATATTTATGCATTTGGAAATACTCTAGCAAAAATATTTAAATGTCATTGAATTTGGTCAATCCTTGATACAAAGTGCTAACTACGGGAATATTGTTCATATTTTGCACTGTCCTGTTAAAAACATAACTTATAATAACTTTGCAGAACAAAAGAATAAAAATAAAACTCCCCTTTTGTCCATATTATCCACTAACTCCTGTGTGTCTCCATCCCTCCATAGGTCATAGTTATTTAGCCAGTCAGATTTCTAGGGGAAAATGATTTTATGTTTTTGTAAGGAGAGTAAACTAATAATTTTCTGTTATAAAATATAACATAAGAAGCACATATTTTTTCTGTATTATATTTATCCCTTTTTCAAACATGAAGTTATCCCAGTGATATTCAAAAAGTAATTGTTTTTATAGATTTTTGTTGTTGTTGATCACTTGTTTTGGTAGTGTCTAAATCTTTGTGACACCATTTGCAGTTTTCTTGGCAAAGATAATGGAGTGACTTGCCATTTTCTTCTCCAGCCCATTTTCTGATGATGAAACCGAAGCAAACAGGGTTAAGTGATTTGCCCAGGGATACACAGTTAGTAAGTATCTAATGAAAAAAAAATCATGACTTTGGTTCTAATAGCAACTAAGTGGTAAAGGAAGTAATTAACAACTGGCCTGCTAAGTTCTTCACCTTTTTGATCTTCCATAATGTCTGTATTTAATATCATATATGTGAATGAAAGAGTTTTCACAGGAATTGCATAAGTAAATATGATGCTAGAGAAAAAAGAAGATTTGGAGTTAATTGTCTTTTCTGCCATGACTCTCCTGTGCAACCCTTGCTTTGAAAATTATTTTCTCCCACTTTAAAATGGAAGGTAGGAAATACTAATACTGAAAATAACATTATGTATATATGTATATATGTGTATGCCTATGTGTGTGTTTAATCTTGAATATCCTTTAAGGGAAAGCTTTTTTATAGGTAGATAGAATTGCATTGCTATAATGAGCTTTTTTACTTATGCTCTAGGTGATGTCTTTCATTGAACTAAAAAAAACTGGACATCTAAATTGGTGATTTGTTAAGCAAAGGTTGAGATCATAAGGCCAGTGAAATGCCCTAGTAATTCCCTTACACCAAGGATGTCTGCAACCGGGAGGTGCTAGGAGGACTAAAAATTTCAGCGCAAGAATTTATACCTTTGAAATAAGCAAATCCTACAAATCTTGGGATTGATTTATTGTTTTATTGATTGCCTAGACTTAGGAAAGCTGTGTATAAAATGTTAATAATGCAGATTTCAATTGAAAATGCATTTTGTGTGGTTATGTGTGTGTATCTGTATCTGCATCTGTATATATATATATATATATATATATATATGTATATATGTGTATATATATGTATAAATATGTGTGTGTGTCTGCGTATGTATATGTATATACATATTTGTGTATAATATATACATATGTGTATATGTATATACATATAAAGTTTCCTAGAGAGCCAATGGTTCAATATATACCAGCACATTTATTTGCAATCAGAAGATAAAGACAAGATTTGTGCTGTTAGCTGATCTATTACTCTGAAACTCTAGAACTGACTTTTTACAAAGAAAATATAAGTGTTTCTCGAAATCCTTTGTTGGTATGTCTAATATATCCCCCGCCTTCCCTATTCCAGAATTGTCCATTATAAAACAAATTTAAAACAATTTTAAACATGGAGCAAAATTAACCAATACAATGAAAACAAAACAAACCTTAATATTATCTACAATGTTGATGCATTCAATCTCCCACTTCTGCAAAAATGTGAAGGAGTGACTCCTCAAATTTCCTTTTTGGCCTTCTTGGTCATTATAACTTAGCAGCATTCAATTTAAATTGCTTTCTTGGCATTATTCTTTTTTCTTTCTATTTGCTTAGCTTCAGGCATTGTTCCTATTGCATTTCTGGTTATGCTTACTTGTCTTTGCACTACTTCATATGAATCTTCCCATGCTTCACTATATTGATCATATTGTTTCTTATAACAAAATAATATTGGACAACATTATAATACCACAACATGTTTTCTCAGTACCCAGTTGATGGACATCTGCTTTCTTTGAACTTACTTTCTAGGAAGAAAAAGGAAAGAAAAGGAAAGGAAGAGAGGGGAGTTATGTAATACACCTTTGCCATAAAGTAGTTCATATATATTGCTTCTAACTGAATTTTACTGTGACTCTGAAGTCCCATTTTGTGAGCACATGTGTAAGGATCTCCCGTGAGGTTCTTTATTGCAAACTTCTTCAAAGTTAATAATAGCTATATCTTTAATGACACCTTCTGTACTCTTCCTTCTTCTGACCCTTCCAATGAGTATCCAGATATTGGTATCTTAAGGAATATTTTAGTACTCTAGGTACACCAAAGGCAGAGTCATAGCTAGGACTGGATAACTTAAATTTTGACCTCAGGCACTTGGGCAATTTAGAGGGATGCTAAGAGCATTTTCCAGTACTTGAATAGCAAAGTAATAGAAAATAATTACCTTAGAACCTACTTAACAAAAATAACTAGTTAAAATGATAATGACCTGCTAGTAGAGAGCTGCACCACTGATGAGGTCTTCCATAGTCCATTACCATACTTGTACCCACTATCGTGGTACAGGATATCCTGATAAGGATCCAGACAGCATCCTTATATTGTCCTGGGATCTCCTAAAATACTTCCCAAGTGAATTGGGGGTGTATTTCATACTATTTATAGCCCATAAGGGTCTAGTTCATGTTATTATCCTGGGAAAATCCTAATTCTTTCTCAGACACAAAATTTTGCTACTTACTCTCTTGCCCAATGGGGTGCATGATTCTCTGGACCAATTGTTAAGTTGGAGCAAGTAGAGAATGGATCTTGGAAAACTCAACAGCATTTGCAGAAGTCCATGTCATCTTCAATGTGTCTGCTTTAGCATCATTAATATTCCTATATGGAAATATCTTAGAAAACCAATCAGTAAGATATGAGGGGGGCAGGAGGGTAGCTTCCTTCTCACTGGAAAATCTTTTCTGTAGCAATAATGGAGATATCTTCCTTTCTGCTCCACCTCCATGAAGCAGATGCCCTTTATATCAGCTCTCAGAATTCTTTAAACTGAGATCAATAAGTCTGAGTTTGTTTTACATTATTAGGATGATGTGTTTCCCACACCCAATAACTTATTGCTGAGAAATGATTAGAGCTGGAGATTTGTTCTCTGGCTTGATGGTAAGTAAAGTTCCTTGATAATTAATGAAAAACCCTCACAAGTCAAGGAAGAACTTATAAACAATCACTGAGGAAAAAAAATCAGTAAAAACAATTAAGCACTTAAGTTGATTCCATTTAATTTGGAGTCCTAAGGTCATCCAATGAAATGAATGATTCACCAAGATGATATACTTCAGAAGCTCCAAACAGGGTTTTGGTACCATAGAAATGATGCCCATAATACAGAATGAGCCAACATGCTGATCAGCATTATTGGGCAAGGAAAAAAGTAAAGACAAAACACAGCAGAAAATAGGAATGAAGGCCTTAGTGTATCAAAATCACCTATTTCTGGCACAGGGCATTTTATTATGTTATTTTCTGGAATATTACTTCACTGGACACACAACTCACATTTTCATGGCAGTCCAAGTTCAAAGTACTCAAAACACTTTAAAAACAAAAGTATTTTATGCTTTAAAAAAAAGGGGGGGTAGCTTTTCCATAGAATACCCCTGATTCAAATAAAGGTCACAAGTTGAATGATTTAAGGTTAGAAAGGATGTCATAGGTCATCTAGTTCAACCCCATCAACTAACTAATTGGGAAAATGAATCTTCCAGAGGTAGTAACTTGCCAAATATTCTATGGTATCTGAGCCCCCAAACCCAAGTCTAGATCTAGGTGTTCTTACTCTGGATCTGATTGTATTTCACTCTATCACTATTGCTTCCCTAAACTCTAGATTAAAAAATAAATGAAAAACTGTCAAAATAATAAAATCCAAGTATTTCGCTTATTCACTTTAAAAGAATATACTGACATCATATAGGCTCAACCCTTATGAAAGCTATGTTCTGCCCTGGGTTAAGATTAGCTTGTTCTACAATTTCTAACCACATCTTTGTTTTTCTTTCTCCATTGGTTAAAAGGTACCATATCACACTATGATGCTCTTTATCACATTATGAAAGAGTTGTAAAGCTCTTTACAAAAATGAAGTGCAACATAAATGATTTCATAATCACAATAATGGAATGAACCAGTACAGGGTGTCCTGAAGATAATTGCTATATAGACTCTAAATCAGTGCAGCAGACTGTCTTTTCATCTTCAAACCAATGCTAGGCTAGCAATGTGACCAAAAAGAGTCAGACAAAGAAACAATATGCAATCAAAACAGAAGCTGGAGTCTTTGGTACAGGAAGACTAATTAAGCTCTTCCAGAATGACAATGAATCTCTTTCTGAATTGTTTGAAAATACAAAGATATGATACTGACAATGGGCTGAACAAGATAAACTGTTTTAGACAGAAGGGATTTATGAAGTCTAAAAGATTTAATACCAGACTTTCTCTGGGAGCAAAACCAAAACAAAACTAGAAGACGAAGTTGCAGGTATCAATTGGGCAATGCTTGAACAAACTGTGACATATAGATGCAATGGAACATTACTGAGTTGCTATAAAAGAAGGAGAATCCAGAGTCATGGAAATTCATACAGATTGCTTCAGAATGAAGTACAAAAAATAGGTGGACAGTATATATTGAGTAAATAATGTAAATATTTTAGTAATAATAATAACTAAAAAGATGTATTCCCTTGTTGTAACCAATCTTGGTCCTAAAAAAGGGAAATCAAGAGATAGAGGGATTATGAATTGAAAAGGCTAACTATGTTATCATGTGGTCTCTGTATTAGCTATTTTTGCTTAACTCTTTTTCTTTGTTACAAAGAAGATTTTGATGATCAGGGATAGTGAAGTCATATATACTGAAATGATTTCAACATAAAAAGGAGCCAAATAAACATTTTAAAGGGCTTATAAATACCTAAGTACAGCCTCCCTTGGGGCAGCTAGGTACCTTAGTGAATAGAACACTACCTGGAGTTGGAAGGGCCTGAGTTCAAATACAATCTCAAATACTTACTAGATATATAATCCTGGGCAAGTCACTTAACCCTATCTGCCTCAGTTTCTTCATTTAAAAAATTAGCTGGAGAAGAAAATGGGAAATAACTTTAGTATTTTTGCCAAGAAAACCCCAAAAGGGGTCACAAAAAGTATAGCACATGACTGAAATGATTTAACAACATAGGATGTCTTATTGGGATACTTACTCCCAATTTGGACTCAGAGATTGAGTACCCTAGGACAATTACCTCAGGTTCAAAATATTCTTTGATTCCACATTCTATATTTAATCCATTGATGTTTTCAGAAAAAAACAAAGAAAGCCTATTCATCCTATGTGAAGGTCCTGGATGGTTTTTAGGGTATAGCTTATAGGACCCTACCATGGATTCACTTTTAACAGTTATTCAAATGACAAAATCAAGTCAAAGTAAAAGCACTTACTGAAATGGCAAAGCATGACAGTAGAAACACATATTCTCTCCAGAAAATTTGCGTGTATTCTCTCACAGAGGTATAGGGTAAGTTCAGGAAAGACTAGTACCTCCAATGTGAGGGATAATGTGCCCTTTTCAGTGATGCTTTCCACTTTTGGTGCCCACCTAACCCTTACCTGTGACTCCAAGAATATGTAGCAGGAACAGTGGCCAGAGATTGTTAAACCATTTTGGCAGATGGACTAAACCAGGTTAAGGGTAATCAAAAGATCTCAAATCCAAAACTGAGTTACATGGATGTCTACATCAAACATCTGAAGACTTCTTCAGGATGAAGGGGTAAATGAGAACAATTTGTTCTAACAGTCATAAAAGCAGCTGAAGTCTGTGGTATAGAAGATTTAGAATTGGGTTATATATCAAAGATGCCAAGGCTATCCACAGCATCTCAAGCCATCACTAGTCATTTTGACTCTGTTCCACCACTCGACTGTGATGAGAAATGAGGGCAATGACTTCATGCCATTCTGCTTTACTTAAATTCAATTTACACATGTATCAAAACACATTATCCATATCATTTTACCATATTTACCTATGCCAAAGTCCTGTGGCAACAGACAAGTGACAAAGCAGCAGGTACAGATACTATAGGAGCTGTAGCCATAATCCTACACATAGACAGCCCAGGCTATAGGGTCCTCTTCTCATTGAAAGCAGAAGTGGGATTCAGCAGTGCCCTGGGTGTCTGAGCAGCTTTTTAAGGATCTCAGTGCTCACCTTCTGGTGCGAGGAAGGGGCCAGAAAAGATACCCTAAAAATTGTCAGCTTACCCAACCATGGTTACTGCAGCCAGCAGGGATCCCACCCTGCAGTCAAAACACACACACACGCACACACACACACACACGCACACACACACACACATACAAGCACACACAAATAAAAAAACTTCCACAAAGATGATTCTGCTCACCATCAACATATAGAATGTGTATACACTTCTAAACAACACAAATCCAGTAGATCTGAAAGATGAACAGCTCTCTCTTGTTGTGAAAGAACTCAGCAGGTATTTCACCCAAATAGCAGCCCTGAGTGAAACAAGGCTGTCAAATGAAGGACAGCTTACTAAAGTCAGAGCTTAATACATGTTCTTCTGGAGTGGCCACAGTGAAGCAAAGCACAATGTAATAGTAATGTAATTTGATCCCTTTGTATTGGAAAGCTAAGAGGTACTTAGTACCTAGTTCAAATTAATCCTATTTTAAAGAAACAGAAGGTATGAACTCCCGTTGCTGATGTAACAGGAAGGGGCTGAAAAGGGAGGAGCAATACAACATATAAGGAAAAGTCCCAGAGAGGGAGAGTCAGAACTCCTTGGGATAAATTTCATGGAGTCAGAAGCAGCTGCTGCTGAGGAGACTAAAGAGGAAAGGCCCAGGTTGGAGAGAATGATTTTGATTTTGGGAATTAGGGTGAAGTGATTTTGATTCTGGGAACCAGCTGGATCTTCTGCTGGGGAGCTACCAGCTTCTTCTGGGAGATGCCAAAGACTGAGGAGGCATGACTGTGATACTGGTACTTATATGAATCTGTTTGTGGCTTTTTTAAGCCTTTACTTCCTGGGAACAGAGACTGCAAAGGATTTTAGGTGGACTGGACACTGTGACCTTCAACATGGAATAGGAAAAGACAGAGAGCTGGACAAAGAATTGGGAGCTCTTTGCCTTTGAACCCAGGTGACAGTTTGGTGAATCCAGGTAGGACCTGGGACTATGGAAAGGGATCCAGGAAATCTGAGAGACTACCCAGACTCAAGCTTAAAGAAGAATTTACTTGGATACTGTGTACTGACTGAGAAAATTGTAACTTATTTGTGACTTAAGGGTGAATGGCCTGTGTATTTTACACTATCCCTTAAGAGAGTGCTGAGTAGTGACTCATATTGTAACTTAGTGTTCCCCATGAATGGAGAACTTTGACTACTGCATTTTCTGACCCTTAAGGAGGCAAGGATGATTGAATGATTGAATTGATTGAATGATTGAGTTACTAAGTGATTGACTAAATGATTATATACGTTGTTCAAAATTGTATGACCACTGTGGTGAAAACTATGTGGCAATTTTCTGTGATAAGTTGTTGTGAATGCTATATCTTTATTATCTGTGATAAGTTGTAACATTGTGAATTTTGTACCTTGATTTACTGTGAATGTTTTACTCTGATTTCTTATTGAATAAATAGAGTCTTCACTACACTGTCTAATCAGAACCTTGAAAGCTGTTCACAGCAGCATTCTTCTGGAAAGCTGCTCATGCTTGGCTTTATACACTGTGAAGTTGAGTAGGTTTTACAATCAAAATTAATCTAGTCAACAAATGTGTATGTCTACCAAAGGCATGAATGATAGACTCATGACAATGAAATTGCCACTTGCAGGAAAACACCACACCATCATCATCAGTGCCCATGCACCCACCATGATGAAACCTTTGAAGACCTGGAGAGCCTTATCATCAATGTGCCAGAAAAGGCCAAGCTTCTAATTCTGGGTGACTTAAATGCTAGAATAGGTTCAGACTACCAAATATGGCATAGAGTCTTTGGGAGGAATGGAGTTGAAAATAACAACAGGAGTGGTCATTTACTCATAAAGACTTGTGCATCTCATGGCATTCTCATCATTAGCACTATCTTCCATTTACCTAAATACAATAAAACTTCACAGCTAGCATTGGTACTGCTTCATGACACCAAGAAGATGAGACAAAGAAGATATGAAGGTTAGGAAGCCAATGTGTGGTGCAGAATACTAGACTGATCATAGACTTATCCTCTACAAGTTAAATATTCTCATTCAACAAAAGTAGTGGCCCCAACACAAAATGACTACTAGAAGAATTAATGTCAACAGAGTAGAGAATTTTTCTGAGGGTTAAGAGATTGTTGCTAACTTGGAGGAAATCTGAGCCAACACACAGTTGGCAACAGTGGAGCAGAAAAGCAGTAGGTAGCTTTCAGGTATATGATACTGTAATGCTAATCACAAGCAGTTTTTCAGAAGAATGCTGCTGTGAACAGCTTTTAACATTCTGATTATACGGTATAGTAAACACTTTATTTATTTCATAGCAAATCAAAACATTCACAGTAAATCAAAGTACAGCATTCACAAGTTTATTACTTATCACAGAAAATCAAAATATAGCATTCACAACAACTTATCATGGAATATAGCCACATAGTTTTTATTACAGTGGTCACAAAGTTTTCAACAAAGAACAATCATTTAGTAGCTCAATCATTCAATCATCCTTAAGGAGGTTTGCCTCCTCAAGGAACACAAAGTACAGTAGTCAAAGTTCTCCTCTCATGGGGCACACTAAGTTAACTCAGTCACTTATTAAGTCATCAGTCACTAAGTACAATCATTTAGTCAATCATTCATTCAATCAACTTGATCATTCAATCATCCTTCATCATTCACTATTCAATCATCAGAAAATGTACAGACCCTCTACCCCTAGGTCACTAGTAAATTTACAATTTCTCCATCAGGATACAGTATCCAAGTAAAGTCTTCTTTGGGCTTGACTGGGGTGGTATCACAGATTCCCTGGATCTGCTTCCATGATCCCAGATCCTACCTGGATTCACAAAATTATCACCTGGGTTAAAAGGCAGATAGATCCCAGGTCCCTGTCCAGCTTTCCCTGCAGTTCCTGCTCCACATTGTAGCACATAGTGTCCAGTCCATCACAAATTCTTCACTGTCTCTGTTCCTGGGAAGACAAGGCTCAACAAAGCCACCAACAGGTTCATACAAAGTTCCAGCATCACAGTCATACTTCCTCAGTCTTTTGTCAGCTCCGACTGGGCCTCAGAAATCCTCAGCAGCCTCCTCGGCAACTTTGGCTGGCCCTTGGAAATTCTCAGCAGTCTCAGCAACTCTGGCTGGCCCTCAGAAATCCTCAACAACCTCAGCAGCTCCAACTGACCCTCAGCTCTGACTGGCCCTCAGAAATCCTTAGAAGCTCATGCTGGCCACAATCCCAGCAGAAGCTTCAGCTGGTTTCCAGAATCAAAATCACTTCATCCAGGTTCTGTAAATCAAAATCATTCTCTTCTGCCTGGTGGAATGTGAGGGCTTTCCTCTTCAGCCTCCCTGGAGGCAGCAGCTTCTTCCTCCATGGAACTTACTACAAGTAGCATTGTCTCTCCCTCTCTGGATTTTTCCTTGTACACAGTATTGTCCTTCCCTGTTCATCCCCTTCCTGTTACATCACCAACAGGAGAAAGGAGTTCGTACCTTCTGTTACTTTGACAGAGGTTTAATCTGAACCAGGTGCTAAGTACCCCTTAGCTTAGCAACACAAAAGGAACTTCAAATTTCATTGATGTTACAGATGAACAGCATTGTATTTGCACATTTCAGTTAAGACACTTGCAAACATCAGGACTGATTTGACAAAAATGAGGAAATTCAAAAGCTGTTAAACAAAAAAATGAGAACTTCACAGGGTTCACCAGCAGAATAATTCACACATCAATAAGAAAGTAGATTTAATTCCCTCAAAAGTAAAATACAAGTGAAGCTTAGAGAGATGCAAGATTCTTGGCTCAGTAAGAAGGCATATGAAATTCAGTTTAATGCTGATAATAAGAATTCAAAGAGCTTTTATGATGCCTGAAGGCCATTTATAGGCCAAAGACCTATGATGCAACTCAACTACTTAGTGCTGATGGAACCACATTGGTTAGTGATAAGGTCAGAACAGCAGGTTCAAGGTGCAGCAATGAAGTGTTTTTAAAGAAACTACAATGCCTCCAACTGGTACAAGCCTACTCCAACTATAAGATCAGAGTCAGGGAACCTCTCTAACGGTTGCATTTTTAGAGATGTACCCATAAATAATGAACAACAACCAGAATTTAGATTGAACCTGAAAGTCACATCACCTAGACTAATAATATTTATGCACGCAGATAGACAGAATTTTAGGCTGGTTTCTCTGCTCTTTAAAGGGAGCAGAATATCAGCCTCTGGCCCTTGTCCTCTTACTTCACTCCTTGTTAGGGAGTAAAGTCTCTTCTGAAGAAGAGTGAAATGAGAATAGGCAGTTGCTCAGTTGTTTTTTAGTCATGTCTTACTCTATATTGAACTGATTCATGAAAACCCATTTGTGGTTTTCATGGCAAAGATAATGTAACTGAATCAATTTTCATTAAGTGACTTGCCCAAGATCAGAGAGGCATATTTTCTTGAGTTTAACTCTGATCTCAAATACTTACTAAGTGTGTGATCCTGGGCCAGTCATTTAATGCATTTGTTCTTTCAGGAGGTGATTGGTAGATTCTTTTAGTGACTACTTTTACCCTCAGCTTCTTGGACCTCAGGGCAATTTTCCTTGATAATTTCTTGAAAGATGCTGTTCAGGCTCTTTTTTTTTTTTAAATCATGGCTTTCAGTTGATCAAGAAAACTTAATTTATCTTTCTTGGATCTATTTTACAAGTGAGTTATTAGTCCAATGAGATGTTTTAACTTTTCTTCTAGTTTTCATTCTTTTGATTTTGTTTGACTGATGCTTGTTGTCTCAGAGTCAATAGCTTCCACTTGCCCAATTGTAATTTCTAACAAATTGTTTGCTTCAGTTAGCTTTTGTACCTCCCTTTCCATTTGGCCAATTCTATTCTTTCTTTCTTTCCTTCCTTCTTTCTTTCTTTCTTTTTTTCTTTCTTTCTTTCTTTCTCTCTTTCTTTCTTTACTTCTTTACTTATTTATTTGTTTGTTTGTTTGTTTTTAGTTTTCAACATTCATTTCCACAGGATTTTGAGTTGCAATTTTTCTCCCCGTCTTTCCCCTACTCCCACCCCAAAACAGCATGCCTACTAAATACCCCTTCCTCCAATCTATTTTCTATTATACCCTCTCCTATCAGCCCACTAAGTTTATAGTAGTGCAAGATGGATTTCTATACCCTAATGCCTATATATCTTATTTCCCAGTTGTATGTAAAAACATATTTTTTTAAGCATTTGTTTTTAAAACTTTGAGTTCCAGATTTTTTCCCCTTCTTCCCTCCTCACCTGCCCCCACTGGGAAGATAAGCAATGCAATATAGGTTGTAAATGTGTAGGTACCCAAATCATTTCCATAGTAGTTATATTGTGAAAGGTGAACTATATTTCCCTACATTCTATACTGCCCTCCCTTATTCTATTTTCTCCTTTGACCCTGTCCCTTTTCAAAAATGTTTGCTTTTAACCATCCTTTCCCCCAATCTGCCCTCCCTTCTATCATTTCCCCTCTTATCTCCTACCACCCTATTTTCCTGTAGGGTAAGATACCCAATTGAATGTGTATATTATTCCCTGTTCAAGCCAAATTCAATGAGAATGAGGCTGTCCCATTCCTTTTCACCTCCCTGCTCTTCCCCTCCATTGTAACAGTTTTCTCTTTCTTCTTTTACATGAGATAATTTATCCTAATTTATCTCTCCCCTTCTCCTTCCTGCAATAAATTCCTCCCTAACATCAAATTTTATTTTTTAGATATCATCCCTTCATATTCAATTAATCCTATGCCCTTTGTCTATGTATACATGAATATGCACACTTCCAAACTCACACAGACACAGACACAGACACACAGACACACAGACACATGTGTATGTGTATATATATATATATATATATATATATACACACACACACACATACACCCTCCTATACATACATAAATATTTCCTTCAACTATTACCATACTTAGAAAAGTCTTATGAGGTGCAATTATCATTTTTCCATGTAGGAATGTAAATAGTTCAAAGTCTTTTTTTTTCTTTTTATTTTCTTAAATTTACTTTATTTTTAATTTATGGAAGAAAGCAAGCAATTACATAAAATAGTATAATAAGGAAAAGATGTTTGCACATTAAACTGCACATCTGTTATGTATAACTTGCTTTTTTTTAAAAATAAATTTATTTATTTATTTTTAGTTTTCAACAGTCATTTCCATAAGATTTTGAGTTACAATTTTTCTCCCCATCTTTCCCCAGCCCCTCACTCTAGAATAGCAAGCCTACTGCATACCCCTTCCCCTCAGTCTGTTTTCTCTTATATCCTTCCCCATTACCTCACTAAATTTCTAGCAGGGCAAGATGGATTTCTGTGCCCCAGTGCCTATGTATCTTATTTCCCAGTTGAATGTAAAAAACAAAAACAAAAAAAAAACAGTTTTTGTTTTCTAAATATTAGTTTTTAAAACTTTGAGTTCTAAATTTTTTTCTCTTCTACCCACCGGACCTGCCCCCACTGGGAAGATTAGCAATTCAATATAGGTTGTACACATGTAGTTACCCTAATCGTTTCCATAACTAGTTATATTGTGAAAGATTAACTATATTTCCCTCCATCCTATATCACCCCCCACTTACTCCATTTTCTCCTTTCACCCTATCCCTTTTCAAAAATGTTTGCTTCTAACTACCCTTCCTCCAATCTGCCCTCCCTTCTATCATCACTCTTCTTATCCCCTACCCCCTTATTTTCCTATAGCGTAAGATATGCAATTGAGTGTGTATATTATCCTCCCTTAAACCAAATTCAATAAGAATAAGTTTGATCCATTCACTTTCACCTTCTTGCTCTTCTACTCCATAGTAACAGTGTTCTCTTGCCTCTTTTATGTGAGATAATTTGCCCTAACCTATCTTTCCTTTTCTCCTTCTCCAAATAAATTCCTTTCTCTACTCTTAATTTCATTTTTTAGATATCATCACTTCATATTTAACTCATCATGTGCCCTCTGTCTATGTATACATAAATATACATATGCCCACACTCTCATATATTTTATATACACATACACCCTCTTATACATACATATATAGGTAAGTATACATACATACATACATACATACATATAGACACATAGGTAGATAGATAGATATACATGGACGTAGAGATAGATAGACATAGAGATAGAGATAGAGATAGATGTTGACGGCAATGTCAGTGTTGATGTTGATGTAGATGTAGATGTAGATATATATATATACACACATATGTATTCCATTCAACTATCCTTATACTGAGAAAAGTTTTGAGTTAATATTATCATTTTTCCATATAGAAATGTAAATGGTTCAACTGAAGTAAGTTTCTTATGATTTCTTTTTCTTGTTTACCTTCTCATGCTTCTCTTGCTTATTGTATTTGAATGTCAAATTTCTATTCAGCTCTGGTTTTTTCATCAAGAATGCTTGAAAATCCTCTATTTCATTGAATGGCCATATTTTTCCCTGTAGCATTATACTCAGTTTTTTCTGGGTAGGTGATTTTTGGTTATAGTTCTAGCTACTTTGACTTCCAGAATATCATATTCCAAGCAATTTGATCTCTTAATTTAGAATCTGCTAGGTCTTCAGTTACCCTGATTGTGTTTCCACAAAACTCAAATTGTTTCTTTCTGACTGCTTTCAGTATTTTCTCCTTGACCTGGGAATTCTGGGATTTGGCTGTAATATTCCTAGGAGTTTTCTTTTTGGGATTTTTTTCAAGAGGAGGTCAGTGAATTCTATCTATTTCTATTTTGTCCTCTGGTTCTAAAATGTCAGGGCAATTTTGCTTAATAATTTCTTGAAAGACAATGTCTGGGCTCTTTTTTTGATCATGGCTTTCAGATAATCCAATAATTTTTAAATGATCTCTTCTGAATCTATTTTCCAGGTCAATGGTTTTTCCAATGAGATATTCAACATTGCCTTCTATTTTTTTTTCATTTATTTGGATCTGTTTTATAGCATCTTGATTTCTCAAAAAGCCATTAGCTTCCAATTGCTCCAAACTAATTTTGAAAGAGTTATTCTCTTCAGTGATTTTTTGAAATTCTTTCTCCATCTGGCCAATTCAGCTTTTTAAGGCACTCTTCTCCTCATTGTCTTTTTGAACCTCTTTTGCCATATGAGTTAGTCTATTTTTTCAGGTTTTAGTTTCTTCAGTGTATTTTTGGGTCTCCTTTAGCAGCTGTTGACTCACAGTTCATTATTTTCTTGCATCATTCTCATTTTTCTTCCCATTTTTTTCCTCCACTTCTCTTACTTGATTTTCAAAATCCTTCTTGAGCACCTGAATAGCCTGTAACCAGTTCATATTTTTCTTGGATTCTTTTGATACAGAAGTTCTAATTTCACTGTCTTCCTCCACCTTGATGCCTTGATCCTTTTTGTCCCCAAAAAATCATTCTATGGTCTGTTTTTCCTTCCTCTGCTTGGTCATATTTCCCACCAATTACCTGACTTTTGAGCTCTTTGCCACAGTAGAACTCTGCTTCCAGAGTGGAGAAGGTTTTGCCTAAATTGATGGAGTTTTTTGCTGCTGCCAGAGCTATTAGGAGCACATCCTCTTTATAACCCCCACAAGCTCTGGCTCACTGACCACACATCTTAGGACCACCACCAAAATCACGATCCAGATCCAAGCAGGTCATAGCAAATGTCCTTAGCCTTTGAATGGTTTCTTGGTCCCCCTATGATCTACAGGCTAGGAGCTCCTGAGGCATCCCCCCCCCCCCATGGCAGCTGCACAACTACCACACCTCTGCCACTTCTGGCTCCCCCAAGGGCAAGGGCCAGACCATTTTCTTCCATCCTCTCTACCCTCCATTTCAGCAGACCTCCACAGTGAGCTTTTACTTTGTCTTTGGTGTTTATTGGTTGAGAATTCTGGAAACTGCCACAGCTGCTAGTGATTCACTCTTCTGAAGTCTGCTCTGGCCATCATTGGTTTGGGGCTGCCCTTCCTGTAGGACTGTGTTTGGCTTCCACCATGGTGCCATAGACCCTTCCTGTCTGCCTGCCAGTATGCCTTCAGTGACAGATTTGTTTCTCTCTGTCTCTTTGTGGGTTCTGTATCTCTCATGTTTGTTTAAAATCATTTTTTGAAAAGTATTTGAAGTGATTGGATCAGGAGCTCATGTTAAGGTTGTGCTTCTAATCCACCATCTTGGTTCTGCCTCCCAAATCTATTTTTTAAGGAGTTCTTCTCTTCAGTGAGTTTTTGTGCCTCTTTTTTCCATTTGGCCAATTTTACTTTTTAAGTCATTTTCTTCCATGAACTCTCCCCCTCCATTTGCCTAATACTATTTTTTTAAATTTTATTTTAGTTTGCATCATTCATTTCCACAAGATTTTGAGTTACATATTTTCTTCCCATCTTTCCCCTACCCACAACCCCAAAACAGGCATCCCAGTGTATCCCCCATCCCCCAGTCTCTTCTCTCCTATGTCTTCCCCCCTCACCCCTTTGACTTTTCGATAGGGCAGGATGGATCTCCCAAAGACAGTGCCTGTGTATCTCAATTTCCAGTTGGATGTAGTTAATAATACTAATAATAATAATAATTGCATATATATAGATATAGATATAGATAGATATGTATTTATAACATTTGATTATGGAACTTTAGATTCTAGATTCTTTCTCTTCTTCCCTTGTCACCCACCCCCACTGGAAGGACAAGCAATCAAATACAGGCTGAACATGTGAAATTACGCAGAACCTCTCCATAGTGAGCACACTGTGAGAGTCTGATTATATGTCCCTTCTTCCTATCCTGCCCCCCCAACAACTCTCCACCCTGTCCCTGTCCCTCTACAGAAATGTGAACATTCATCAGCTCTCCCCCCCCACCCTGCCCTCCCCTCCATCATTCTACCTATCATCCCCC
>CM053582.1:425678584-425696253 GCA_028627135.1 Pseudochirops cupreus
TAAAAGGAAGGAGGGTCAAGAGTCACTACTATTTTGTATGTGACTCAAAGCAAAACTGTAAATGCTCAAACTATATAAAATGAGCTTGCTTTGCCACCTTCTTTTTCAAAGATAAATTGCATTTTGTACAACCTGCAAATGTTGAAATTCATATAAGACCAGACAAGATAAACATGATCCTCATCCACAAAAGTTTTGTGACAAGATATTCTATAAGACATGGAGTGTATAGTCGTAAGGAATCTGAATATAGAGTATTATCTCTAGAAAAGATTGAATGAGGGCATATTGAGGATTGCCATTTATTTTTGCTAACATTTACATATAGCACATTATGATTCAAAAAGAGATTTGCATAGCTTATTTCATTTGTTCCTTACAACACTGTGATGGGTGCTATTATCTTTTTTTCTATAGATGAGGAAACTGAGGCAATGAGAGATTAGATGACTTGTCACCCAGCTAATAAGGGTATGAGGCAGTATTCAAAGTCAGTAGTTCTTTATTGAAAGTTGAGGACTCTTCACGACACCACCTACATGCCTGTTGGAAATGTCACCATATCATGAACAATTTATTGGACTGACATTCTTGAGATTTCAGTTTGACTCTCAAATCGATGATGTACTGGCTTATTATTTTATAGACAGCTGGGTGGTACAGAAGATTGAGAGTTGAGCTAAGAGTCAATAAGACTTGAGTAAAAACCTTGCATCAGATACTTAACCGTATGACATAGGGGAATTAATACCATGTCTCAGTCTACATTTCCTCATCTGTAAAATGGGGATAATAATTGTACCTGCCTCTCAGAGTGACGAGAATCAAGTAAGACTACATATTTAAAATAATTTTCATGCCTTAAAGTGCTATATAACTGCTAGTTATTATTTTATTAATATCATTATTAGTTCTGAGACACTGGTTATTTTACCTTTCTGAACTTCAGTTCCTTCATGTATAAAATGAAGATAATAATGTTTGTATTACGTACTAAGTAGGGTTACCATGAAGACCAAATGCATGGCAGTTTCTTTGCAAATGTAAAGGACTTTATAAAACTAAAGCTTTATGTGTATACACACATACATATATACATATATACATAGAATATGAAGATATATAATAACTGTATCGATACTAAGAATTTTTAGATACTCTATATGCATACATATGTGTAGGCATACATTATCCACACATGCACACACAAACACATACACCAGCTAGATGGATAAACATTGCCAAGCAATTGAGGTGCTGCTTGGGCTTCCTGTAATCAGACTCTGACAGATTTCTAAAAGAGGCTTTTTTTTTAACATGGTGCTAATGTAAATGTAAGGTGAAAACCATAAGTCTCTTGAGATACCAAACCAGCACCTTTTGCAGAAATCACGGTGCCTTCCCCACTCCACTCTGCTGAAAGACCAGGGATAAATACCTCCACCTTTTTTAAAAGGTTATTTGCTAAAATTTCTGTTTCCTTCATCTCTGTGAGTCTATATTAGCAGCGTCTGCCAAGCAGGGTGTACTGTTTTGCACCTTCGTTTCCAGACCAATGTGTGGAACGGCCATTAAGATTTTCCTTCAAAGAAGCCTGTAGAACTTAAACATAACAAATTCCTCAAACTCCAGTGGACTTTACAGGAAACCCCCTCCCCATGATCATAACTTGGGATAAGTTAGGAAACTGACCTCACCTTCCATCACCATGAACTTCCAGGCCTTTATGCAATGAAGTGTGACAACAGCTTTAATAGCATGTGAAAACCTTTTTTATTATAGAGTGATTAATTTGTCATACCTGCAATGTGATTTTCTCCATATGCTATACTGGCTGGGGCCCTTCTTTCTTGTTCTTAGGTGCTCTCTAATGAGTGTCCTCTCTCAACCACATGAATCACCAATAGGAGCCTCTCCTCCTTCTGTACTTTCTCTTCCTCCTCCTTCTTCTCCTTCTCCTTCTTTTCTTCATTCTTCTATTTTGTTTGCATGCAGCAGATACTTCAAAACAAATAGTCAAACCATTTACAAGGTAAATTACTGGGCAATCTTTCAATGCTTTGCTATTCATTCAAACTATTTTATTATTATTATTATTAAACATATAAGCAATACTGTGTGAAATGTGAACCTCCAAACGTAAAGATGTGTCACAAAAATCCACCATAGTTTACTTGAATATCCACAATTTGCGGTTAGATTTTGGTTTCTCAGGGTCAAATCAGCATTACATAATGTTCTAAGGTAGATAAAATTTAGTTTGTTGCTTTTAAAAATGTAATATTTTAGATGATAGTCTAATAAATATTTATTAGTCACATACTTTAAGCAAAATAGGTGCTGGATTTACAAAAACAGACAAAAAAATCCCAGCTCTTTTGCTCTCCATGAAATTGCAATCAATGTTCTAACTTTTTATAGTAATTATTTTGACTGGATCTGTGATTTATAGCTGTAGGAAACTTCCACTGAGGATTTCTCTCTGTCAGTGAAGTACTTTCTCTGCAATTTATATTCTCAAAGAATTAGCTGTGGGCACTGGGAGACTCAAGTTTCTTTCCTAGAATCATAACTCCACTGTGCATGAAAGGCAGAAGTTGAACTCAAGTCTTCCTGATTCTGAATCAAACTTTCTGTTTCCTCTGCCACACTAACTCTGAGAAAATATATATTCTTCTGATGAACAATGTGTACATGTCTCCATATCTTTATCATTCTCTGTCTTTCTCTGTTGTCTCTTGTCTGTCTATATTGGTCTCTCTGTATCTCTAAATATCACTCTGGAATTTACTTTATGAAGTATTTGGTTATTTGTTAGGGAAGCGTTTACTTTGTAAATTAAAAAAATATATTGAGAGACAGACAGATAGATGCACAGAGACAGAGGCAAAGAGAGAGACATGCAGAGGAAGCAAGAAAAGAAAGGGCATCTATCCAATCAGATGGCAAAAGGAGGGTTAAGTTTACTTATAGAGTTCCTTGGACCAAGAAAGGCTCTTGCCAGTGTGGCATATGGAGAAAATCAAATTTCAGGCATGTCAAATTAATTTCCCTTTAATAAAAAAAGTTTATCATGTTATTAAAGGTGTATATAGAAGGCACTTAATATGAAGTATCAACTGATATAAATAAGTTTTAAGTTCCTAAACCAATAAAAATGAAGTTGAAAAATCTCCCTGGCATGAACTAGCAAACAGAAGTAACACTTTCTCAGTATTGAAAAAGTCCTTTTGGCCTCATTTTTTATGTTTATCTTGACATTTAAATATATATGTCTGTGTGTGTGTGTATGTACATATATATATATATATATAATCAACAAAAAAAAATCAGACAAGACATAAAACGTTTTATATGAAACCATTGACTTCATTATTCACAGTTTATATTAAAATGTAAGTTAATATCCACAAAGTAATGATACTAAGAATATATTTTTTAAAATTTTGATTACTCCTCTGTCTTCCCGAAGTCTGTAATTTCTTTGGCATTTTATTTCCAATATTTAACATGTACTTAACTTCATTTACCTGTTTAGGAGTTAAACTGTACCACTTTTATGAAGCTAGGGATGAACACTGGTTCCTTTCAGTAAGTAATGTGCTTTGCCCCTTAGCTAAAGGAAATGCCCAGAAAAGAAATTCTCATTTCATCCCTTGGTCATTGAGACTGGGTTTGTGTCAAATATGATTGGCAATAGAGCAAAGCAGAATCACATATTTATTAAGTTATCATAGAAAATGAGGAGAAATAACTTCTTTTTCTTGATCTTTTGAATGTATTTCTTTGGGATTCTTCCAAGTCTCCTTTGGATTTTCAGCCAGAAGGACAAAAATAGTGAGGGAATTCCTGATCCCTTCCAATCCTAGTAATTATTATGACCTACAACTCAAGCAAATTGTAATATATGAAACACAAAAGTGCATTTTAAATATCAATTGTTAATCAGATATTATTAATTACTATGATGACAAAGTTGTTAAATAGGAAAAAAAATTCTCACTATCCTTTATAAAATCAATTATGATACATTTGGTGCCAAAGTGTAGGCTTTATATTATATTAAGGGGAGATAAATCATATCTTGACCACTGGCTATTTCTACAAAATGACAACATATAAGTGGGGGAAAGAACAAATTTCTGTTAGAAGAATGAACCTCATTTCAGTTTGTCTGTTACTACATAAATGATTTGATGATTTTGAAAAAATGAAATCAGCTAACCTTATCAACTAGGGACAATAATGGGCTGATAAACATATAACTGCTATTTTTGATTGATTGGTTTTTATTTTTCTGTAAACAAGTTCAGTCTTACGTACTTCAGTATGAGTAATCAAAACTTGAAAAACATGTGCACATTTTTCAAGTGAAAGACACATTTAAAGTGGGCAGGATTCTATTCCCCAAGCATTATGCCACAGTCTGCAAGAATTCTGAAACTAATTAAAAGCTGCAAGATTTTGGTTACGAAGTTCTTCACAAGACTACAATTGAAAACGCTCTATCTTAGTGCCTCAGTCCAAGCACACTGAAAAACTTCCCCAAATTCCAAAAACTTTTAATTAGCATCAGGATTTTCCTTTATCTAATCCAAGCATTGTAAAATTTTACTACTACAGAAGGCACAAGTTAAGATAAAAACCATAAAATTCAAGTCATTGAAAAACTACTAAACAACAGAAATAATCTGTAGCATTTTTGCAGTGAATGAAGAACTATAAAAATCTGAGAAATAGCATGAGGCATTGTTTACTTTGTCTAAAGTGCTAGAAACACTACTAGACTCCATTTGTTTGTATCACTTTAGGCTATAAGACTGCTGGGAGAAAGTAAAAGTGTCAGCTGGGATAAATATTTTCCTTTGTGCAATTTTTGATTTTCAAAACTGCTCTTGAAATTTCTGTGCACTAGCCCTGATGTCTTCTTCTCCTCATCTCCATTTGTTAGTGATCTCTCCCTCCTCAAATTATTTTGCATTTACTTCTATGTGTATACAGTATATTGTACCTATAGAATGTCAATTCCTTGAAGGCATGGACACTTTCATTTTTCTGTTTCTTCTATGACCTGAGTGCTTTGAATAAAGCATATGAACTATTTTTTGAATTGGATTATTGATAATTCTTTTATTAAGGAACAATTTTGGAGCTATAAGCTATATTGATTCAGATGCTCTTTCCTACCCCAGATACTCCCTGGATGGAAACTTAGATTCTTCTGCTAATCTTTTATATTTAATATCTGTGAACTATTGCACAGACAGATAAAACAACTGCTTTCTAAAGTCGAATAGAATATTAACATGTAAATTCATTCTCCATGAACTCTTCTAAAATTTCCTTAATATAACTCTAGTTACAGACAATATGACAGGAATGATATGTACCTCATGTATTTCTACTTGACTTTGAACATTTGTGCCAGGTCCAGTTTTTAAAGCTTTTTATTCCACGAAGCTTGGATAATAAAAGATATTTGGCATGGCAATAATTATTTTAAAAACTTGATTCTTGGATCTTTGAGGATCAATGACATGTCTACGAGATTATAGACAACAGTTTAGTCTATCAGCATTATACAACTTTTCTATAGTTTATTTTTTCAATTTTTCTGAAATCTTTTAAAATTTATATTTATGCTATGGGCATTTGCTGTCAGTCAGTTCATATGAGACAGCAATCAGCTAAATTATATTTTGGGGGATAGTGGGGAGAATAAACATTTATTAAGTGCCTACTATATGCCAGACACTATATTAAGTGCTGCACAGTTATTATCCCATTTGCTTCTCATAACAACCTTGGGAAGCAGGTATTATAATTATTCCTATTTTACAGTTGAATAAATTGATACAAATAGAGGTTAAGTGATTTGCCCAAGGTCACACAGCTAGTATGACTGAGACCACATTTGAACTTAGGTCTTTTTGACTCTTGCTCTATCCACTGACCCATTTAGCTGCCACCTGATGATGTCTTACAGGTATTTGGTAGTGAATTTTTATAGCATGTGGTTAGATGTTGCAGAGATTGTATTATTATTATTATTATTATTAGGAGTAGGAGTAGGAGTAGGAATAGGAGTATTATAATCTATTCTGAGGATCAAAGCTAGGTTCCTTAAGAATAACCAGAATTTTTAGTGTTAATAACCTACTCTCATAAAGCCCTTCATTCTTATAAACAAATGCTCATGGTTCAAACATTTTTGAGCTAGATTTCTTGGCACATACTTGACTGAGTTTATGTGGTTATTTCTCATGGTGGGCCTTTAAATTAAATTCTTGGATCAGTCATTACATATACTCCATCCTGAAGCAAATCCTATTTTTTATATCTGACAACACCGATGTGATGTACTTGTTATGAGCTTTGAGAAAGGATAGTACAGCACAGTGTGTTGGACTTGGAGTTAAGAAGATGGGTTTTGAATCATTCCTCAAATACGTACTAGCTTTGCGACCTTGTTAAAAATCCTCTAACCTTACTGGGCATTAGTTTTCTTCAATATAACTAATATGTGTAAAAAAAGGGGGGGGATTGAATATGATGATCTCTCAGGTCTTTGCCAGCTGTACGTCTCTGATCCTACAAGCCTTTACTATTGCTCAGTGAACCATTATCTGCTTGCTTTTAAAAGTATTTCTGTAGGTTTTTTTTTATATGTCTATCATGTGCTCTAAGAATGCCTATCAGTCCTCTTCCATTTTTTTCTTTTTTTTTTCTGAAGAAGTACATATATTTCGAAATTTGCCTTAGTGTGGGAAGGGGTCCTCTTTCATTAAGATTATATAGGATTAATTGGTGTACTTTCCAAATCTGGTATGTTCCATTTTCTACTGTAGAAAGGAAGCATATAGATTAGCATTGCATATATGTTAATTAATTTAAATTTGTTTTTCCCATTTAAATTTGATTTCAGGATGCCTGTGAATATCTTAACATATTCAATAACAATTTTCTTTCAAATATCTTTATGTCCTGTGTGTTCTGCCAAGAACAGATCAAGTTATTTGTAGGTATTGCCTTCATTCTCTAGTTTAATAAAAATCTCTGGATTCAAGCTCAAATACTTTAGTTTCTGTTTTTTCTTTGCACACATTTCGAATTCATAATTTATTGAGTCTAGATGATACTTTGTCATCATTAGAGAAAGATTAAATGAGATGAAAGAGCTCTTTATTTATTTATATTATCATTTACTTGTTCATTCACGTTCATTTCTCTGTTAATCAATAAATTAAGCTAGCATTTATTCATCTATTTTTTATTGTTTGGTGGGGTCACATAGCTAGGAATCATCCATATACATGAAGTGCTTTAAAGATTTTTTTGCTACTACTTGCCATTTACTTTGGAAGTTATATTCAGTTCTTTTTTAGGAGAGATGATAATACATTTAAGCTTAGATAGAATCATACAACTGAAATTCATATGGACCTGTAGCTTCATTGCTATAAGGACCTCCCATATGAGGAAACTCTCTAGAAATGGAGGGTAAGAAATTTTGCCCTCCCTTTAAAGAGGGTTTTCTTGAGGATGTAGTATTGAGTGACTATCACATAAACTCAGCCAAGTATATTGCAAGAAAGATACATTAAACAAATGGTTGAAGGGGTTTATCATAACAAGTCATCGATACCAGAAATTACTTAAGTTATTCTTAAGGAACTCAGTCTTAGTGATCTGTGTAAATTATTTTTTAGCAACTTACCATCTTCAGAGCACTGAAGATCAAATGAATTGCCCAGGATCATATTATCACTATGTGTCAAAAAAAGGAGAGAAGTTTTCCACTTCGACACCAAATTCTCTGGTGTTTTTGCTGAGTGTGATGTGACCTTAATAGACAAATTCTCTCCAGGGTTTCTTTACTTGTATTACTCAATTCACCTGCACTTATGGTGACAGGTTAGAGTGATTCCACAAAGGGGAGGAAACTCTCAGGGCCCTAAGAACAACTGTTATATAGAAGAACTTTATGTCTAATGCTTGCAACTCTATATTTTGAGCTCCTATAATCTGTTCCACACTTAACCAAATAATCTAAGATGGCACCATTAACATCCCCCAAGCCCCACTTCCTTTAAGTCTGTAATTTATTCCTATCTAATTTAAAGCCACTATATTGGAGGAGATTCACTTTTCATTTTCAGTATTCCCTCATATTTGTCAACACTTTCCATAGTTTGGAGTTTTATTTAACTTTTTCTTCGTTTTATTTAATTTTCTAATTCTTTTTCTCCTTTTCTTCCTTTATTCCCCCTGGGTAAATTTTAAAAAAATCTAAAATCTCCTTTCTTCTTCCTCCACTCCAATTTCTCTTGCTTGTTTCTCTTTCTTTTGCCCGAGCATTTATTTTTAGAAGGATCTGTTTACCTTATTTTATTAACTAATTGTTTTCTATTTCTATATTTTCTAAAAATTTATTCTTTGATGCATAGTTCTTAAGTTTATTTAGTCTTTCAACATTCCCTGTGTTTGCTATGGAATTAAAGCTTCTAAACACAACATAGTTGAGTTCTCTTTTCTAAATACTTTCTATGCTGTTACTTTGTAGATGTTACCTTTCTCCCTTTTTTTCTACTGTTTTTCTTTTAGAAGTATTAATTCCTATGGGAAATAGAGAGGAAAGAAGCATTGCTTAAAGGTAGAAATTTCATTTGTGTTCCCGAGCATGAAGTTCCATTTTTCACCCTGCCCTGTAGATGATGATTTTGTTTTGCCATTTAGCATTCAATCTCTTATCTCAGCCCGTGCCCTCCTACCCTTCTGGATATTTTCACCCCCAGTAGGTCTCATATTCTTTCTCTTGAGATAGAAGTTGTCTATGGAAGCATAACACAGAAGAGGTTGCCTACCTAAGCATCTAATGAAATCCCTACATAGTAGATCATTTAAGATCCACATCTCCATTACAAAAGGTGTGTGTGTGTGTGTGTGTGTGTGTAATCCACTCCCACTAAGTTGAGAACTTCACCTTTAATTCCCTGATTCAGTCCCTCCCTTTACCACACTATTAATCTTTTGTAGTCCAACTGCAGCTCCTTACCTTCCCCTGCCACATTTATTTTTTTTTAATGATGGACTTAAACTGTTTCAGGAGAAGGACTTATCCAAGTTAAAGATAAACAATAGCCCTCAAACCCATTTTTGGCGAGTTGGGGAATGTGAGTTGGGGGATGTTTGCCTAAAGTACACGGAAAATTCCCCTTTTGAAATGGGTGGATGAGAATATACATATACATATACATACATATATATATATATATATATATATATATATATACATACATACATACATACATGCATATCTATATCTATATCTCTTTTTTCCCCAACAGCAAGGAAGGCAAGTGAAGCAGGCTCTGGGAAGCACTTAGGGCTTGGTCAGGCATCAAAGACACCAAGGTCAACTGATAAATCCCAGGCCATCACGGTCATCCTGACTGTGCTGCTGGACTACAATGACTGGAAGAACAAATGAGGTTGCCAACTTTGCACAGCTCTGGCTCACATAAATCCAAATCATGCAGAAGACATCACTTTGTGATGTCATTGGCCCTCTTGGAAACTGAAGGATGAATTGCTCCATGTTACCTTGTATTTTTTATCTCTCTTCTCTGCTTTTATACAACATCTCATTGTGTAACTTAGTCCAACTAAATGTATTGTTTCACCTGCTAAACAGGTGTGTGTGTAAGCAAGGCAGATTTTAATAGTTAGTATTTCTTTCAAATTCAGTTCCAGGATCCATGGCCATAATAATCTCTTGTTCCAGTTATAAATGCCAGATGTCTTACTCCTTTGAACTCTGGCACAGGTCATAGTTGTGACACATCAGGTGCTGAGTCACATGGGCTTTTATGTCTTCGTAAAGCCAAGCACAAACAGTTCTCCTGAGAACTACTGCTGTGAATAGTTTTAAAATTCTCATCACATAGCGTAGTGAACTCTTAATTTATTCAGCAAAACATTCACAGAAACCAAAGTTCGACGTGCACAATATCACATAACAATTTATAACTAAATTGGCCACATAGTTTTAAACAGAAGATATCATTCAGGATACAAAGTACAAAGGTCTACTACTTCTAGGTCACATTGCCTTAATCCCATCAGTCAGACAGTCTTTTTTTCTTGGAGACTAGCTTCTGATCATCCTTTGCCCCATCATCCTTAAGGGGTACAAAAAGTACAAAGTTCTCCCATCTCTAGGTCACAGTAAATCATGATCTTGTCAGCAGCACTAAGTACCCAAGGAAAGATCCTTTCACCTTGACTGGGGCTGGCTCCCAAATTCCATGGTTCCTGTTCCATGCTCTAGCTCTTTTCTGAATGCACCAAACCAGCACCTGGACTCATAGGTAGGCAGCTCCCAGCTTCCTTTCCAGTTTGAAGCTTGTAGTGGCCAGTCCATCTCAAGCCCATAAAAGTCTCTGTTCCTGGGAAGAGAAAACTTAACAGAGCCATATTAACAGAGCCAGTTAAGAAAACTTAACAGAGCAATATCTACATATATCAAGCTTATCAGAATTACAATAACATTCACACACATTGCCGTCACTATCATCTCAATTCACTTTCTGCCCGTGAAATCAACACAAGTCAACAGACAGAGTGCATCTGTCTGACAAAGTAACACAATTCAGCAGATGGAATGCTCCTATCTGACAAAATAACACAGACAACAGATACAGCCCAGCCATTTGACAAAGTAACACCAACAACAGACAGAAGGCTTCTGTCTGACAAAATATGCAAATACAAATCAACACAGACAGAACAGATAAACACAGTGTCACACACCACAAGTGTTCTCCTGCTTAATTCTGCTCAGTCCCAGTTTGTGCTCCTGTTTCGATACGGTGGTTCTTCTTCCTGTTCCACCCTTTTTGTTGCATCAGCAAGTTCCTCCCACCTTCAAATCACAGATGGAACTCAAAGGCACCTGAAGAACTGAAGCAAGGCGCTAAATACTTGAAGAACTGAAACAAGGTGCTAAGCATTCCTTTGCTTGCTATTACAGTCAAAACTGTGTATTTTCTAGGAAATTGATATTTGGCCTTGGGGCTCGCTCATGGGAAGGACATTTCACCTGAGACTTATTTTGATTTCCTGGACTGGACTCTAGGTAGCTGTTATTAAGGACCCACTGTCTATGAATATGAACCCAGATTTTGGCTCTCTGTTGATGTATATTCTCTACTCTCAGGGTGATAACCTTTCCCCTGAGCAAGTGGATGATGCTAGTAAAGAGGAAACCCTTAGGATTGAATGCGCAAGGTGGAATGCTGTGTGTATCTTCAGTAGCCCCCATCAAGGCTTGGGGGAAACCTGTGTTTGCCTCAACTGGCCCCCATTGAGGCTTGGAGGGACTTAGGGGAAGGCACAAGTTGTTCCAGTTTCTATCAACTCCATTAAGATGAGCTTTTTCAATGGCCCATGCAAGAAGAGTGATTAGGACATGCTCTAGGAGTTGGTGCTTAGCAACCCTTGTGAGAAGACTGGGTAGAATAAAGTAAAATTGTTAAACCCTTTGAAGCTGTCTTTCCTGTCTGACCAGATCAAGAGTGAACCTGTACTAGCAGCCATCTTGGGTGCTGAGTGTTATTAGTCTTATATCAAGTTGGATGTTTAGTTCACAGCCTTGCAAACTTACTTCTCCACAGTTATTTCTTCTATTCCTGTAAGTTCATCTTTCATCTTTATTTCCTTGTGAACTTTTAGACTATCTCATCACAGTCTCATGGTCATTACTTCTTTCTTATTTTTAATCACATATATATCTTTTTTTTTTCTTTTACGTTTCTTCTTTCTATTACTAGTCTCTTGATATGGGACAGTTATTTTACTAATTGGGAATTGTATTTGTATTTTTTGTTTCTGTGGTTTTTTTCTGTTTGTAAATTAAATAATCTACTCACTTTTGGTAGGAATGTTTCAAATGCTTCCCTTTGGTTGATTGTTCATTTTTTAAAAATTTATAATCAGTCTCATGGTTGCAGGTTGTATCATTTTGTTTGTATCTTGAAACCATTTGCTCTTTTGGAACAAATTTTCCAATTACCTGCTGTGGTTCCTGGTGTATGTAGAAAATTATTCTCCAAGCTGCTTGCAGACTTTGCTGTTTGACATTGGAATTGTCAAATTTAACAACTATACATTTGAAATTTAAATAATTTTATGATTTATTTTTTATTCTATAGATCTTTTGTTGATGGTTTTTAATTTTTTTTTTTTTGCTTTAAATAACATTTTATTTATCCCACAATTTGTCAAGGTAAATTTTAGCATTCATTTTTACAAGATTTTGAGTTCCTAATTTTTTGCTCTATCTCCCTCTCTTTCTCCCTCCCTCCCTCCCTCCATTCTTTGGAAAATGGTAGGCAATTTGCTATACTTTATATATACATTATCATGTAAAACATATTTCTATATTCATCCCAGTTGTAGAAGAAGAAGAAAGCAGACCAAATAGGGAAAAAACATGATAAAGACTAAAGTAAGTGGGAAAAAAATGCTTCAATCTGCATTCAGAGTCCATCAGTACATTACCTGGAAGTGGCTAGCATTTTCCTTAAGGAGTCCTTTGTACTTGTCTTGGATCATTGTGTAGCTGAGAAGAGCTAAGTCATTCACAGTTGATCATCACATGATGTTGCTGATATTGTGTACAATATTTTCCTGGTTGTGCTCACTTCACTTTGCATCAGTTTGTAAAAGTCTTTCCAGATTTTTCCAAAAAGTGCCTGTTCATAATTTTTTATTGCACGATAGTATTCCATTACATCCACATACAATAGCTAGTTCAGCCATCTTTCAACTGAAGGACATCCCCTCCATTTCCAGTATTTTGCCACCACAAAAAGGGATATTATAAATTTAACATATATAGGTTCATTTCTCTGTTGTTATGATCTCTTTGGGTTATAGACATAGTAGTAGTATTATAGTGTTAGTGTTACTGGATCAAAGGGTATGCATAGTTGGCTGCCCTTTAGACATAGTTCCACATTGTTCTTCAGAATGGTTGGATCAATTCTCAATTCCACTAGCAGTGTATTTTTGCCCCAATTTTCTCACATCCTGTCCGATAAATATCATTTTCCTTTTTTTTCATCATATTAGCCAATCAAATTGGTGTGATGTCACACTTAAGTGTTATTTTTATTTACATTTCTCTAATCAAAAGTGATTTAAAATACTTCTTCATGTATCTATAGGTAATTTTTATTTTTTCATCTGAAATCCACATGTATGTGTCCTTTGACCATTTATTAATTGGGGAATGGTTTATGTACTCATGGATTTGACTCGGTTCTCTAGATATTTGAGAAATGAAGAATTGATTATAGCCACTATCTGCTTTTCTTCTCAACTTGGTGGCACTGGTTTTGTGTGTACAAAGGCTTTTCAATTCAATGTGATCAAAGTTATCTATTCTACATTTCATAATGTTCTCTGTCTCTTGATTCTCCATAAATTCTTCCCTACCCATAGAATTGACAGGTAGGCTATTCCTTGTTCTTCTAATTTGATTATTTCATTGTCTATGGTATCTTTTAGTAAGATGCAGTGTCCTTCCTTATCTCTTAATAATGTGGTTTCTGTTTTAACTTTGTCTGAGATCAGGATTGCTACCATTGCCTTTTTTCTTCAGCTGAAGCATTTGATTACTACCTGTGTATTTCCCTCCATCCTGTTCTTGCTCCTGTTTGTCCTCTGTCCTTTCACTTCCCTCACCAGTGTTTTGCTTCTTTCTATCCCTTCCCTATCTGCCCTCCCTTCTATAATTCTCCAACCCACTCCACTTTAATTAATCTCTTCCCCTCCTATTTCTCTATTGGCTAAAATGAATTTCTACCTTCAACTTTGTTATTATTCCATATTTTATTCCCTTTTTGAGTCAATACTGATGGGAGTAAGCTTAAAAAAATGCCCATCACCACCTCCCGCCACAATCTTCCTTTCCACTATCATAGGTCTTTCTTGCCTCTTCATGTTAGATAATTTATCCATTCTATATCTCCCTTCCCTCTGCATCCATTGTACTCTCTCATCCCTTTTTTTAATACTTCCCTCAAATCCACCTTATACCCATATTCTCCATCTATCTATCTGTCTATCTATCTATCTATCTATCTATCTATCTATCTATCTATCATCTATCTATCTGTCTGTCTGTCTATCTCTCTATCTCTCTATCACTTCTATCTGTGCTGTTAGTTATACAATTTTTAAGAGTTTCAAGTATAATCTTCTGATGTAGGGATGTAAACAGTTTACTTCTCTTGAATCCCTTGTACTATCTTTTCCCCTTTTTACCTGTTTAGGGCTTCTCTTAGGTCTTGATGCTGTATATCAAATTTTTGATTTAGATCTGGTTTCTTCCTTGTGAAGGTTTAAAGCCTTCTTTTTCATTGAATGGACATTTTTTTCTTTTGATACATTATATTAAATTTTGATGGCAAAGTGATTCTTGGTTGTAGTTCTAGCTCATTTGCCCTCTGGAATATTATGTTCAGGGAACTCTGATCCTTTACTGTTGTGGATTTCAAGTCCTGTTTGATCCTGATTGTGACTTCCTAATATTTGAATTGATTAGTTCTGTAGTATTTTTTCCATGACCTGATATGAAATTTGGCTATAACATTTCCTGGAGTTTTTATTTTTGGGATTTCTTTTTTTACATGATTGGTAGATTTTTTCAGTGTCTATTTTGTCCTCTGGTTCCAGGACATCAGGGAAGTTTTTCTTGATAATTTCTTGATAGATGCTGTACAGGTCACCTTTTTGATTATGACTTTCAGGTAGTATACTAATTCTCATATTGTCTCTCCTGGATCTATTTTCCAGGTCATTTGTTTTTCCAGGAGGTATTTCATATTTTCTTCCATTTTTCATTCTTTTGAATTTGTTTGATTGATTCATGTTGCCTTATGGAGTCATTAGTTTCCTCTTGCCCAAACCTCACTTTTAAGGTGTTGTTTTCCTCAATTAACTTTTGTACTTTCTTTTCTATTTGATCCATTGCTTTTTTAAATTAGTATTTTTTTTCCAATTACAGGTAAAGTTTTCAACATTATAAGATTATGAGTTACAAATAATTTTTTTCTGACTCTCTCCTTCCCCTGTCCCTTCTTCCAAATGGCAAGCCTCTTGATATACATTGAACATGTAAAATAATATTAAACATATTTCCACATCATCTATGTTGTGAAAGAATAATCAGAACAGAAGGGGAAAACAAGGAGAAAGGGGCAAAAAAAAAGGTGAAAAATAGTATGCTGGTATGACCTGTACCAGATTGCCCTTCTCACTCAGCCTAGTTCAACAGCCCTTTCCTGTCAACCTTCCAGGTTGTCTTGGGTTGGGAATATGTTTCAGTCTGTCTTTTTTGTTGGTTTTGCTGCTCTAGAATTTGTTCAGGGTCATTTTTTACAGGTAATTGAACAAGTTTGGGGGAGAGCTCCAGCAAATTCCTGCTTTTAACTCTTCCATCTTAACTCCACCCCCTATATCTAATTTTTCTAAATTTTTATTCACCTCCTTAACTTCTTGCATGTTTATTTTGTTGTTAGATTTATCTACTTCTGAGAGGGGGAGGTTGAGATACCCCACTAGTATAGTTTTACTCTCTATTTCTTCTTGTAACTAATCTAACTTATCCTCTAAGAATATAGATGCTATACCAATACCACTTGGTGTATATATGTTTAGAATTGATATTACTTCATTTTCTATGGTACCTTTTACCATGATGTAGTTTCCTTCCTTATCTGTTTTAAATAGATCTATTTCTGCTTCTTCTTCTTCTGAGATCAAGGATTGCTCCCCTTCTTTTTTTTTCTTCACCTGAAGCATAATAGATTGTGCCCCATCCTTTTACCTTTATTTTGTGTGTATGTCTCTGTTTCAAATGTGTGAGCTGTAAGCAAAAATTTGTAGGATTCTAGTTTTTAATCCACTCATGTTTGTGGGAGAATCTATCCCATTTATATTCACATTTATGATTACTAAATGTAATCCTCCCTCCTATTATCCTTTATTTATATTTCTCTCTCTCATTTCATCCTCTCTCTCATCACCAGAGTTTTGCTTCTTACCACCACCTCCTCAATCTGTCCTTCTTTGTATCAATCTCTCTCCATTTTCTTTCCCCTTTCCTCTACTCCTTCTACCCTCCATATTCACCATCTCCCTCTCCTTTCCCCTCTCTCCTCCAACTTCTCTATAGCATAAGATAATTTTCTGTATCCAACTAATATGTATCCTATTCCCTCTTTGAGCTAAATCCGATTAGAGTAAGGTTCAAACAATGCTCACCCCTTCCCTTTTTTCCCCTTTACTGTAAAAGTTTTTTTTTTCCTTTTCATGTAATATAATTTATCCTATTTTTCCCTTTCTGTTGGAATCTGCTTACCTTGGATTCCCTGCTGGCCTGCCTTCCTCACTCACCCTCCCTGGGGTCTTCAGAAGTCTCTGGATTCCTTTCTCAAATAGAATGCCCCGCACTCACAGAGGTTTAAAATTGCAGCTTTATTGTTACATCTTCTCTTCCCTTCTTTCTCTCTCTTCTCTCACCTCTTACTTACCTCTTACTCTCTCCCTCCCCTTGCTCCCCCTTTATCTCCACCTGGGCAGACTAAGACACTTGCCTCAGCAACAGGGGCCAGAAGAAAGGGGGAGCTATCCCGTTGGATGATACATGCTCAATGCTGTTAGTCCAAAGTTCATATTCTGGTAAGGCAAACAGCCTTATCAGGGCCCTGGCTCCTAGCGCCTTGGAATGCAACAGACCACCCAGAGGGCAGCAGGAGGGAACAATGGGGGTTGGGGGCCCAACACCTTTCCTCTTCTCTCAATAAAACCTTTTTTTCACCCCTTAATTTTTTCTTATATCATCACATCAAAATCAACTTATATTCACACCCTCTGTCTATGTATACCCTTTATAAATGGCCTAATAAAAAACAGTTCTCAAGAGTTACAAGTATCATATTCCCCTATGGGTGTGTAAATAGGTTAACTTTATTGAGCAACCCATTTTGTTTTGTTTTTCTTTTTTTTTTTTTTTTTCCCTTTTTATGCTTCTCTTGGGTCTTCTGTTGAAGATTGGACATTCTGTTCAGCTCTGGTCCTCTCTTCAGGATTGATTGAAAGTCCCCTATTTCATTGAATGCCCATCTTTTCCCCTGAAAGACTAGGCACATAAAAGGGCACACTAGGGCTGGCCCTCCTCTTCTTCTTCCTCCTTCCTCTTTGGCTCCCCTTCTCTGCTCACATTGCTGCTTCCTCTGCCACCAGTTCAAGATCCATGTCAAACCCTCTTCACCATGGAAAATTACCATAAGCCAAACCAACAGAAACTGCAGTCACTGAAGAACATGGTCAACAGCCTGTACATCAACTCCATCCAAGCTACCACCACAGCTGACTTAGGCCACCCCAAATCATGCTGCAGTGCTGTTATGGGAATCTGAAGATCTTCCCTGCCCCTAGGCCCTTTGCTAAAGTGTCTACGTGACTGAGGACCCTTGGATATTTGAAAGTATACTCTGTTCCCTAATAGGCTGAATGTGATCACGTGGAGCCTGTGGCGCCAGGCTTGTTTTCCAGGAATGCCCGTGCCTTGTAGCTTTGTGATTGGGCAGTGGGTCTAG
>CM053582.1:425696753-425712215 GCA_028627135.1 Pseudochirops cupreus
ACACACACACACACACACACACACACCAATGACTACATAAAGTTGGTTATATGTATACATTTAAATAAATACTAATATACACAATGTAATTAGATTCAGGGTACTACCCATTACATTATTGAAAGGTAGTTAAAATATAGATAGATAGATACATAGATAGATAGATAAATAGATAGATAGATGAACAGACATTTGTGCATATGTGTGTTTGTGAAGTCCCTACCAGATAGCAACAAAATGCATTGCCATCATAGGTAAACTAGTCAGTCTAGGCAAATCAGTAATGTACCCTGAGTTGAAGATAAGAGTTGGCAGGTACAAGGCCAACCAAATTACAGCCACCAACCATCTCACTATTTCATCTCAGTTTCTGGTGGAGACATCACAGGACCTTAAGCCCTGGGAATAGCGGGATTCCCTGAACAGTTGACCATGCTTCCAGCGCAGCCCCTTCAGTCATCATCTACTTCAGCTGCATAACCACTAAGATTCCAAAAAGTCAGTTTCTCACTACTAAAATTTTTGGAAGTGTCAAATAGTTTGACATAGAAATTTATGCAAATACATCATTAGGGATAACATTGAGAAAAATTTGTTACTGATTGGTTTGGCACTGCACCCTCAGGACACTGTGATCTTTTAAATAACCTACAGTATATAATACCCTCCCCCCATTAGTATGTTTTCTTTTAGAACAGGGACTGTCTTCCTCTATTACGCATATCACTAATGCTTAACTCACTGTGTCACACACAATAAATGGTTTTTATTTTTTTAATTGAGTCACTTATATACATACATATATCTATGTTCTATACTACCTGATTTAAAACCTAAGGTTTGTTGGATTTCAAGTATATCAAAAATGTCTTCATTTGAACTAAATTGTAAACTTTTTTTTTTAATGAGAAGTTACCTCCCTTTACCCAGAAAGTATTTACATTGCGTATGCTTAGCTCTCTAGGGTGAAAAGGTCTGTGGATTGTATAATCCTTAAATATTCCAAAGTACTTAAATCTATATTATGGGCCATAATCTGTTATAGTTAATTAGGTATATAGTTTGATGATCCCCTTTCCATCTGATTATAATCTTTTCCACCTTACCTAAACATTGTCTCACACAAACTGCACTCTTAAATAGCTGCCATTTCTTATCCCACAGAACACTGTAAATTGGTCCCCATTGTATAGCAGTCATATATAGTTAGTTCTCTATCATGCCTTGAAAGGAAAATTTGTACCTAAGTGGAAATAGGAAAATTTTTATTATTAAATAGAGTCACTTTATTCTGAAAATTCAAGTAGAAAAGAAGAGCATCAACTGAGGAATCATGCAGCATTTAACTATGGATTCCATCTGAAACCATATTTCATAAAGAATAAATTCACTGAATTGAATTTTATTTGTGCATCATGGAGGCTTGTGCAATCAATTAGAGCCCTACAGATGGAAGATTAGTATGTTCTGGCTAACATTTTATGACACTGTTAAGTACAAAGTCAATGAACAGAACTAGGGAAAAAAAGAATTACTCATAAATCACAGACATGCACACACACAGAATTTTTTTGAGCTATAGAAGTTTGTTATGATGAATGGAATGCTTAACATGTATCCTGATTCAATTACAGCAAAGTAATTATGAATCCTTTCATTCTGCTCTTTCTGAAAACATTCTTGTTCTATGTTTGAATTGATTTACCTATTATGGAATTTTAGTTTGAAAATTTATGGCATCTTTGATTTTCCCTGAAAGTGAGGTTTTGAAGGATTGGGATTCTACAAAGATTTAAGTATAACACATTTTAAATGGCATTTCTCTTGGGATCATATTGAGAAATAACAACGTTCAGAAATCGTTTTCTCCCTCTCTACTATTTATATTTCCTAAAGTTAACTAATCAGTATTTCAGGCCTTCCAGGGGCAATCCAAGAAAAATAAAAGCCAAGAAAAGCAATGTTGGTAATTTCAAAATTCCTCCAGCTTCCTTCAATCAAATCTCAAGATGAAACTCAAGCCTGAAATGAGCTACGATTGAAAGTTGGACTATATGACCCTCCTTCTGATATCACTCGGCTAAAGGATCAAATTGGGACATATTCAAGTCAATGCACTTATGATGAACCCTGGTTTTAGTTTGCTGTTGTTGTTCAATCTGTCTGACTCTTCATGACCCCAATTGGGATGTTCTTGGCAAAGATGCCAGAGTTGCCATTTCCTTCTCCAACTCATTTTACAGATGAGGAACTAAGGCAAACAGGGTTAAATGACTTGCCCAGGTTCACATAGTTAGAAAGTGTCTGAGGACAGATTTGAATTCATGAAGATGAGTCTTCCTGACTCCAGAACTGGCACTTAATCCACTGTGACAGCTAGCTGGTCCTCAGCTTTGGTTACTGTATTTTAAAAACAAATTGTTCTAGTTGACTTTTCTCTTCTTTAATTCATCCCCATTTGAATTAGTTAGTTAATTTCCTATTATTAAAGAGTTAAAACCATTTTGGGGATAATCAGTGTGAATATAAAATAAATATGAAAAACTTGGAAACCTATAGTATGGATATATTAGTATACCATAACACATATTTATACTATATATTCTTATGTATTATGGACGTTGCTGTATAGTGTGTGCATGTGTGTAGAAAGATGCAAGCAAGTTTATTTACAGATATATAGATTGATACATTCACAAATACATGCATGATTGCATGAATGAATCTATATTTCTATATTTATATCATCTATATATGGAGAGAGAGAGAGAGAGAGAGAGAGAGAGAGAGAGAGAGAGAGAGATGGAAGAGTATGGGCTATGTACATATATGTATATATAGGTACAGACATACATATACATACACACACACACATATATATACACATATATGTACATATGTTATGGGTATGTATTCTGTGTGTGTATAGGGTTTGGTGTAAAAGCTAGATCTGTGATTTTGCTGATATAGGGAAGCAGTGGATAAGATAATCCTTTCTATCAATGCAAGTTTAGCACTTTTCTTTGGCAATTAATTGTCCTAGTAGGTTAAATTGAACACTGAGAGATTGAGAGTTTAAGTGACTACCCCAAAGTCACACAGCCAGTATAAAGCAGTTATGGGAATTCAATCCATGTCTTCCTGACTTTCAAGACCAATTTTCTAACTACTACAGTGCTCTCTCTCTCTCTCTTTCTCTCTCTCTCTCTCTCTCTCTCTCTCCCTCTCTCTCTCTCTTTCTCTCTCTCTTTCCATATAGTTATACTTCCATAGCAATAATACCTAATATAGACTAAATGTTGCCTGTTGTAAGTCTAATTTACTAGTTTAGTCTGAACTCTAAAGGTTGTCTGACAGTGTCTTTGTTTATGAGATAAAGATGAATCTGGTTATTACACATATAAGCACATTTGGAAATCATCTTGGAAAAATATAGCCTTTTGAATTTCATCTCCATCTACTATTTAATAACAGCTAATTTAAAACCTTAGTAAATATTACTGAAATTGAACTTGGGTTTTTATCATGATGGTTACATATATTTCTAGCTTGGGGAAGCAATGCAAAACTTGGAAACGCTGTAGTGTATATAGCATCATTGTGTTACAAATAGTTCTAGAAATTATAGTGCAAATAGTTCATTGCTTCAAAGAGCAGTTTAATTTTGACTGGGCTAAAAGTTTGCTATATGCTTAGTACTTCAGAGGGAACTCCTATGCTTCTAAATGGGCAGAGGTGGCCAAGACATTGGTACTCCCAGTCTCAGGATTCCAAGATAGAATGGGGAGTGAGGATGGAAATAAAACTAAATTCAATAATAAAAAGAGTAAAGAATGTCTTCAGCAGTTTAAAAAAAAATATTTGGTGTTTTCTATGCCTTATTTAAAAAAAAATCTGTGGAAACCTGAATTAACATTTTTATTACATCTTTTAACACTTTTATGATCTTATCCTTGATTATTAGAATATAAATGGGGGTAATAACAGCACTTACCTCACAGGGCTAATGGTGTCTAATAAGATAATATATGTAAAGTGCTTTGATAATCTTGAAGTTCTATGTAAATATTAATAATAATATTAATTGCTCTCACCATGACTTAAAAATCTAAGAAAACACTACACTGTAATTACGTTTCTGCAAAAAAATAGAAATATGTCTCAATGTTCCTTAAGATCAAAGAAATAAGATGGTATGCCAAAGTTCATGTTAGTATCTTAATGATGATGATGATGATGATGATGATAGCTAACCTAAAGCACATAACGCTTTAAGGTCAGCACAGCACTTTATACCAATATTATCTCATTTCATCCGCACAATAATCCTGGGAGATAGGTGTTACTGATATTTTTATTTTATAGATGAGGAAATAGAAGTAGATGGAAGTTAAGTGACTTTGCAAGGGTCAAAAAATTAATAAATGTCTGAGACTGAATTGGAACTTGGGTCTTCCTGACTCTTGGTCCAGCAGTTTATCCACTGAGGCATCAATAAACCAGTCTAACAAGAGCTGAACATATGTCATTCTGGCCTCAGATACTTCTTATCTGTATGATCCTGGGAGCATCACTAAATTCTGTTTGTCTCAGTTCCCTCTTGTGTAAAACGAGATAGAGAAGGAAGTAATAAGCTGCTCTAGCACCTTTGATAAGAAGACCCCAAAGGGGATCACGAAAAGTTGGACATGATGTGACTGAACAAAAACATCAATGACTAACCATAGGTAGGACAACCACTCATATAAGGAAGATACAAAGAGCAAACATTTTTCTTTTTTGGTTGCCATCCTCAGATCCCAGTCTTGATCTTGTTTTGGAAAATGGTGTTGTATATATAACCACAATCCAGTATATGGTCAAAATCTAGAATATCAACCTTTTTAGGGTAGCCCACATGTGGTATAGTCTGTGATATTTTCTACTAAGAAAGATGAAGGAGTCTGGTGCCTTTTACATATGTATCAGTGTAGAAGAACCAGATCCTGGGTACCTTTGAAAATACCAATCATAGCTGTGTCAAAAAAGGATTAAAAACAGAATAGGCAGAATTCCTATTGTGAGCTCATGCATTCATCAGTCTTTCTAGTTGCTTTATCCACACTTACACTACTCAAATTTCGGAGGAAAGTGTTCTAGTCTAACAAGTAGTTCGACTAACAAATTGGTATAACTACTGTTTAGTATTAACAATTCTAGTAATTGCTGTGCTTTAAAAAATTCATTTTTGTATGGACATGTGATTTCATAACTATAGAAATTATCTCCAATGATGCATATATGTAATTCTTCTATATATTTTGGACTAGGAGAGTTGACTGAAGTATTCAAAGATAATGTGAACTGCCAGTGTGTCAGAGGCAAATTTTGCACCCAAATCTTCATGATTTCAAGTCCAATAGCCTATCCACTTTACCATAACATCTCTCATATTAATGTTGCTATTATTTGTTTAAACTCAATTGGTTTTCATAGAACAATTTTTAAAATTTGTTTAATGACTTATTTTGCAAAAATCAGTTAGGTTTTTCTAAAATTATGATACTGTTCAAGGATAGCACCAAAAGGTGTATCTATAGAATTATCATGCATTTTACAATTAGTTTTTTTATAACCAGGTTTTTTTAAAATATATTCAAATATTTAATAAATTTGAATATATTGACTGATATGTGACAGATGAGAGGGAAAAAAAGTATTTTTTATCAGCAGAAAAAAAATTGTTCACTTGAAAAGGATTTCAGCTCCCAGAATTTTTGGTTGGCTTTATCAATACCTAGGAATAGCAAAACAACAAAGGTCCTATTCCTAAAAGGATGGAGACCATGTAAGGTGGAGGAAAATGCTGATTACCAGACTATAGGCCCTGATAACAACATCTGATTTCATCTCCGCAGCCCCTAAACATTATTATAGTTCTAAAAATGTATAATGGACTTTTTTGAAGTCCTATTGCCTCCCTTTATGTGAAAAACTCATGGAGAGTAGGATTAGATGTGTTATCATTATTTTAGCACATAGCAACACACCAGTTATATTAAATAAATGTTATATGACATGTAGATGAGCTTTTTTTTGTTTGCTCTGTCCATAAATATTATGTTTTTGTATCAATCTAGACACATTTGTTAATAAAAATTCTACTATATGCAAGGCACTCTGCTAAGCACTGGGAAGGCAAAGTTGTGTTTGTCACAGTCCTTGCCCTCCAATAGTTTACATTCTATTTCAAAATCCAGATAATTACTGACATTCAGTTAAGTCCAGTCTACAGGGGCTTCCTCAACAGGGAAACAACAATAGTTCTGGAGAGTCAGTCCTACAAAGGTAGAAAGAGAGTACATTTCCTACTCAGGTTAGAAGAATCCTTTGTTTTGAGTAAAGTTCTGAGTTCCACTTGAGCTGATCTATGGATAACAATCAAGTCTGTCCAGCTCTCTACCTGTAAAAAAATTCTGACAAAGAACTGAAAAGAACACAATTGTTCAAGGCCCTGGGAACTTTTAAACTTACCCAGTACCTAACACATCTCCTTACATCGGTGAGCCAGGAAGGTGTTTTTTTTTTAAGAAAGCAAAAACAATAGCAGGCAATTTAAAGAATAATAAAAATACATCATGGCAAACTGAGAAAGGTGATGATAACAGAACACAGAAAATTCAACCATAAGCCTAGAAGAGATTGAAAAGGTTTATTTTTTCTCTTGTGTACATGTAACTCTTTTGATGGATGTACTATAATAATCAGACTCTTTGAGAAACTTATTTTTTAAAAAATTAATTCTGAAAAAATAAATCCAGAGGGAATCACATCCTTGAGTCACCAGTTTTGGAACCTTGCAATAACGTTTGACATGTCAACATTGACGGCCCACAACTCTCAGAGAGCCAAAGTGATAAGCTGAGAGATTTGTGAAGGTGTCAGGAAGGTGACAGTTTCTGTGGTCATGGGCTTGACAAATTGTCAGCAATGTCCCTATAAGCACTGTGTCTGATTTACTAGATATAAAGGTGGCAGTACCTTGGGTTCCTCTGAAAGCTGGTGGGGGAGGGAATTTTAGTGACAAGAAAAGGGTAGTACCTGACAGTCGACCTCAGTCATGTCACAAAGAATTCAGAAAGATAAAAATCATAGTTCATAAAAAACCTTGAAGAAAAAAAAGGTAGGCAAACTGACCCTCAAAATACTCAAACATAGTGTTAGACAGATAACACTGACTACACCAATTGTAAGGTGGGAGGTAACACAGGAGAGCTTCTCGTGCTAGCAAGTGTTCTAGCAGGTTCACTCTTGATCCAGACAGACTGCAAGACAAGATCAGAGACATAATAAGGGTCTAAATAAACTTACTTTAGTTGTCTCAAGACAGGGTTACTGATAAAGGAAGAACCTACAGCATTCCCTAATTACTCTTCTCACAGGGGCAGGTGAGAATATACTAAGAACTATAACTCTTCTAGGTCCCTATGGCTCAATGTGGGTCAGTTGAGACTAACACAGTAAGACCAACACAAATTGCCCCTCCCCCCAAGCCTTGATAGGGGTTGATCAAGGCAAGAACAACATTCCAGCTTGTGTATTCCCCTCCCTTGAGCCTCAATGGGGATGGGTTGAGGCAAGAAATCCCGCACGATTCCCTTGTGCATTCCTATTCCCCACTTACTGACCAGTGCTCACTTGATTTATACAACAATAGACAAAAAAGGTAATTGGCCAGTAATAACATCATAAGCTTATGTTATCTTAACGTCATAACTCACTGTGCAGTCACAGTGGGTATTTACAACTAAACTCAAGTATTTATATTATCTTTCATTGTATAACACTGTGCAAGTTTGGTGAGATTGCTTACAAGTTATGAATCTGGAAACTGGAGATTGTTATGGCTATGGATCCTGGGAATGAGTATCTGTGATCCTGGGGGCTCTTATCTAAAAAAGAATAACAAAGTCCACCTTACTTACACATAGGAATAAGTGATCTCAATTTGTTCACCACCTAGCCAGGAAACACCTATTTGCATAATGTCTAGGAAAGAAAATATCTTCTATTAAGCTCCCCCTCCTTCTCTTCCTCCTCCTCCTCCTCCCTATCCTCCTCTTCATCTTCCTACTCCTTCATCTCTTTCTCCTTCTCCTCCTTCTGCAACTTCTTCTCCATCTTCCCCTCCTCCTCCTCCTGCTCCTCCTCCTCCTCCTTCTTTGTCATTATCATTGTCATCATCATTGACTTCTAAATGTGAAAATGAGATTTGCAATAAGGGGGTTAGAGTAAGAGAGGAATTCATTGCAAATCAATTTTAAAGCATTCATTAAGAACTTATGTGCAAAGCAATGTGCTAAGTTTGAATAAAAAGGGGAAAACATATTTTCTTTATTCTTCCCCTCCAGCAGTTAGCCACCTTCCTTCCAAAACTACCTCATATTCATTTTGTATATAGGATGTATATATTTCCGTTTTTACATCTAGTTCCCCATCCTCTGTCCAAGATCTATTGCCACCTATGCCAAGGCAATGACACTCAGTAGCCAATCTAATGAGAAGCCAATAAGGATGGTTTTCCTTTCAATTAGAATTTTGAGAAATCACATGCTGTGTCTTAATCTGTATTATCACTGCCTGACAGGGGATAGTAACCCTAAAGCTGAGAAAGTCTTAGCAAACATGATGCTTAAATAAGTTTTACCTTAATGTGCTCATTAAAGTATGTGTTTACGAGAAGATAAAAACCTTTTCAATAACAAAAAAGTGGTACTCAATTTTAAAAATCTCCTTAGGCTCTATAATCTATCTCCCTTTTATCTTACCTCAAGCTGTGTTTATACAGCAAAGTGACAGAAAACATGGAAAATTTAAGCAGAAAACTGTCATTGAGGAAATGGGGGAACAATTTTGTGAATTGTGAGAACAAAACACCTACCAGACATGGTCTGATCCATGGTCTGTCCAGCCCAATATGCTATTCTTAATGTCACCAGGGAAAATGTTGAAGGACATGAAATCTACTTAAATCAGTGTTAAAGATTTGGAATGTCCCACAAATATCAATTAATCAGCAAGCATTTGTTAAGCTTCTATTATGTGCCAGGAATTGGGTGAGGGCCAGTAATATAAAGACAAAAATTAAAACAGAAACTGTTTTCAAAAGATATCACATTTTATAAAGGGAGACAGTAGGTACACATGTAAATAATTGCAAAGTAATTTTGGGAGGAAGGAAAGGTTTTCAGGGTGAGAAAAGCTTCATTGGAGTGGCTAGGTGCCACAGTGAATAGAGCACCAGCCCTGTAGTCAGGAGGACCTGAGTTCAAACTGGCCTCAGATACTTAACACTTACTAGCCATGTGACTTTGGTCAAGTCACTGAACCGCAATTGCTCTGCCTCCCCCCCCCCCCAGAAAAAAAAGAAAGAAAAAAGAGAAAGGCTTCTTATGGAAGGTTGTGTTTCATCTAAGTTTTGAAGGAAACTGAGAGAATATGGTGGTTCCCTTTAAGTCTCTGTAGCATATTTGTTATTGATGAATTTCCCTGGGTTTATTTTTTTTAACTCTCTAAAATGAAAGGTCCTTTAGGAGAGTGTTTACTTCTTTATTTTTCTTTGTATCCTTAGTAGTTTTCACTGGGCTCTGCAAATATAATTTAATTAAAACATGCTTCTTTGTATTAAACTATAAAATGGGACTAAAACCAGAAAAAAAACAAACATGTGGTCTTTATAATTGTTAACTAAGTGCTTAAAGAAGGCAAAGATTCATCAGTGTTAACAGTAATGGAGAAGAGTGTCACAAAACTATCCTTGCCACCTAGGCATTCAATAGCTTAATGTAGTGAGATATGTAAAAAAAAATCAGGATATTATTCATTCGCAATGGGTCAGTATACTTAAAAGAGAATGAGCAAGGGTCTTTTCTGACTGTGATATTATCAGCCAAACTCATCTAAATTCTGATTGCAGAATTTATATTTCTTATGATGATTTGAGAGCCTAAAGGAACACAGATTGATTATCAGATCCCTGCTCCAATTTTTAGAGCTGACAGAAAAATTATCTTTGGACTTGCAAACCCTGAAAATCAGACCTGGACTCCTCTGAAAGCATTTTGGACCCATTTAATACCACTTTTACCCTTCATTGTTAAACCACTGTTAGAGAGATAACATTCAGAAGGAAACAGGATACAATACAGAAGATCATTGTATATTTTATCATATAACAAACTAAATTTTTAATAAATTCTCTAAACTTTTAAAGTCCCTTTTAAGGATGGAAAGTATATTCAAAATGACCTAATTTCCAAAATAACAAAATTATGCATATGTTTTAAAAGAACCTCAAATTATTTCAACTTCCCATTTTTTCCAAAATGAGAAGCATGTATGTGTGTATACATGCAGATATATGTAAATTTTTATGTTGCTTTCAGAATTTTCATCAAAAGACATGGATGAGGAACTAGTTTCTCTCTCTCTCTCTCTCTCTCTCTCTCTCTCTCTCTCTCTCTCTCTCTCTGTCTCTAGTGAAAATAGAAAACTTAGACAACTTTTGCTTAAAATAGATTTGATTTTTGAAATATAATAGCTTGAGAAAACTGTTTTGTTTTTTTTTTCTAATAAGGAGGCCACACCTAGTAAGGAAGGAGAGAGATTTCTGGAACTCATATAAATTTAGCCTTCTACAATCCCCACAGTGGCATTGTCATATACTACTTAACATTTGTATAACACTTTAAATTTTTGAAAGTGCTCTCATATTTATTTAATATAATTCAATTTTCATAAAAACCTCATAATACAGCTTATTGGCAATATTATTATCTCTCTTATAAATCAAGAAACTGAGGCAGAAATAAGGCAAAAGTTTGCCCCAAGTGGAACAACTAATAAATGCTCAAGTGTGGATGTGTGTATTGGGGAGGAGGGAATGGTGAGGGTTGGTAGGCAAAGGGAGGTGGTGTCTAACGTAGATTTCCTGACTTCTTTCCAGTTGCCCTTTACACTACTACTTAATTTGAAATTAATTTGTGTATCTGAGGAAAATAGTGAGACAAGGACATGTATTTCCCACAAATGTGGAATTAATGGCAAAAGATGGGGATTTAATGAGAGATGTTCCTGTTTTATAGTCTCTGAGACAGACAACAGTGAGGATTTTCTGGGATCCTTTGGTACAGGTCCAGTAGGATTGGGGGAGCTGCTTTCAAATGCTGTCAACAACTATTCTGAATCCCCTAATTCCTATGTTATGCACTCCGAAGTCTGAGTTAAATACCTAGGGATAAAGGTCCAGAACTGCAGAGTATATTTTCATCTGTAGTCAATACCCAAAGCCCATCTAAGTTAGAAAAGCATAATAGATTGGTTTCTGAACTTGTAGTAAGGATGTTCTGGGTTCAAACCGTGTCTCTGACACTTGCTAGCTTTGTGCCCATGAGCAAATCAGTTTCCTGATATCTAATTTGGTTAGTCACTTTTCAGTTGTGTTCAGCTCTCCATGGCACCCTTTAGAGGTTTTCTTGGCAAAGTGGTTTGTCATTTCCTTTTTCAGTTCATTTTACAGATGAGAAAAATGAGACAAAAAGCATTAAGTGACTTTCCCTGAGTCACATAGCTAGGGTCTGGGACAAAATTTGAATTCAGGTCTTCCTGATTCTAAGCCCCAAACTCTATCCTCTGTGACACCTAGCTGCCCACATATGCCTTACTGAGATGCCACATTGATTCTTGATTAGTCTCCATTAATGAGGTTAATTTGTGTTAAAGATGATTAGTTTGGAGCAGTAACCCTTGTGAGTCATGGGAATGTACTAATTAGGCTATAAAGCTATGGAAAAGGGTGTGCCCAATTTCTTTTTTTGGGCTTCTCTTTCAATATGAATGTATTCCCTCCTTTGAATTCCCAAAACAGAAGAAAGGGTATTTTTCTCCCCTCTCATCTAGGTAGCAGTAGAGTCTACAGGGACACAGCAGTGATAAAATGTGGTTGATTGGGTGGGACTGATTCCCCAATAATTCTTTTTTTTTTCTGTCTTGTAGTTTCCTTCCCTAAGCATAAACCCTGAGCATAAGCCTTGTTACTGAATACTGCAAGCGTGACTGACAACTTCATGATTCATTGAGTTCTTGAGTTCTAAAATCAAGTGACAGTTGTCCAGCTGGAGATATTGCTTGTAAGAGCAGTCTTCTTAGAAGAGAAGACTACTGCTTCATCAAGGATTTCACAAGAGAGGGCCTAAATAAAGTATAAACCATGACACAGAGGGTGAAGAAATATGTATCTTCTGGTTTGGCTTAAGTTTTGCAAAGCACTTTAAATATTTTATCTCATTTGATCCACATGTCTAGTGCTCCATTGATGATGCCACATACTTGTCTCAGATTCATTTGAGATGTATATGAAATATGAGTTTGCTAGTCCCACATAGGACTTTTACCCTTTGCAAAAAGCATAACAAATATGGATTGTTGCTTTATGTTTCTGTGTCTGTTAACATGCATTTTAGAGGTTTTTGCTTCTTGAGTTGTTCAAGCAGCAAAAAGCTGTGTTATACTATATATCTATGTGGCACACCATCCTGACTTTCTTTTGTTTAAGGGAGCATTTTATCCATATTTTAGGAAACCCTGAGATGTGAGGCTAAGCTTTGTTTTGAAGAATTACCTGGAATTTTATTCTACAGTTGGGGTACATAATGAACCACAGAGAGAATAAAAGCATGATGCACCTCTTTAAAAACAGCAATACAGGGCTCCAAAATAAATTTCATTCTGAGTACAGAGCAGATTCCTATAACAGACAGGGACTCTGAGCCATGGCTCATAGAGATAAGATGTTAAAATGCTTTAAAAATTTAAAGTACTATAGGGAGAGGATTCTGGGAAGACGTCAGAGTAGGTCAGAAAATCCCAAGCTCTTGAGATTTTTCCCCACAAAGGGGTTAAAATAGCACCTTAGGGTGAACAAATTGTGGGTAGAGATAAGAATTGGGGCACAAACTGGGACTTCTGAGAAATTTTGAGACCATCAGAAGAAAAATCTCAGAGGAATATTTGGTCCTGTAAAGAGTAAATATTTCCAGGCTAGGTTCAGTTTTTTAACAAGTCACGTACCCTGGGGCTAGTAGGTTTGAGAGGTTGCCTAGGCCTCTGCCCCAAGAACTTTTAGTCCTGGGATAGTGAGCCCAGGAAGAAAAAGGGAAGCTCGGTTGATAAGGAATATCAGACCCAGCTGCCCTGAGAAGAGCAGTGGGGGCAAGAAGGAACCAGCACACACCTGGTGAATGAAGAAACAGTGCTGCAGAACGACCCTGGCTATGGGCACTTACAGGAGACTAGAGGTTTGACCTTGGTTCTAGGGTAGAGGACAGAACTGAAGATCTGGGGCAAGAGGCACTATTTCCCATACCCTAGGGCTAGAGGTGATTATAAAAATTAAGCTTTTACCACAAAAAAAATACACAGGCAAAGGAGAAATAATCTAAATGTAGAAAGTTATTAGGGGAATAGAATGACTAGGATTCATATTCAGAGGAGGATACTGAAGTAAGGAAACCCTTGGTAGAAGCAGCAAACTTTAGCAGCTCCCACATAGCCACCTCAAATACCCATAAAATATGACTCTAAACAAATTTTAGGGCTCCTAAACTCACACAAAAATACAGAAAAACACTGTCCCTCTGAAGGCAGCACAGCAGGAAGGGCTCATCACAGTGTGCTGCGAGAGCAAACCAGTCCACACTAAAAGTGCAGCTTGGCCCTAGGGCAGCCAGGAAGAGCCGCAGCTGAAGCCTTCAGAAGAGTGGATCAGCAGCAGCTGTGACAGTTTCCAGAATTATCAAGCTATAAGAAAAAAGGACAAAGTGAAAGGTCAGTGGATCTCAGCTAAGAGGGGGAGAAAAGCAGTCCAGCTGAACTGCCTCCAGGGCAAGGAAGTGGCAGAAGCTGCAGCTGCAGCAACCTCCACGTGGCTGCTTCAGAGCTCCTAGTCTGCAGACTGCAAGGAAGCCAAGCAAATCATTCAGAGGCTAAGTGCTCTTGAGTTGAATGGCTTGGATCCAGATCATGGTCTTGAATGGTGATTCTAGGGTGCATTTTCAGTGAGCCAAAGCTGGTGGGAGCTACAGCAGCCTCCTAATAGCTCCAGCAGCAGTGAAAAATCCAGTGATTTGGGACAGAGGTTTCCCCCCTGGAAGCAGAGTCCCACAGAGCTAAAAAATCAAGTAATTCACTGGCAAAGGAAGCAAAATAAGAACAGCAACCAAACTCTAGATCCTTTTTTGGGGACAAAAAGGATCAAGGCAGGGAAAGGGAGGAAGACAACACAGTCAGATCTTTCGCACCAAAAGCTTCCAAGAAACATGAAAACTGTGTATAAACCACAGATAAGCTTAAGCAGGACTTTGACAACCAAATAAGAGAACTGTAGGAAAAAATTAGGAAGAGAAATAATAATGATGCAAGAAAATCATGAAAAGAGAGTCAATAACCTGACTGAAGAAAATAACACCTTAAAAAATAGATTAACTCATATGTCAAAAGAGGCCCAAAAAGCCAATGAGAAGAAGAATGCCTTAAAAAGTCAAATTTTCCAGATGGAAAAAGAATCTCAAAAGCTCACTGAGGAAAACAATTCCTTCAGAATTAGAGTGGAGCAAATGGAAGCAAATGACTTTATGAGAAATCAAGATATTATTAAACAGATCCAAACAAATGAAAAAAATAGAAGGCAATGTGAAATATATCCTTTAATAAAGCGCTGACCTGGAACACAGATCCAGGAGAGACAATTTAAAAATTATTGGACTACCTGAAAGACAAGATCAAAAAAAAGAAGTTGGAAATAAATCATCCTTCAAGAAATTCTTAAGGAAAATTGCCCTGATATTTTAGAACCAGAGAACAAAATAGAACTTGAAAGAATTCACCATTCACCTCTTGAAAAAGATCCCCAAAGAAAACTCCTAGGAATCTTATAGCCAGGTTATGGAGCCCCCAGATCAAGGAGAAAATATTACAAGCTGCCAAGAAGAGACAATTTGAATACTGTGGAAACACAATTAGGATAACCCAGGATCTAGCAGCTTCTACATTAAAGGATCAAAGGGCCTGGGATATAATATCAGGGAGATCAAGGGAGCTAGGACTAAAACCAAGAATCACCTACCCAGTAAAACTGAGCATGATGTTCCAGGGGAAAATATGGGCATTCAGTGAGGTGGAGGACTTTCAAACATTCTTGTTGAAGTAACCAGAACTGAAAAGAAAATTTGACACTCAAATACAAGAAGCATGAGAAGGTAAACATGGAAAAGAAATCGTAAGGAACTTATCAAAGTTGAACTATTTACATACCAACATGAAAAAATGATAATTGTAACTTATGAAACTTTTCTCAGTATGAGGACAGCTGAAGGGAATACAAAATTGTGTGTATATATGTATATATATATATATATATATATATGT
>CM053582.1:425712715-425746111 GCA_028627135.1 Pseudochirops cupreus
ATACACATATATACACATTTGTATTCCCTTGCCCTATCCTCATACTGAGAAAAATTTCATCACTTACAATTGTCACTTTTCCATGTTGTCATGTAAATAGTTCATCTTTGATAGGTACCTAATGATTTCTTTTCCGTGTTTATCTTCTCATGCTTCTTGTGTTGGAGTATCAAACTTTCTTTTCAGTTCTGGTTTTTTCAGCAGGAATGTTTGAAAGTCCTTCACCTCATTGAATGACCAGATTTTCCCCTGGAAGACTATGCTCAATTTTGCTGGGTAGGTGATTCTTGGTTTTAATCCAAGCTCCCTGGATCTCTGGAATATCATACTTCAGGCTGTCCAATCCCTTAATGTAGAAGATGCCAGATCCTGGGTTATCCTAAGTGTGTTTCCACAATATTCAAATTGTTTCTTCCTGGCAGCTTGCAATACCCTCTCCTTGATCTGGGGATTCTGGAACCTGGCTATGACATTTCTAGGAGTTTTCTTTTGGAGATCTTTTTCAAGAGGTAATTGGTGAATTCTTTCAAGTTCTATTTTGGTCTCTGGTTATAGAATATCCAGGCAATTTTTCTTGAGAATTTCTTGGAAGATGCTTTCTAAGTTCTGTTTTTGATCATGGCTTTCTGGTAGTCCAATAATTTTTAAGTTGTCTCTCCTGGATCTGTTTTCCAGGTCAGTGGTTTTTTCAAGGAGATATTTCACATTGACCTCTATTTTTTCATTTGTTTGAATCTGTTTGATAGTGTCTTGATTTCTCATGAAGTCATTTGCTTCCATTTGCTCCACTCTAATTTTGATGGAATTATTCTTTTCAGTGTGCTTTTAAGATTCTTTCTCCATCTGCCAAAGGCGACTTTTTAAGGCATTCTTCTCCTCATTGGCTTTTTGGGCCTCTTTTGTCATTTGAGTTAATCTATTTTTTAGGGTGTTGATTTCTTCAGTCATATTGCTGACTCTCTTTTCATGATTTTCTTGCAACATTCTTATGTCTCTTTCCAATTTTTCTTCCACTTCTCTTATTTGGTTTTGAAAATCCTTCTTGAGCTTTAAGGCATTCTTCATGTTTTTGGAGGCCCCTGTTGGGGGGGGGGGGCACTCTGGCTGCATTCTCCTCCTCCCTCTCTTTGCCATGATCCTTCCTTTCCCCAAAGAAGGAATCTAGGGTTGGATTGCTGTTCTTACCCTGCTTCTTATGCTTATTCTTACTCATGGTTGGTCAGTCCATGATTTTTTTTTTCTCTGTAGGGCTCTGTTTCCAGAAGGGAAACCCTGTCCCAAATCGCTGGGGTCCTCCTGGCTGCCCTAGCTCTCAGGAAGGTTCTGGGTCCCTTTCCTATTTACTTCTGGCTCAGTGGATAATGAAGACTCCAGGACCAAAAGCCCAAGACCGTGATCCAGATCCAGGCCGCTCAACGCGAGAGCACTGGCCTCTGAATAATCACTTAGTTCCCCTGCTGTCTGCAGTCCACGGGCAGGAAAGCTGCAATGCGGAGGTGGGTGCAAAACCTCTGCCTTTCTCTTTCCCTCCCTGGAGGCGTCAGCCAGACCCTTTTCTCCCAAGACCTTGCAAGCTCCACTGACCTAGTTCTGAATGCTGCTCACAGCTGCCACTAATCCGAGGCTCCTCCGCTCCTCCCGTTCAGCCACCACAGGGGCTCATCTGGGGCTTCAGGCCAGGCTGGTTTCGGTTCTCAGTGCTGATATGGTTCCTTGTAGCCGAGCTGACTTTAGTGGAAAGTATATTTGTGTGTGTTTTGGAGTTCTAGGATTAGTTTAGAGTCATATTTTATGGGTATTTTGGGGTGGCTATGTGAGAGCTGCGAGATGTTGCGGCTCCTACACTGCCATTTTGGCTCTGCCCCCGATTTTGGTCCTTTTTGAGAACGAAAGACAACCACCACCACCTCCACCAGTTTATTGTTGCTAAAGAGGGGGGAGACTTTCCCTATAAAGTTTTGTGTATGCTTTCAGAGAGAGTCAATGTGTCTCTGGTTTTGCTTAGATTTTTTTTCTTTACTTTGTTGAAAGAGAAGACTCACTTGAAGGATAATGGAGGAAACTATAAATATGACTATGAGATAAAAGCAATACCTCAAAATGATTTTAAATAAAAATAAAATACAATAACTTTAATGATATTATTAAGTTCATAGTACACAATGCATCTGGAGTTCAATAAATCATTTGAGAAATTCTCTGATGATATTTCTATAGAAAAGACTGACAGACATTTTCTGTCTAAATGATATTATTAAACTGGCTAAGAACTTAGAAAATAAATAGTGTCAATGAATTTTCACTAAAAGCCTGATGCCAATGTGGAAGGAAATCTCTAGTGAAGTGCCATAGGGGTATCTACTTTGACCGGAAGCATAAATATTTTTTATCAATAACTTAAGTGATGTTCTAGGGTATACAACTATCACATTTACAGATGACAAAACCTTGCGGTTGATATTTGATGGAATTAAGATTTTAAAAAATCTAAACAAGATAGAAGACTACAAATCTGGTAGCAAAATGAAATTTATTTAGAGTACAAATCAAGTCCTGTACTTGGTTTCTAAAGTTCTTTCAAATACAGCATAGGCAAGAGATATCTTGGAAGCAATTCATGTGAGGAAAAAAAGTCTTAGGCCTAAGACTACAAGCAGAAACATGAAAGCCAACAAAATTAACATGATTCTATGCAATATTTATAGAAGTATCATGTCTGAAATAAAGTTGATGTTTTTTTCTTTTCCTCACTTCCCTGCTAAAGAAACTCCTAAAGAAATATTTGTAGAAGAAATGATTGGTGTTTTCAAATATTTAAAGGGCTCGCAAACAGAAGATGGATTATACTTATTTTACTTGGTCTTAGAGTGCTATTTGGACTGGTGAAAGGTATAGGGAGAATAATTTTGGCTTAACAGAAGGTAAATTTTGCTGGAAAAAAAGAAATGCAAAAATGGAATACTTATTTTTTTATTATTTCTGTGCCTTTTATGGTTTCTAACAAAGTTTACAGATTTTATCCCATTTTTGCTTACAACAAAACTTAGGAATAGATAGTAATGTTATCACTTTAAAATGAAGGAACTGAGGTAGACAAGTTAAGTGACTTGAACAAAGTCACACACCTAGTAAATCTTTAACCATGGATTTGAACTTAGGTCTTTCTAACTCTTAGTCAAGCCCTGTATCCAATGGAACACCTAGCATCTTAATGGATTATCTCAGCAGAGACATGAATTTATAACACTTAAAGTCTTAAACTGGTAATTTGAAGTCAATTTTGAAGGATTTTTGAATAATATTCATAATTTAGGTAGATTTTTTTTTCTAAAGGATATCTGAAGTCCTTCATAATCATAAGAATTCTATGATTCCCTCTTAAACCCTCTATAATCCTCTTATGATTTCTCATAGTTGGATGGGATTCTAGGCTAGGTCTTCCTCCTAATCTAGGTCAGTCCTTTTACACCCAGATATTCTTCTACTTCTGTATCACTCACAACATATATCAGACAAATAAAATATATGCATAAATTATTTTAATAAAAATGTAATTTTCTTGTCTGTTTTTTCTTTCTTTCTTTCCTTCCTCCCTCCCTCTCTCCTTCCCTCTCCCTCTTCTTCCCTTTCTCCCTCTCTTCCTCTTTCCTTTCTTCTCTCCCTCTTTGCTCTTTTACTTTCTTCTTCTCTTTCACTTTCTTCTTATATTTATATTCACAACTTTCAGCACAGTACTTGGCATATAGTAAGTCTCTAATAAACGCTTACCAACTGAATAGAATTCTAACATGTTTCATTGTTGCTAAATATCTTTAAAAGATGACATCGGAAATGAAATCTTCTGATTCCTAACTATGCAGCTGTTGAACAAACAAAGTTAGATTTAGAAGGAGCCAACAGCTGATTACAAACAGCAACTATGAACTATTTTTCTGTGAGCCCAGTACTTTTAAAAAAACCAAGAGCTGATTATGAATAGCAACTATGAAATATTTTGAGCCCCCCCCACCCTTTTAATGGGTATCTTGACTCAAATACTTTCAGCTGTGGATACTCCAATTCTTCTCTTTGAATGCATTTTCTTCATATGGAAGAAAAGGACTTCACTTGATATGGCTAAAAATCTAAGCCAAGAACTGGATTACAAAGATTTTGCCCCCCAGCATTAATAAAATGAATAACAGCATTTGGGGGGGCAAAGGTTATGATAAAAGAATAATCTTGGAACCAGACAAACTTTTATACATTCTTCTCAATAGAGTATGAGAATTTGATTTTTAGAGGGAAAGAGAATGAATGTTCTTTTGTATTTCATACACATGAAGAAATCTCATAAGAAAAATGGATGCAACAGTTCTGTGGAAACTATAGTTGAATGCTTTTGTATACTGATTATGTAACAAGATCCAGGAGACTCTTTAACACAAAGAGAAAAAAAGAACATTAAGCAATGCAGGTTTCCAAATTACTTTTTGCCCCCTTTGGGAGGGAGGAAAAGGTTTATCTAGCATCGTGCTCCAGGATGTTGTAGAGACAGAGTTTGGGAAAAGGTAAACTTAGAAAGTATAAGAAGAATCCACACTCAATATTAAAACAACTCCAAATAACAAAATCTGAGGGAAAACTTATCAAATAGTTGTAGGGTAATGTGGAGGAGTATTTATCTTTCCCTTACAATTTAGTTTGAACCCTGATTAAACACACGGAAACACACATGCATAATCACAGACACACACATACAGACACACATACAGACACAGACACAGACACAGACACAGACACAGACACACACACACACACACACACACACACACACCAGCTAGAGGACAGAATATTGGGCTTGAGTCAGGAAGAACTGACTTCAAATTCTACCAAAGGTGTTTGCTAGTTATGTCTCACTTGGCAAATGACATCATCTCTCAGACTCAATTTTATCATCTATGAAATAAAAAGGTAGGACTTAATGTTCTTTTAAGGTTCCTTTGACCTTTAAATCTATGATTCTAAAATCTATGATCCTATGATCCTAAGACAATCATGACAAATATGGTAGATGTCACATTTACACAGATATTTGTCTTAAACAGAGGAATTAGTATCTCAAAGAATTAACCGGCAAGCATTTTAAAATGCCTGTATATGCCAGGCACTGAACTGAACAATAAAACCCCAAAGATTGAAATAATTCATCCAGATCCTTAAGGATTTCCTATTTTAGAGGTTGAAAATGGGTGAGTGCCAAGTTTATTAAAAATAAGGTATTTTTTGGGAGATGCAAGTGAAAGGGATCAGAAGTTCAGGGCATTAGGGAAAGTTTTATATACAAGTTATTACTGGAGCTGACCTTGGAAAGAAATGACGGATCCCATTGTAAAAAGTAGAGATATGGAACAAATGGATTTCAGAGATAAAGACAAGATGTTCAAAGTCAAGGAAATGGGAGTTGGAATGGCATGTGGGAGGAACAGTAAGGGATATAGTTTGATTGAACTGGAGACTATGAAAATCAGAGTAATGTATAAAAAAGCTGAAAAGGATATTGGAGCAAAATTTTAAAGAACTCTGAGTGTCTAACAGAGGAGTTCATATTTGATCATCAAGACAATAGAAAACCACTGGGGCTTCTTTGAGTGGTGAAGTGACAAGACCAAACCTATGCTTTAGGAAAATCTCTCTGGCTTCTTTCCAGAATGAGTTGCTGAAAGAAAACTTGAGGCATAGTAAGCAATTAAAAGGCTATTTTGATAATCCACAAGAAAGGTGATGAGGATCTGGACTAGGGTAGTCACTACTGATGTGGAAAGTGGAAAGATAAGCGTGATAGTGTCAAGATAGAATGGACAAGATTTGGAGATTTTGGATGACTGAGATTGAGGGGTTGAGAATTTCTCTTACGTTTGTGAATCTGGGTGACACTAAGGATGAGATTGTCTTTTAAACAGAAATAGTTTGAAAACAGTGGGGTCTGGGGGGAGAAAGATGAATTCTTATTTGTACATGTTGATTTTGCCATCTATAAAATATTTCGCTCAAGCTGTTGACAGTATCACAGTGCTGAAAAGAACATAACAGATGAATTGGTCCAATTCATACCTGATCAGAAATGTCCTTATATCCAAAGCCATTTCTATTTATTTTAATTTAGTTGTTTGTCAGTTATTTCTGACTCTTCATGACCCCCTTTGGGGTTTTCTTGGCAAAGATGGTGGTGAGGTTTGTCATTTCCTTCTCTTCCTTATTTTACAGATGAGGAAAATGGGGCTAACTGAATCAAATGACTTTCGCAGGGTCACACAGCTAGTACATGTTTGGGTCCAGATTTGAACTCAGGAAAATGAGTCTTCTTGACTCCCAGTCCAGCACAATATCCACTGTACCACTGCACTATCACATCCAAAGACACTACATGTGACCAACACAACACTCTCTACAACTTCTTACCATTAGTTCGAGTTCTTCCCTGTGAGGCAAAGGGGACATGAAAAATTTTTTTTATTTCAAAACATAGGTTCAAATACAGCCCCCCCCCCAAAAAAAAAAAAAGATGGCTGGATACATTTTCTATCTAAGTCTTTTTATCTCTAGGCTTTTTAGCAGTTGTTATTACTGGTCTTTATATAACATGCTCACAAGTTCCCACACCTTCTGTAAGATACTATTCTGTATTCTCGTGAGTTTGACAATATGCTTGAAAAAAATTCAGTGCCCAGATCTGTGCATTAACTTTCACATCCTATATTCTGGACACCACCTCTCTTAGGCTATGTTTTGGTGAAGTCTATTGCCAATTTTACTTTCAACATTCTTCTCCAGTGAATTTTTGTCCTAATAGAAAGGAATTCTTCACTGTAACCTTCTATTTATTTATTTTTTAATTTTTTTTTTGGCTGCTTTGCCACACTGTGGAGCTCACAGTTACTATAGTAGCTAATGAAGCAGACAGTAAGGATTCTAGATTTTGAGTCAGGAAAACGTGAGTCCCTATCGTGCCTAACACACTTTATAGTTATGAGCAAGTCACTGAAACTTTCTCAAATTCAGTTTCCTCATCTATAGAAGAAGGATAAAAATCACACATATTTCTGAAGAGATGCCCACACATCTCGGTCAGAATCAAATGAGATAACAACGCTTTTCATGTTATATAAATACTAGCACTACATAAATTCTTTATGCTCTATACACATACTAGCTGTAGATACTAGCTAACAATTATTAAAAGGTCAAGATTCTTTTTAAATAATTTCTATTCGTCTTCCCCCATTGAGTAGGGGTAGGGCAAAGGGTAGGGTCTGAATTCTTCAGATGGTTCAGTAAAACAAAACAAAGCAAACCCATGAAATAAATTTTCCACTCAACTCTCCTGAATTTTCTATGTGGTATTAGCTAAAAGATACCTGTTTTGAAATTAGAGGGCCAGTCTAGTTAAAATACTATCTTGGTGGGACCTGAAGTAAGTAATATAGCTTCTCTGAACCTCCATGTCCTTGTCAAGAAAATGAAAAGATGGGGCAATTTGCTATAAGTTGGACTAGGTCTCATTTAACTTTAAATCCTGTGGTTCTATGAATCAAATAATTATTAACCAAATGTCTTTGACTAGAAATGCTTAATAATGAGTAAGGCAGAAAGGGTGAGACTTTTTATACCTTAAATTATCTGATTTAGTACTGACTTCTTTTAGGTTGCTATTGTTCAGCCATTCCATCATGTCCAACTCTCGGTAACTCTGTGAACAATGGTATGCTAGGCCCATTTGTCTTCCAATATCTTGTGACATCTGTCCAAATTCACCTTCATTGCTTCCATGATACTATCTATTCACCTCATCCTCTGCTGCTCCCTTCTCTTTTTTCTTTCAGTCTTTCCCAGCATGTAACATTGATTTCTACAGCATCAGACTTTTGCATAGGTCACAAGACACATCCACAACTAAGCTTCATTTTGGTTTTGGCCCTACTGCTTCACTCTTTCTAGAATTATTTGTAGATGTCTTCCACATTTCCCCACTAACATGTTGGACAACATCTGGTATGAGGGGTTTACCTCCCTATGTCAGTTCTTCTAACATTTTGATACAGTCCATGGGGATTTCTTCAAAAAGATAGTAGAGTGTTTTGCCGTTTTCTTCTCAGTAAATCACCTCTGTCAGAACACTCTACTATGACTTGTCTATCTTATGTAACCCTGTATGGCACAGCTCATAGCTCCATTGAGCCACACAAATCACTCCTTCATGCCCAGGCTCTGATATAGGAGGAGCTTTTAGGCATAACATAGCAATAATAAATCTCCTTGACTAGTCAGTAGACTTAAAGAGTATAAAGTTATTTCACTCTTCCACATCAGAATTTTTATAAAAAATATTCTGTGGGTAGTGGTATCAGTTCCTAGTCCCTAGTCTATGAATGGCCATGATCTAGTGGTATCAGGCTCAAAATAGAATCAGATCCATGCAATCTCTGGGGAAAGTATATTAATTTAGAAAACCATAAATTAACATCATGTATATTTTTTTAAATTTATTTTATTAAAAATTTTTCAATTACTTTCAGTCTGTTTCCTGTTATACAAATGACTTTGAGTTTGATACCTCTGTGTCTGGGTTTAGGAATTTGGAATACAATAGTAATGTGTCAGAATTTTATCTGCTTCTTAATCATGGATTCCACTTGCATTGGTCACCAGTGAGTACTATGAATAGTGGAATGAAATTAGGGTAAACAAATTCTTAAAATTAATCATTGAACATGGATTTGGATAACTTATGTTGTTGCCAACTTAGAGTCATGACCACCGGAAGATGTTTATTAATGATTTTTAAATGAACAAAAGAACATCAAACAAAAAGATCCAAATAATAGATTAATTTGGAGAGTATTCTCCAATCTGCACCTTATTAGTTGTCATCCTTTCAGAAACAAAGGGCAAGACATGTCATCTTAGGTAGACCTTTCTGTTGAATAGATGGTGCATTTCTTTATAATATGCCCCATGCTGCTTTCATCACAGCCAGGAACCTTTTATTTTGGTTTTATATAAATATTCCAAATGACTCATACTTTTTTTTAAAGAGCCCAATTATAGGGAATAACAGCTGTGCAAGCTGTGAAGTAAGTAAATTAATCTTTTAAGCTTTAGGGAAAAGTTCAGGGGCTTAGACTCAGCATGGAATATATACGGCTCTCTTTTCTACAACATCCATGTGCTGTGTTCATTTCAAGAAATGTTAAAAGTGTGGTTAAAGCCGAAATTGATTTTAGGTTCTTTTCCTTTTGGCATTCATATAAAATGATTCCCTTTTTAAAGTGAATATCTTCTATCCTGTGTTTTAGCTTAGGGAACAAAATATAAGGGGCTAATCTTTCATTAGAACTTTGGGGGTAATGAGAGTAGATGAAAAGCAGGCCAGGTTCAGTTCTGCCTCATGCATCATTTAAACAGTTGCCAAATATAGGGCCCTTTTTGAGTAGTTCCCAACTACTGCTTCACATGCTGGTCTGATATTATAAAGTCTTTCATCCATGAGTGCCAAAGCCCTCCACAGAAATACATACAATTTATACAAAGGTATTACATCACCCACCACTGAATTGTGAACATCTCTGACAAAATTCAGCAACTGAGTTTTTAATGTTGCATGGTGAGAATACTCATGGTAATCCATTTGGAAAGCAAGGAAACTGAACTTTTGAATGAACTTAAATAGTCAGCAGAATGACAGATGCTGCAATTTGAATAATGTTGTTGGATGAATGAGTGAATATATGAATGAGTGAATAAATGAAGGCAAGAAGGAAGGAATAATGGCCAGGGTGTGAGTAATGGTTTTCTGATTTAACCTTATATCTATTAATTTGGAAATAAGATTTGAGATTAGACAACAAATGTTTTAAAGAAATATCAGTAGGTGAATCATAACCTGTATTCCCTAATGCTAACATCCTGAGGTGCTTCTACTTTATTTTCTCCTGCTAAATAACAGGAACAATCCTGCCTGGAAACTGATTTCTTCTTTTCTGTCTTTCTTTTTTTTTCCTGATCTTATTTGAGTGAGAAGCTTCAGATGCTTTCTATTTCATATAGCATTTTAAGGTGTGCAAAGTGTTTTCCTCACACCATCTCTATGAGATCAGATGGGTAATACAAATAATGTTATTCTTTTTGTAGAGATAATGGAGCTGAAGTTTTGAGAAGTGGAGCAATCTGCCCAGATTCACACAGTTAATGTCATAGGCTGGATTCAAACCCAGATCTATAGTCTCCAAATACAATGGAGTTTCTTCTATCAGATTTCCTCCTTAATATTTATTTTGGTCTGTATGGGCTGGATGTGGGATTTATTTTAGAGGATTAATAATTGCTCACAGAATATGTCTTTTTAGCTTTTTTAATATAAAACAGCTTACATTATTTCTACAATAAGGACACAAATGCTTTTTGGAAGCACCATTTTATATGCCAATTTTATGCATTTCTTATACTTAATTGTGTTCTATATTTAGCTCTCTATGTATCTTATTCCTCCCTAATGGATTCTAAATTACCTTAGAACAGGGATAATGTCTTTATCATTTTTGCATCCCCTACCATCACATTTGGTATGGTGTTTTGTATATGCTAAGAGTTCAACAATATTCATTGGTATTTGGTATATTTGTATAAGTTTTCCCTTCATGTCTATCAATATCTTTCAGCCCTTATCAAGAAGAAGTTAGAAATCTGTTGAATTTCTCAGAAAGTGACAGGAATATAGAAGGGATAAGTAGAATTAGGCCAATTAACTTATAAGCATTTATTAAGTTCCTACTATGTGTCAGGTGTTATTCTAATTACCAAAGATGCAAAGAAAGAGAAAAGACTTATACTGTTCTCAAAGATCACACAACCTACTGGGGAAAGATGATGATCAAACGATATCTGCAAGATAATTTGGAGATAACAGAACGAAGAGATGGTCATTAAAGCAGGGATGTAAGTGGTCTACCTTCCAGGAAAAGGTAGAATTTTAGCTGGAATTTGAAGAAAGACAGAGGAATGAGAATTTTAGCTGGAACTTGAAGAAAGCCAGGGGAATGAGGAGTTAGAGATGAGGAGGGAGAACATTCCAGGAGTCTGGAGATCTGGAGATAGAGTCTTGTTTGAGAAAAAGTAAGGATATCCATGTTGGTGGATGTGTGTGTATGTGGTGTGTGTGTGTGTGTGAGAGAGAGAGAGACAGAGACAGAGAGACAGAGACAGAGATAGAGACAGAGAGACAGAGAAAGAGAGAGAGACAGAGAGACAGAGACAGAGAGAGAGAGAAATAGAGAGAATGAACTGTTACCAATATCACAATCAACATAATTATTTTTGATCACCAAGTAAGAACCCACCTCTTTAAATAGTGGTTTAAGACTTACACAACACTTTGCTCACACTGGCCCTGTGAGTTAGGTAGTGTAGGGGGTTGATGAAACAGACTTTGACAGATAGTAGCCCAGACAGTAAGTTTACAAAGCAGTATTTTCTTCTAAGTCTCATAACTCCAGGCGTAATACTCTATTATCCTTGTCATTGTATCCCTACAATATTGAGTGGTATCCGTAAGTATTCCGGCCAAAGTAGCTAGTAATATAATAATAGATATAGTATTTTTTTAAAATCTGCAATACAGCATTCTGTTCTGGAAAAAAAGTTGGCCATAAAACAAAATTTTATGTTTCCGTAAAGATTTATACTATAGAATTGGAAATGTGATCCTACAGGGAGGGAAATAAATCTGATCTTTGACTTTGATGTGTTGCTTATATTTCAAATAATAACAATTTTCCCATGTTTCTAAAGGATTTTTTTTTCCGTGTTAGAACTGCAGCTTCTGCAAAGTTTCAGTACATCAGTCAAATCGATGAACAAAAATTTTGTGACTCTTGCAGGGGATGTTCATGTGGGCAAGAGAACTTAATGCATTCTGAAATTGCCTTCTTTTTGGAGGCAGAATGAATGAAATGCTTCATGGTTGTCATAGCAATGATATGGGGGAAGGGAGATTCTGAGAGTTATATTATTCAGTTTCTTGAACAATATTTTTGTATTCTGAATATTATTTTTTTTTACCATTTCCCTACTTTTCTTGAATCTTTGTTAATTTTCTTTATAACCCATATCAATTTTATAATATTTGTCTTCCTCACAAGTCTGAAAAAAGGTCCTTTTTTCTCATTGATCTCAAACTTTTTAAAATCTACTTGGTGCCATTGTTTCATTCTTTCATATTTGTTCTGTATTGTACCTTATTCCACCAAATTGTGAGATTTCATGATTTGTTCTTTTCTACTTTTCCATGTAAGACTCTTGTAATGACTTTCCAAAAATTTTAATTTCTTTTGGTCACATTTGTTTTCCATTTATAGATTATCTCAACACACTTCACTCACTGTGGGCTGGTGGTTCATTGTTTTATAAAATTATTTTGAAAGTAATATTGTTCATTGTTTAATACTAGATCAAAAAATGAGGGAATCTGATGTCTTGGTTCAGGAAACAGTCAATTGCCCCGTTCATCATTCCTTTCCTTACTGTTATAAACCTCAGAGGTCACACAATTAATTTTGAAGAGATGTTGAAATTGCACATAATTGTGGTTTCATTGTCCATCAGTCTTTTCATTTCTTTCTGTCCAGGGACCATTGTGCACTCCCCTTTCATCGTCATCTGCACTGGCCTCAGCCTAAAATGACTGATTATACTGTAGTGATCAGGGTTTTACATTTCTGGAAACTCTAAATTCTCTCTTAAAATGGCAGACTCTCACCCCACTTTTTAAACTTTTTTTGCTGATGGGGGAGTCCTCTAAGTGTATCTTATGAATAGTTTAGCATCCTCAGGAGTAAGTCATATTTCTGTAATGCTTCATATGTCATCCATTTCTTTGTCACACACATGGCTCTAATTTTGGTACTTTTTTTGTAGTTTGCTCAACAATTTAGTTTATTTTTCCCTGATTGTATCAATTTATTTTCAGTCTCCTATTTCTATGTTTGTATTTCTATCCCTGTCATTCCCACACCCTTTTGCTTTATAATTTTGTTTTTCTATCAAAAGATTTGATCTGAATCCTCTCTGTCCGTTTTTTTATCATATGGGTTTCATCTTAATATTTCTTTTTTGTCCCTACAAAGTATTTTCAGTGCCCTATTAACATCAACTTACTCTTTTTTTGAAGTAGTCATGTTTAAAGCAGCCTTCCTGGTTTTCACATCAAAGTGTTCCCAGTACAAATTCATAAAAATGTAATGTAGGCCTTGTAACAGACCAAGTCTTTGTTGATTTGAAGTTCTATTACATGTTTCTAATACCTGCAAATCTTTAATTCCAGAGAAGTGGGGAAAGCCTCCTATCTATTTTGTGATTATGCATGTGCAAAGAGAGAAAAATTGGAGAGAGAGAGAGAGAGAGAGAGAGAGAGAGAAAGAGGAGAAGGAGGAGGAGGAGAAGAGAAGAAGAGAAGTAGAAGAAGAAGAAGAGGAAGAAGAAGAAGAAGAAGAAGAAGAAGAAGAAGAAGAAGGAAAGACTACACAGGGGGAGGAGGAGGAAACATGCTGTAGCTGATCATGATCAAAAAAATCTAAATATAGCTTGACTTTGTCCTCTAATTACCTTCCTTTTTTTTTTCTCTTCTTGGTTTCCCTCACCTTTCAGAAGAAAAAGTATAATAGACATTCATTTTATGAAAAGGAATTTTAAAGAGGTTAATGCAGGTAAATATATACAACACTATTTAGGATGAATAATATAAACATAAATATAATAAAAATATATAATCTATAAATAATATAAAGGGAGTGGCTAGAAGGTGCAGTGAATGAAGCACCAGTCCTCAAGTCAGGAGGACCTGAGTTCAAATCTGAGATCAGACACTTGATACTTACTCGCCATGTGACCTTGGGCAAGTTACTTAACCCCAATTGCCTTGTGTTTCCCCTTCCAAAAAAAATAATATAAAGAAGGCATGTTACAAAACAATAAAGGATTGAACTAGGGTTCTAAATATATTTTCCAGTCTTGAGTTTTTCATTAACTGATTATAGTAGAGACAAAAGACTTCATCATTTCTCTGTTATACTTTTTTTTCCTGGAAAAAAGATTATTCTTGCAATTATAATAATTTTTAAAAAGTGCTTTGATGTTCTAAATACATAAATGATTCTTATTTTTTAGTCATTTATCAGTTGTGTCTGACCCCATTTGCGGTTGTCTTGGCAAAGACACAAGAATGGTTTGGCATTCTCTTCTTCAGCTCCTTTTATGGATGTGGAAACTGAGGCAAAATGGGTTAAGTGACTTTCTCAGGGTCACACAGCTGTAAGAGTCTGAGGCAAGATTTGAACCCATGAAGATGATTTTTCTTGACTCCAGGACCAACACTCTATCTACTGCAATACCTAGCAGATCCTAAAACCTTTTGCGTATGCAACAATGGAACCAATCATATTGTTCCCTTCTTTTGAGAACATGCATTGTTTCAAGGCACATGAATTAGATAACATGACAGTTAATAACTCAGTAACTAAGTGCATTAACTTTCAGAAAAGATCAAAGTCTTGGCTACTATACTATAAACAAAGGCAGTTTTGACTGATATCAGGACACCAATATAAACCCTTTGGATCTGTTTAGCAATAATTTCATTCCATATTCGAAAAATCATTTTTAATTTTAGGAACAGAAAGATTGTAAGTATTATAATTGGGTTCTCAAATTTTGTTTTCCGTTGTACTACTTTCATCAGCAAGGAACAATCCAAACAGGTAACAGTTTAAAAGTACAAGAACTTGCATATGCTGGAATCATGTGCAACGTGCAAAAACATAATCCTTTGAGATATAAATTGGCTGAGAGATGTTCTGATTCAATAGTGCAGATTCAAACCTTATGTTTTCTTCCCTCTATCTCTTTTAATCCTAATGTTAACTGATGTAATTTAATGTCACTTTAAAGTTTGCAATCTGTCACTTTCAAGTTTTTTTATAACATAATTTCATGTAATTTGATATCACCTTACAAATACAGTACAGAAGGGATAAGCTCCTCCTCTGTATATAAAGTAATTGACACTTGTGTGATATTAAGCTGTTTTACTGGGGAAATGTCTTCATGAGTCGCCAATTTGGATGCTTCCACGAATTATCACAATACATCCATCCCTGCCCATTCTGTGGAACTGTGGATGACGTTTTTTCCAAAAATTTACCACAAACAGTCTACCTTCCCCTAATGTCAAAAGGATACAAGTTCAAGACTGAAGCCACCCATCTATCAACATTCACCCTCATGCAAATGATTAGCTCATTAGCCCATAAATTTCCATGATACCATGTTTTATTCTCGTTTTTGTTTGAAGGTTTGAAGTTCCTAATTTATTACATTTTGTAGCCTCATCACACATTCACCATCACTCTCTATTGTGTCTCTTGTGATATTTTATCTCAGTTTTTCAGAACCTATTGGTTCCATGTTTTGCAGCCACATAGAAACACTAGAATATTGACATTAAAAAAAAAAGATGAGATGTTGTTACTGGGAGAAGCTTGAAATATTTATTTTGGAAGGAATAATCATTTTATCAAGTTTGAGATTTAAAACACTTTTTCTGAAGGAAAAATAAAAGCACTATTTTATTTTTTTTTTAGCAATGTAAATTTTAAATTAGCTTCCATTTTTCTTCTATTCCTACATTTTTGTGCTTCTGTTACCTGGCATTTTCTACCCTTTCTCATATTATCTTTCTATTTGGACACATAAAACATATATGTATATATACACATATAAATATGCATGCATATGTGTGTGTGTATACAGAGGGAGAGAAAGAGAAAGTGGGAGAGAGAGAGAGAGAGAGAGAGAGAGAGAGAGAGGCAAACCTCATATATTACTTCTCATACCAACTCTAATTTATTCCAGAATTTGTTCTCTATGCCAGGGAAGACACAAAGATTTTACTATAAAAACAAAGTTTGCCTGGTACTGTGCAAATTTTAGTTTTAAAAATTCCTTTCCATAGTTGGTATTAGATCTCCCAGAATAACAATACTTTTCCTTTTTTTCATCCAAATGTTTTCTATTCTTATGATGGAAAAAAGGTGAAAAGATTAAATTCAAGTGCCTTGAGTGGTTTTAATTTCTCCCAACCACCCCCAGACTGGGACAGGCTAAACCCAGGTCAAGTGAGTGTTCAGTGTTTTTTTTGGTTATTTTTTTCCTCTCAGTTGTGTCTCACTCTTTGTGACACCTTTTGGGGTATCCTTGCCAAAGGTCCTGGAGAGGTTTGCTATTAAATGACTTGTCCAGGATCATGCCGCTGGTAAGTGTTGAGGCTGGATTTGACATCAGGTCTTTCTGACTCCTAGGAAGGAGGTGGCACAGTGGATTGCAGGCCTCAGAGTCAGAAATACTTACCTTCCTGAGTTAAAATTTAGACTCAGACACTTACAGCTGTGTGACCCTGAGGAAGTTATTTAAACCAGTTTGTGTCAGTTTTCACATCTTAAAATGAATTGTAGAAGGGAATACCAATACAGTATAGTACCTTTGCCAAGAAAAAAAGTCATGAATAGTTGCCTACAGCTGAAAATGAATAAACAACAAGAACTTCCTGACTCCTGACCTGGTGCTTCAATTACTGTGCAACGTAAATGCTCATGGTAGAAAATAGTGTCATTGATTAAACTCTGGCTTCTACTTTTTTGTTAATGAATTGTAAATACTATGAAGTCTGACCCTTCTCTTACACTCAGTATATTGTTCCACAAATAGATAAATATTTATTTTATGGAATTATTACTGTAAAATCATACTGCATGTCTAAGTTGGGATTGTTGTTGTTCATTTATTTCATTGTGTTTGCTTATGTTTTGTTTCTAACATATTCTCTAATTATATAAAAATATTGGATGTTGCTGAGGGGGTTGTATCAGCAAGCACCCTAGCATACCCAGAATGGCTGCTAGCACAGGTTCTTAGATCTGCTTTTCTAAAGGAAAGCAACTCAATATGGGTTAACAGTCTTACTTTAATCAATCAAACATATATCATTTACCTAGTTCAGGGGAAAAAGTCATCACCCTGATCTTCAGAGAATACAAACAGTTACAAGCAGAAGTTACAAGCAGACAAAGAAACAGATCAGTAGACAGGCTTCCAGCTGTCTGACCATCACATCCATACCTAGTCTGTTACCAGAGAGGGAAGCATCAACATCTGGGTTTTCAAAGGCAGGGGGCTCAATGGCTTCCCAGAGTCTTGTCTGGACAAATCACACAACTCTTTCCAAAATGATCCCCAAAGCAAACAACTCCCATCAGGGTATATATAAACTTCTCCTGGATCAGAGAATGTCACAGCCCTCTTGATCCCACTGCCCAATCACAAAGCAATAAGGCACGGGCATTCCTAAAGAACAAACCTCCCACCACAGGCTCCATGTGATCACTTTCAGCCTATTATGGGGCAGAGTATACTTTCCATTCAGAGAAGATTCTCAGACCCATTTAAGCCTATCAAAAGACTTAGGGGCAGGGAAGATCTTCAGATTCCCATAAAAGGGGTATACATTGGGATTGCTGTTTTGGTGTGGTGGGTAGGGGAAAGATGGGGAGAAAATCTGTAAATCAAAATCTCATGGAAATGAATGATGTAAACTAAAAATAAACAAAAGTTTAAAAAAATTGGGTGTGTCTGCACATAAAACGGCTGCTATTCTGACTAGACACTTTGGTAAAACTGAAGAGACACAATTATCTGAAGCATCAATAAGTTCAATTTACTACTGTAGAAATGGAAGGGACTGATTAATCCAATTTGTCAGAGAAATTTTCAGTATTAATGTTCTCTGTTCTATTAGTTCTATGTCAATATTTCCATGCTTTCTAGCTTGCTTTTTCCTTTTCATAACGTTTAAAGATCATATGGAATTTTACTTCTGTTTTCTCCCTCTCCCTCATTCCTTCTTTTTATTTCAAAAGTTCAGTTCAAATTTCAGACACTTCTTGGTTTGCCTTCCTTGCTTCTGAACCACATAGAAAAGCCTTCACGTAGTCTTTTCAAAGACATTGGAAAATTCCTTCTAGTTTATAACTGAACCCAAAGGTAGAATTCACAACTATCTATCTGCTTTAATTTGAGAAATAGCCACATAATCAATGTACATATGTTTGGGGAGCAGAGGGGGTGTTATTGTTGAGTGTACTAAATTTGTTTAACTCTTGATCGATGTCAGACTCATGGCTCAGGGGTGAATGGTTCATCCTATAACTGCACCTCCTAGACCTTAAACTATTTCAGAAGAAAAATACTGGGATGGTAATGGTGTTATGGGAGTGAGGTCTTTCTCAAAAATTCACTTTATATTACATAAATATATTTTGAAAACACATACACACAGAATCATTTTTCCATATAGTTTCACTGATGAGCCATATTATATTCTGTCAACTAGTATTATCTTTGTCAGAATACCTCTTAGATGAAGGAAAAGGGAAATGATCTTATGTTAAAGATGATTTATGGAAAAGAAAAAAAAGTATTATGGCATTTTAGGGATGTGATAAACTACTACCTGAGGTAGCAAGCTGTCTGTACAGAAGATCTAAAACTATAGCTTAAGCTATATCTATATACACATGTGTATGTGTATATACATGTATATGAAGAGATGTGGGTGTATGTGTATATAATATATATGCATACAAATAATGTATTTTATATATACATGCCTGCTTTTGAAAGGTCGATATAGATATAGAAAGACATATTCATTATTGTTGTTATTCAGTCATTTCAGTCTTGTCTTCATGATCCCATTTGGGATTTTCTTGGCAGAGATACCATAGTGGTTTATCATTTCCTTCTGCAGATCATTTTACAGACGAGAAAATAGACAAACAAAATTAAGTGACTCATGTAGGGTCACATAGTAAAGAGTCCAAGGCCTCATTTGAACTGAGGTATTCTGATTTCAGATCTAGCACTCTACCCACAGAGTCAACTAGCTGTCCAGATAGATATACAAACACACTCCTGTCACCACTTTTGTGTCTTTATGTGTAGAAATGAATTATATATAGGAAAATAATTTTTAGATTATTCACTAAATAAATAAATATTATGTTTGACAAGGCATGAAATTATTAGACATTAATAATTTGAGTATATGATATGAATATATGTATATACATTCACATACTTAAATTTACTATTGATATGTTTATAAATATGTCATCTCTTGCCTTGGAACTATATTTCTTGACTATAGTACCATACTATTTGATAAACTCAAATGTTCCAATTTCTGGGATAACAACTCATTATTTAACAAAAACTGAAAAATAACATGACAAAAACTAGGCATAGAACCACATCTTACTCTGTATACCAAGATAAGGTAAAAATGGGTACAGGATTTAGACATAAAGTGTTACACTACAAGCAAGTTATGATAGCAAGAAATAATTTACTGCCAAACCTATGGAGAAGAGAAGAATTTGTGACCTAACAAGAGACAGAGAACATTATGAAATACAAAATGGATTATCTTGATTACGTTAAATTAAAAAGATTTTGCATAAAGTCAATGCAACCAAGATGAGAAGGGAAGCGGAAAGCTGGGAAATAATTTTTTACATCCAGTATCTCTGATGAAGGCCTCATTTCTAAAATATAAAGAGAACTGAGTCAAATTTATAAGAGAACAAGTCATTCCCCAATTGATAAATGGTCAAAGAATATGAACAGGCAATTTTCAAATGAAGAAATTCAAGCTATCTATACTCATCTGAGAAAGGTCTCTAAATCAGTATAGATTAAAGAAATGCAAATTAAAACAACTCTGAGGTATCACCTCACATCTATCAGATTGGATAAAACGACAAAAAAGGTACATGTTGGAGATGTGGAAAAATTTGGATACTGATGTACTGTTGATGGAGTTGTAACTGATCCAAACATTCTGGAGAGCAATTCAGAACTATGTCCAAAGGGCATCCAAACTGTGCATAGCCTTTGATCCACAATACCACTATTAGGTCTGTATCTGAAAAAGATAATGAAAAAACAGGAAAGGATCTACATGTATAAAAAAATATATTTATATCAGCTCTTTTGTGGTGCCCAATAATGGGAAATTGAGGGGATGTCCATCAATCAGCAAATAGCCAAACAATTTGTGGTATATGAATGTAATGGAATATTGTTGTTCAATAAGAAATGATGAGCAGGCAGACTTCAAAAAAATGTGAAAAGACTTACATGAATTGATGCTGAGTGAAGTGAGCAGAACTAGTAGAACATTGTATATAGGAACAGTCAGATGGTGTGATGACCAACTTTGACAAACTTAACTCTTCTCAGCAATGTAAGGATCAAAGACAATTCCAAAACACTCATGATAAAACATGCTATCCATATCCAGAGAAAGAACTATGGAGTCAGAATGCAGATAAAAGCATACTATTTTCTCTTATTTTCTTCTTTCTGATGGTATTTTTCTTTGATTCTAATTATTCTTTATGACATGACCAATGTGGAAATATGATGAATATGATTTTACATGTATAGTCTATATCTAGCTGCATGCCATTTTGGGAAGCAGGCAGGGAAGGGAGAGGGAGAAAATTCAGAACTCAAATCTTATAGAAGTTAATGTTGAAAACTAAAAAAATAAATAAAGTTTTTAAAAATATAATAATTATACTTCTGTTGCTACAGGTAAATGTGGTTATATATGTTAAGGCTCATAAAATAGTTGAATTTGAAGGAAACTTTAAGGTCATATATATTTGTAAAGCCACACAGGAGCAGCTTTCCAGAAGAAGGCTGCTGTGAACAGCTTTCAAGGTGCTGATTACAATATATAGCAAACTCTTTATTTATTCAGTAACAAATCAGACGAAAACATTCACAGAAAATCAAGGTACAGCATTCACAATGTTGCAACTTATCACAGAAAATCAAGGTACAGCATTCACTATGTCACAACTCAATAACTTATTACTAAAATGGCCACATAGTTTTCACCAAAGTGGTCACAGAGTTTTGAAAAAAAGTACAATCATTTAGTCAATCAGTCACTTAGTAACTCAATCTTTCAAACATAAAGTAGGAAAAGGTCAAAGTCCTCCACCCATGGGGCACACTAAGTTACAAATTAGTCACTATCCAGTCATCACTCACTATTCAATCATCAGTCACTACTCAGTGCCCTCCTAAGGCTTAGTGGAAAATACACAGGCCATCCATCCCCCAGTCACAAGTAAATCACAATTTTATCACTACTCAGTACCCACATGGAAGTCTTTTTATCTTGACTCAGAGCAGGCTTTCCTGACTCCTCTTCCATGGTCCCGTCTCCTGCCTGAATCTCACCAACTGCCACCTGAGTTCAAAGGCAGACAGCTCCCAGCTCCTTGATCAGCTCTCCATGCAGTTCCTGCTCCACATTGAAGTTCACAGTAACGAATCCATCTCAAATCCATCATAGTCTCTGTTCCTGGGAAGACAGGGCTTAACAAAGCCACAAGAACATTCATGTACATTAACAAAGTCACAACAATTTTTGTACAAAGTACTGGCACCATAGTCATGCTTCCTCAGTCTTCAGCAGCTCCAGTTGGCCCTTGGAAGTCTTCACCAGCTCCAGCTGGCCCTCAGGAATACTCAGCAGCCTCAACAGCTCTGGTTGGCCCTCCAAAATCTTCAGCACCATAAGCTCCACTCTCAAAATCAAAATCATTTCATGGAGCCTCCATGTGGCTTGATTCAAGAAATTGTGTCTCAGTTCTCAATTCACATTTCTCTTCTCAGTTCTTCTCAATTCTCAGTTCACTCTTCAGTCCAGCAGCAGTTGCCCTGCCTCCATGACTCTTACCCCAGGAAATTCTGACTTTCCCAGTTTGGGTTTTTTCACTAGATAAAGTATTGCTCCTCCCTGTTCAGCCCCTTCCTGTTACATCAGCAACAGGGGTTCATACCTTCTGTTTCTTTAACAGAGGCTTAATTTGAAACTAGGTGCTAAGTGCCTGTCAGCTTAGCAATACAAAGAGATCTTCAAATTTCATTACCATTACATTATTTAACCTTTCAGACCCTTGTAGAGGCAGTTTAGCACCTGCACCAAATAGACCGAGGCATAGCATTGCCCCTCCTGTTCTTCCCCCGCTCTAAGCTACTGACTCTGGTTTAAATCTGTCTCCTAGATCTAATTTCCCAGGGCAGCAACTTTTATGAAATTGAGATTTGGCAACTTCTTCTTCAAGTACTGCTGTAACAGTAATGAGATTTGAAGTTGCTTTTGTATTGCTAACCTAAGAAGTATTTAGCATCTAGTTCAGATTAAGCCTCTGTTAAAGAAACAGAAGGTATGAACTCCTGTCTCCTGTTGCTGATATAACAGGGAGGGTCTGAGCAGAGAGGAACAATACTATATATAAGAAAAAAATCCAGAGAGGGAAAGACAGAATTTCTTGGGACAAGGATCTGGAGGCAGAAGCTGATGCTGCTGGAGAAAGAGACAATTTCTTTCAGCAGCATTTGGAGGCTGGGCTGCTACTGCTGGACTAAGAATTGAGAAGAAAAATGGGAATTGGTATCTGAGACAGATCTTCTTGAAACAAGCTCCATGGAGTCTGAAGAGGAGCCAAGGAGGCTGAAGAGGAACCCTCCCAACCCCCACCCCCCAGGCCAGAGAGAATGATTTTGATTTTGAAACCTGGAACCTGTTTGTGGCTTTGATAAGCCTTGACTTCCAGGGAGCAGAGACTGTGGAGGATTTGGGATGGATTGGATGCTGTAAGTTTCAGTGTGGAACAGAGACTGCACAGAAAGCTGGACAAGGACCTGGGAGATGTCTGCCTTTGAACCCAGGTGGCAGTTTGGTGAATCCAGGTAGCATCTGGGACCACGGAAGGGGATCCAAGGGATCCAAGAAACCACCTTGAGTTAAGCTGACAGATTTTACTTGGATGCTGTGTACTGACTGACAAATTGCAAATTTACTGGTGACCTAGGGGTGGAGGGTCTGTGTATTTTCTTATGATTGAATAGTGAATAATGAAGGATAATTGTTTGAATAAATGATTGTACTTAGTGATTGATGAGTGAATAAGTAATTGATTTGTAACCTAGTATGCCCCATGTGTGGAAAACTTTGACTATTGTACTTTGTGATTGAATTAAGGATTGAGTTCTTAAATGATTGTTCTTTGCTAAAAACTTTGTGACTATTGTAGTGGAAACTATGTGGTCATTTCTTGTGACAAGTTGTTGTGAATGCTGTATTTGGATTATCTGTGATAAGTTGTAATATTGTGAATGCTGTACATGATTTCTGTGAATGTTTTGCTCTGCTTTGTTTTGAAATAAATCTAGAGTGTTCACTACACTGTGTAATCAGAACCTTAAAAGCTGTTTACAGTAGCATTCTTCTGGAAAGTTGCTCATGCATGGCATTACAACTGCAGGCCCAGCATCCTCTGCAATCACAGCTACTCAAACCAAAACCTCCCCATTAAAATCTTTGGTAATATCAAGTGATTCGGCATCTGAAATAAGTAAGATTTTATTAATGATATGAAAATAAAGGTTGTCATCTGCCTAGGCACTGTACCCTAAGAAACACTAGGCTTTGCAGTAGTTGCCTTCTATAGATGCTGTTTCTGCTGTATTAGAACATAAGCTCCTTGAGAACAGGGACAGACTTACTTTTCTATTTATATCCTCAGAATTTTCAGCAGTGTCTGTGCATGTCACATACAGAATGCTTAATAAATAATTTCCATTCATTCATTCATTCATTCATTCATTCATTCATTCATCCACTCCAATATTGATTCCAATTCAAGAGTCCCTTTTATAGTAAGAGAGTAAATGCATTATATTATGTAACAAAATAGTGTGAAAACTTTGTGGGTTGGCTGACAGCATGTACATGTGTATGTGCTACATTTAAATACTAAGATTGAGAAAAGTTTTGAAATAGTAAAAAATAATTACATAAGAAATGGTAACGTTAATTGTATGAAATAAGTAAATTAAAATGAAGATGTTATAGGTCAGCTGGCTAAGCTAATGATTTGTTTAAGTGAAGTATATAGCCCTTGTAAAAATTTAAGAGATTGATGAAAATGCTTTGGAAACTTGCAACACTTGAAATTGATTTTAATTTTTTCATTTTTTATTGTGGATTTCTTTATTTCATAGTCAAGGCTAATTGAGTCAATGGTATTGTTTTTACAGAAACCTGTAATTTAGATACCAAATCTTATTTAAGATAACCCATTATTTGTTTTTAAAACAGAAATATTTCATAGTTACTAATTGTTCTTCCCTATACAATATTGTCAATATTGTGCCTATTTTGATTTATTCAAATTGCTTCTTATGATATCGAGAACAAGACCTGCAAAAGTGAACTCTCAGGTACTAGGTTTCTTAGGATAAAGATTTTTATTTCTACAGTTTTGGCTAGGAGTTCACTATAGACTTTCATACTTCAGTTGTCATAGAACAGACTGTGATTGAATTATAATCCAAATTTAACTTTGTTCACTGATCCTAGCCTAGTACTTGATCCCTGGAGATATTACATAGTATGAAGGCATAATTCACCTTATCATTTTCAAGGACAGAGTCCCACCTCATTGTTATACTCAACAAGATGGATTCTTAGAGACCTGGAGGATTTGTGTAACTATGGTAAAGTATTGAATTAGAAAAAAATATATATATATATATATACATACACATATACATATATATTTATATATACTTATATAATTTATACAAAATTAAAAGTATATGAGATAAATATTTAAACTGTATTGTTGAAATAACATGAATTTTATACACATTCCTCATTGTACAAATAATAAAAGATCTTTCATTCCCTCCTTTTTACTTTTGCCTCCCTGCCTTAAAAAAAAATCCTTACCAAAGAAATGGTAACTTTTGGATATTAAATTTAACACTCATAGAATGTTAAAGTTGAAAGGGGCATCAAAAAACACCCAGTCTAGAGTTCTCTTTTTACAGATAAAATACTTGAGGCCTAAGGAGGGGAAATTTCTAGACCCAGTTTGTATTAGAGCTAGAGCTAAAACTAATAGTTTGGTAGAGCCTGGACTAGAATTCCCAAACAAATCTAGGTCTGAGGGACTAATTCAAAGAACTGGAAAGAGTAAGTAGTCTTAGGTTATGTTTTAAGAATAATGAAAATTGTTAATAATAATGACAGCTCACATTCAAGAAATGTTGTGAGGTTTGCAAACTACTTAAATAAATTTCTCATTTTTTTCAACAAACCTGGGAAGTAGGTGCTGTTATTGTTGCTATTTTACTGATGATGAAACTGAGGTAGACAGAAGATAAGTAGTTTCCCTAGGGCTCACAAAGCTGATAGTATCTGAACTCAGGTCTTCCTGATGCTAGGTCCAGAGCACTAATCCCTGTGCAATCTATCTATGCTCCTTATATGACTTATTGCTAAAGTTCCACTTCAAAATCAGATCCCACAGATTTGGGAAGCACTGATTGAATAGGGTACTAGTGAGTGGGGTTTGGGACAATCTTTTTTTTAACTCTTTTTTTTTTATAGCAACGTGGCCTTGGTATACCTTTGATGGCTTTAGAGACATTAGGCAAAGTTAGCTATTGCGTAAATAGGAAGCCTTCATATGTGGCATCCATGAAAATTAGCCTGTCCAGTACAGGTGCTACTAATTAGGTCAAGCATGTACTTGGAGGAAGCATCATTTATGTCAGTAAAAGGCACATGGCCAATTAAGGCTTCTTGCAAAAGTTACAAAGTGGGAAAAGTTATTTGATTTTTAGCATTCAAGCTATGAAGTCACAAGCAGGATATCTTAAAGAAAAGTATATTTTAAATATGCAAGCAAAAGAATTTCATTAAATTATTCAGAATATGGATGTTTCTTCTCTTGAGGAAGGGAAACCCCAAAATTGAAGGTCACACTGGTACTTGTATATACCATAAGGAATAAATAGTTCCAATCCCGTACAAAGACTTGTTCCTTTATTTGGTCTTACATGAAATGTGCAACATCTCTAATTGTGAGATGGGCCTCAGCAGTCATATAAGACAATGGCTGATAAAATGCTCAGAATACAGTTATCTCAATGATTGTGCTCTTCCTCCTAATGGATTCTTGCACTCTATGATTAGGAAGCATGGCATTGCAATGGAGTAAATTACCTTGCTAAAAACTGAGCATTTGTCTCCTCTTGAATTGTGCAAACTGACAGAATATAGGACAGAATATAGAATATAAGCAATATAGAATATACGTCTTTCCCAAATGTGTTCATAGGCACAGAATACCCTGCGGTAGTAATACCATCACACTATCAAATTACATTTGACTTCTTTCTCTATAGCAACATAGAAAAACTTCTTGGCTGAATATTCCCTCCTACTGCAACCACAAAGACTCTGTCCCTATGTTTCTTGGTTCTGAGAGAGGAACAATTAGCTTTATCTTGATTGGAACTATGCCTCCTCATAGCTTCCTAGCCATTTCCTAACCAAAACATACCCCATCCCTTTTCTACCTCCCCTTTATTTGCTTCCTTATCCAAATTAGAATGGAAGATCTTTGAGAGCAGAGACTTTCGTGATTGCTTGCATTTGTATCCCCAACATTTAGCAAGTGCCTGGCATGTAATAAATACTTAATAAATACTTTGTTGTTCATTCATTCATTCACTCATTCACTCACCTAAAGTAACAAAAGGAGGGTTCCTTCTGCAGAATATTTATAGATTTAGAGATCTTATTCTCACAAATGGTTATAGGGTAAGAAAGGGTCTTTAGGTTAACAGATATGTTTTGTAAAATATCTACAGAATGTGTATTAGTAGAAGCAAAGACATAGGAAGAATAATGTTAAAAACAACATAGAAGTTCAAGTAATTTTTTTTGTTTTGCTTTTTTTTTAATCAGGTAAATGAACAAAGTATAATCTTTATTTATACCCCTGTTTAAGTTTAAAGATGAAGTAATGAAGTAAAAATGAATTCTCATCTTTCAGTATTGTGATTGTTACTGTATTCCCTCCAACACTGGAACATCCCTTCTCTGTGCTGGCCTTCTTTGATTAATGAATCTCTTCTGGTGCCTCTATTTTGGGGAGAGTTCCAGGCCCAAGAAGGTTGTTCCTTCTATGCCTGTACTTCTGATTTCCTGACTTTAAAATGGTATCATCATGTGGGTACTCCAAGGATCCCTCCCTTTCCTTTTTGTCTCTCTTTGGTTATTTTTTCCTGACCTTATTAAAATGTAAGCTTCCTGAGGGCAGAGATAGAGACTACCTTTCTTTTCCTTGGCATTTGCATTCCCAACAGTTGGCATCACACCTATAATATATATATATAGCACTTAATGAATGCTGTGTTGTTGTTTGCTATCGTTGTTTTCATTTGAATTGCATTGCCTAACATGCTAGTAATAGCATTCTGGAAAACAAATCCATTGATGCTGCTTATTGATGAATCACAAAAGACTACCTAGAGAGGTGAGCAGCAGTGGTAAATTGGGTTAGGAAAGAATAATCCTTCATTGAACACATGGCCTTTCTGTCCTCTCTACTCTGAAACTGAGTTGAGAATTAATGGTGTCCTTCAAACAGGAACTGAGAACTCAGTGCATATAAGTTTTGAAACAGGAAGAGAAAAACTGTTTGCTTTTAGAAACCAAAGAAAGTTGAAACAAAGAAGAATTCCCAGAAATGATATTCTCCACTGTAAATATCATCACTGCTTTAAGAAAGAAAGCTAGGTCAAGCTGTCAGCTAAGATAGGTGATGAAACTGAGCTTGACTAAAAGCAAGGACTTATCAGATGGGGTTGCGATGAAGAGCAGTAATAAAGACTGTTAATTCAGTAAATGGACAGTGAAGTGGCACAGTGGATACAGTACTGAGTCAGGAAAACTCCTCTTTCTGAGTTCAAATCTGGCTTCGGACAATTACTTGCTGATTGACCCTGGGCAAGTCACTTAATATATACACACACATTCATGCACTTGTAGTAGCTTAAAATAATGATTTGTACCATTCACATCATTATAATAGTATGTATATACCACTTTAAGGCTTCAAGAGCAGTTTAAAATATTTTTATTTTAGGTATGATTATCTGGGGAAGAAGATATGTTTAGAGCACTGTACTTGGCATTATTGAAGGATATAAAAGAAAGAGAAATTAATAAAGCACTACATTTGGCAAAGAGATGAAATGTATTCAAATCATGCCTTAGAAACAATGTATGACCTTGGAAAAGTCCCATGATATCTCTGATTCTCAATTTCCTTATGTATAAATTAGGAGTAATAATATTTATTTTGGGCAGCTGGTGGTGGATAGAATGCCAGGGTTAGAGTGACAAAGATTCATCTTCAATCTGAGTTCATATGTGACCTCAGACATTTACTAGTCGTGTGACCCTGGACAAGTCATTTACCCCTGTTTGCCTCAGTTTCTTCATCCATAAAATGAGCTGGAAGAGAAAATGCAAACCACTGCAGTATCTTTGCCAAGAAGACTCCAAATGGAATAATGAAGTGTCAAACATAATTGAAACAATTGAACAATGATACTTATTTCAAGATGGGATTACTTTAGAAATCAAATAGGAATATATATATATATATGTATATATGTGTGTGTATACATATATTAATATATTATTTTTCAAAATACAAAGTACTTCATTAATGTGTTATTATGATGATGTTTCTTAAATATCAAGCTATTAATACAAAAATCGGCCATTGCTACATTTCTAATTTCTAATCATATAGAAATCCAACACTAGCAAGTTAGATCTAGACTCTAAAGAAGTTGCCATCCATGAAGTCCTAAACATGTGATGTTGGTTGGATTTAGTACCATCATTTTCCCTTTCATTATTTTTCTTTACTAATAGCCTGTCTAAGAAGTAAGTGTATTAAAAATGGCCCCATATTGTGTACCCATTTCTCATCTTCCTCCGTTCTGACGTAGTTCAATTGAGTGTGAAGTTCCCGTTGACCTCTCAGACAGTTCTGGGTCCAAATGGCCTCAAGCGAATGCCACAAAATTGAGAAATTAGCCCTCTTGACATAAAGGTCATAGATGAAAGCAAAATCCTTTCACAAAACAAGGGGAAAATCATGTCCCTACTGACAGAAAGCAATAGATTTAAGCTATCTTTCCTGACTGGTTTTAAGCTTCAAAGGAATTTAAAAACACATGCTACCGTGGACAGTCACAGAAAAACAATGATAAAATTTTTCTCATGTCTGAGCATCACTTTTTATCTACAGAATAATGTGAAATCCAAAAATGTTCTATCTTGGAGCATTAAAATTCAGTTTGGAACTAAAACCAGAATTTAAAATGTCCATATGGTATGGATTTATAGAACTCATTGATCCTTTTGATCTTAGAAAAAAAAAATACACGATCAGAGGGGGCAGAACCAAGATGGCAGAGAAAAGGCAGTGGTTTGCCTGGGCTCTTCCCCAAACCTATTAAAATACCTTTAAATAATGTTATAAAACAATTCCTTGAGCAGTAGAACACACAAAAGAACTAGATTAATTAACTTTCCAGTCAAAGACAACTTAGAAGGTTATGAAGAAAAGACTGTCACACCTGGGTGAAAATGAAGCAGAGTTCAGCCCAGACCATCCCAGCACAGATACAACCACAGCAGACTAGGAAAAGAATCAGAAGTGGCAATGGCTTCTTCCAGAAGTCTTAGGTCACAGACAGTAAGGAGGTCAAACAATTGAGGAGAAGGAGATCTTGAGGGTGTCTCTTTGCTAGCACTGAAGCAGGAGACTATTGATTTGCTCATACTCAGATCCAGGTCACAGTGGCAATCCTAGGGTGAGGAGGAGTATTAACCCTTGAGAGTTTGTGGCCACAGTGGAGCAGGGACCTTTGACACATTTCCAAAGGAGAAAAGAATGCTTGTGGTCTGTATCAGCAATATAGCATTCACAATGCCTACAGTAACTATAAGTATGCTGATTTGGTTATTAATCACAAAATGTAACAGGCTTTCCACATAAGAAATATAGCTAGAGCATTTATTTAAATACCAGAAAACTGAGTCCCCAAACCAGAAAGTCAAAGCTAATATAATAGTTATGAAGTTGGCACATGTAGTTAAAGTAGTAAACACCAACATTCTCAAGCCTTCAAAACAGGACAGGCTGCCTCATGAAAAGATCCTCCTCTCCTCTCTCAGGAAAACTGCTCAGCATCCAGGCAGCTTGCTCCCAGCACCTCCGGCCCCCCACAGTTACCATCCATGGCAGTCCTCAGCAGGAGTCCTTAGCAGAAATTCTGGCCGGCTCAAAGAAAAAGGAGTTCGCGCTGCAACTGCAGCCTCTGCCTCTGCCGCTGCTTCTAGTAGGCAACACACAGAGATTAGCTTAGTTCTGGTGTTCTTTTGCTCCAACCCTTCCTGCTATGTCAGCAAGTTCAAGGGACATGGAAGATATTCAAATCCCAGTGTATTGGTAGTGGAATTTGGAGATGCCCCTGTATTGGCTTGGTTTTTAAGTTGAGTATTAAAACCCAGAGCTTGTGATTCCCACTTGTGGGATGGACTCGTTGACGTGAAGAAATAGGGCTGAACTGGCAGTAGCTGTGAATTGGGAGAGAGGCCCAAGCCTAGAGAAGGCCAGAAGGATTTTGGGAGAGCAGTATCCAGTATCATGGAGCCTGAGTTGCTGAGAGAAAGATTGCTGAGAGCCCATTGGAACCACCCAGGACTTTTAAGAACTGCCACCTGGAACTGCCAAGAACTGAGGAGGCACGGCTGTGATACTGGTATCTTGTCTGTCTGTTTTGATTTTGTTTTGCCAGATTCTTTGGATGGTGAAGGACAGTGCTGCTGTTGTAGAGGTCCTGGGACCTGGCTGTTGGTTCAGAAGCCCTGAAGGAGGGTTTTCTTGTGGTACTTGCACAGAAATCCTGGAAGAGGGCCTTGCTGATGTTTTCAGGGGTTCTGGGACTGTTCTACAGGCAGAAAATGATTTGATGAGGACACTGGCTATGGCTTTGTTGAGCATTGTCTCCCCAGGAACTGAGATTGCTGAGGACTTGCCTGGAGTGAAGATGAAAGAAGGACCTTTCCTTGAGTATTCAATGCTGAGCTTAACCTTGTTGTAATTTGTTGTAACTTAAGGGTGGATGGCCTTTTGTGCTCTCCTCCCCCTTTTGAGATTCAGGGGTGGGAAGCCTTTAAGTTTTTTTGTTCTCTGTGATTGACCAAATGAATGTACTTTGTTTATTGTTGGAGACTAATCTCCGTTTGAGAAGAGACTTTTGACTGACTAAATGAATGTACTCTCTAGGGGTAGAGTAGTACCTGGATTGAATTGAGAACTTACTTGCTAAAGGAACAAGTTACACTGTTCTGTGAATGTTTGCTGAATAAATGGGATTTACTATGCTGGTAATCCAAACCTTGGGAGTTGCCTTTGCTTGGCATCACATGGTCACTCAGAAAAAAAGCACAGGTCAAGAGAGGATAAAACAACTCTCCTTAGTTCATACCACCTCAGAAGAACTGAAAACTTATAGGTCCCTAGAACTATCTCTGAAAACAGCTGCACAGAAGGGTGGAGCCAAGATGTAGAGTAGAAGCACAAACTTGAAATGAGCTCCTGCTGCAATCCCTTCCAATACATCTAAAAAAAAATTACTCTAAAAACTCTTTAGAGCTACAGAACTCACAAAGTGACCAAGAGAAACACATATCCTGCTTAAGGCAGCCTGGAAGACCAACAGGAAAGGTCTATTGCAGGATGCTGGAAGCCTAGCACACTCCCTGATGAGTCATGATTCCAGCTTCAGGGTGGCCCCAACCAGCAGCTGTGGCAGTTTCTAGATTTCTCAACCCATAAAAGCCAAAGCCAAAGTAAAAGGTCAGTGTGGAACTCAGTTAGAACAAGGGAAGATAGAAGAGTGTGGTCTGGCCCCTACCCCCTGGGTGAGAAGTGGCAGAAGCACAGTGGCTGTAGCATGTGGCTGCCTATGAAGCTCTGGCCTGCACATCACAGGGGACACAAGGGACTATTCAGAGGGTAATCACTCTTGCTGTAAGCTGCTTGGATCTGGATCACGGTATTGGGTGGTGGTACTGGGGTAAGTGGTCAGTAAAGCAGAGCTTGTGGAAGCTGTAGAGAGGGCACCATCCTAAAAGCTCAAGCAGCTGTGAAAATCCCCATGATTTGGGACAGCACTCTCTCTGTTCTGGAAGGAGAGCTCTACTGTGGCAAAGAGCTTAAAAGTCAAGTAATTGGCTGGCAATATGAGCAAGCAGAGGAAGTAAAAACAGACCATAGAATCCTTTTTTGGGGACAAAATGGTTCAGGGCAAGGAGCAGGAGGAAGACATCAAAGTCAGAAGTCCTGCATAAAAGCCTCCAACAAAAATACAAATTGGTTACAGACCATGGAGGAGCTCAAGAAGGATTTTGAAAATCAAGTAAGAAAAGTGGAGGAAAAATTGGGAAGAAAAATGATAATGACACAAGAAAATCATGAAAAGTGAGTCAACAGCCTGCTAAAGGAGACTTAAAAATATAGTAAAGAAAATAACACCTTAAAAAATAGACTAAATCAAATGGCAAAAGAGGCCCAAAAAGCCAGTGAGGAGAAGAATGGTTTGAAAAGCCAAATTTCCAGATGGAAAAAGACTTACAAAAACTCAGTGAAGAGAATAACTCCTTCAAAATTAGATTGGAGGGGGCGGAGCCAAGATGGAGGCGTAGAAGCAGCAACATATCGCAGCTCTCACATAGCCACCCCAAAATACCCATAAAATAGGACTCTAAACCAATCCTGGAACTCCAAAACGCACACAAAGATACTTCCCACTAAAGTCAGCTCGGCTACTAGGAATCATATCAGCACTGCAAACCAAAACCAGCCTGGCCTGAAGCCGCAGCTGTGGCTGGATGGGAAGGGCTGAGAAGCTTCAGGTGAGCAGATTAGCGGCAGCTGTGAATGGGATTTGTGAAAGGGGGAGATAAGCAGTCCAGCCGGAAGGCCTCCAGAGCAGAAAAGTGAAAGGCAGAGGTTTTGCACCCGCCTCGGCTCTGCAGCTTTCCGCCACGGCCTGCAGACAGCAGGGGGACTGAGCGACTGGTCTAGCCAGGGCTCTCGCGTTGAGTGGCTTAGATCCGGATCACCGTCTTGGGCCTCGGTCTTGGAGTCTTTATTATTCGGTCAGCCGGAAGTATATAGGAAGAGTTCCCAGCCTCTTTCTAAGAGCTACAGCAGCCGGGAGGACCCCAGCGATTTGGGACAGAGCTTTCCCTTCTGGAAGCAGAGCCCCACAGAGACTTTA
>CM053582.1:425746611-425767058 GCA_028627135.1 Pseudochirops cupreus
ATACATTCATTAGAAAACCACACAAACCCTCCACCCCTCGGTGTCCAAAAAAGAAAACCTCAGTTTCATCCAAGGGGAGGCCTTTTCTTCATCTTGACTCTGGGTGGTCTCTCTGATTCCCTGGATCCCCTTCCAAGGTCCCAGCTCCCTCCTGAATCCACCAAACAGTCACCTGGATTCAGAAGTAGACAGCTCCCAGGTCCTTCTCCAGTCCTCAGAGCAGTCCCTGGCACACACTGAAGTTCACAGGGTCCATCACATCTCAAACTCTTCACCACTTCTCTTGTCTGGAACCCAAGGATCAGCCAGGCCATTAACAAACAAAGTCTTATCCTGGTCATGCTTATTCAGGCAAGCCCTCTCAACCTTCCAGGCAGGCCCTCTCAACCTTCCAGGCAAGCCCTCTCAGCCTTCCAGGCAAGCCCTCACCAGATTCTGGTCTTAGAAAAACTCCAACTCAGTTCTCAGTCAGTTATCAGCTTCCAGATGCTGGGAGAGAAATTCTCTCTCTCTGTCTCTCTCTTTCAGCTGGCTTCAGTCTCCACAATTCTTCCTTCAGCAGGAGCAGCATTCCAATTCTGTCTGTCTGTCTCTTGAATTCTTGCTTATGTACACACCTCAGCCAATCCCCTTCTTCCACATCAACAGGGGCTCAGCCAATCCCCTTCTTCCACATCAACAGGGGCTCAGCCAATCCCCTTCTTCCATATCAACAGGGGAGTTCATGCCTTCTCAACAGTGGGACAGAGTTTGCACCTTCCAAACATAGCACTTAGTACTAAGTGCTAAGTATCTTGCTGAACTGATTACTATTACAGCCTGACTCCTCAAATTTCCTTGGCAAAGATACAGGAATGGTTTACCATTCCTTATTCCAGTGGATTAAGGTAAACAGAGGTTAAGTGGTACACCCTGGGTTATACCGCTAGCAAGTGTCTGAGGCCAGATTTGAGCTCAGGTCTTCTTGACTTCAAGCCCAGCCCTCTATCCATCAAACCACCTAGTTGTCCCTTGGCTGAGAGCAGATACTTAATAAGTATTTATTGACTAAATTCATGATTTGAACTCAATGAGACTCAATTTCCTCATCTTTAAAATCAGGACAATAATGAACTGGCTATCTCAAAGGGTTATTGGGAAGAAAAGGCTCCTTGTAAAGTGTATATCCTCTGTAAATGTGAATTTTGGTTCTATCTCAGAGACATGATGGTGACAGACTCTACAGTCAGAAAGATGTTTGGGCCACCTTGATGTGTACTGGTTTTATATAGTCCTTGAGAAGTCACATTCAAATCTCTGAGTGCTATAGTTACTATCTAAGATGAAAGCCTCCATAGAATTACTGAGACTAAGATAAATTGTTTGCCCTTGACTTTTAGTACAGCAATACAAGATCCCTCTTAAAGACAAACTTTGCCAAACTGCCTAATGGACATATTCAACTAGATAAGCAGTTCTCACCCTATGGGTCAGGATCCCTTTGGGGATCAAATGACCGTTTCCAGGGGTGACAAGGGTCGCCTAAGACCATCAGAAATACGTATTAGGAACCGAGATACCATGGTCCTCTCCATGTCTCCAGGCTGGTCTGCCCACATGCAGACACGCCCACAAACAAGTATGAAAGGGTTGCAACATTAGGAAGGTTAAGAACCACTGAACTAGATGTCCCATAGGCCTCTCAAAAACCACATGTCCAAAATAAAAGTTATCATCTCTCTTTTCAAAACTGACTTCTCTTTTTCTGTCAATAGCATCACCAATGCTATACTCATTTCAGTCTCCCTACTGCCTCTAATATTCAAATACAAATTCTTCTGTTCAACATGTAAAGGTCTTCCCAAGTCATAGAAGTTCAATTTCACATTACTTTGAGTCACATGTTTATTTTCCTAGCCAAATGTATCTATTTGCTGTTTTCTATTCTATCTCTCACTTCAGTGCAGATGGGCTAAACCAGGTTGAAAGTAAACAATAGGACTCAAACCCATGAGTTAGGAGGATTCATGCATCAGGCATGTGAAGACTTCCTTTGGTAGAATGTTTGCATGAGACCATTTTGTTCCAACAGTCAGTAAAGTGGCTGAATCAGGCACCACGGAGTGATTAAAGCTTGGTGAGACATTGAAGACAACAAATTCATCCACTGCATCCCAGGTTATTGCTGAAAGGCTATCTTTTTTCTTGCCACTGGACTTCTACGATTTTGCCAAAGAGAGTGAGGCTAATGACTGTGAAACTTTGCCCACTTAAATCTAATTCACGTACAGGTCAAGGCATGACCCCATGATGTCTGTGGTCCTCTTTGAAAATGAAAGACAAACAATAACCACCACAAAACACCTCTGTACAAGCTGTGCCCCATGACTTTCTCTTTATCTCCGTATCTTAGAATCCCTCACTGCATTCAAGGGTCAGTTGAAGCATCATCTTGTATAAGAAACTTTTCTTTATGTTACTCAGTTTTTATCAACTTTAAATCCTTTTACTTACTTCCTATATATTCTGTGTGGCCTTAGCTGTGAAGGTATTGTTTCCCTGTAATAGAATGTAAGGTCTATAAGGATATCAAGCCTTTGTGTGTCTATTGCCTAATACACTGCTCAGTTTGAATAAGAGCATAATAAAACTGTGGGGAAGATTAAACATATAAATAATTTCTTTTGAGAAACAGGCTAATAAGGAAAGGATTTAGATATTTAGGTGAAAACTCACATAATCATGGAGTGTTGAAGCTGGGTATGTTAATAGTAATGAAATTCAAAGATCCCTTTGTATTGACAAGCTAACAGGTACTTAACACTTATTGTCAAGCTAATTATATCAAGCCTCTGCTAAAGAAATAACACGTATGAATCCCTGTTGCTGACATAACAGGAAGGGACTGAACAGGGAGGAACTAATACAATATGTAAGGAAAAGCCCCAGCTGGGAGAGTCAAAACTTCTTGGGACAAGCATCATGGAGGCAGAGGAGGTGCTACCAGAGAGAGAGAGAGAATTTCTGTCAGTAAGCATATGGAGTCTGAAGACTGAACTGCAAATTGAGAAGAACTGAGGAGAGAAATGAGAATTAAGACCTGAGACAGAATTTCTTGTTGCAAGCTGCTTGGAAGCTGGATAAAATTATTTTGCTTTTGAGAACAGAATTTTGGTGGCAGAACTCAGACTTGTGGTGGCAAAACTTGAACTTGTGGTGGAGCTTCTTCTGAGAGCCAGCCAAACTCTTGCTGAGAGCTTCTGAGAAACAGCCAGAGCTGTCAATGACTTCTGAGGGACAGCCAGAGCTTTGAGAAGAAGCATGACTGTGGTGTGGTATTGATTTCACAGGCAGAAAGTGAACTGAGATGATAGTGTCGACGATGAGTGTGACTATTATTATAATTTGGCTAAGCTTGATGTGTATAGATATTGTTGTGGCTCCATTAAGTTTTCTCTTCCCAGGAGCAGAAACTGAGAGATTTGAGGAGGACTGGACACTGTGAGCTTCAATATGGAGCAGGAACTGCACAGAGAGCTGGACAAGGAACTGGGAGCTGTCTGCCTTTGAACTCAGGTGGCAGTTCGTTAGATTTGGGAAGGAGCTAGGACTATGGAAAAGGAACCATGGAAACTGAAAACCTGCCAGGAGTCAAGATGAAAAGACATCTGAGTAGTGACTGATGAAATTGTAACTTACTTGTGACCTAAGGGTGGATGGCTTTTGTACTTTCCACTACTCCTTAAGAGGGTCTTGAGTAGTGACTGATGAAATGTAACTTAATTGCACCCCATGGGTGGAGGACTTTGACTTTCATACTTTGTGCCCCTTAAGGAAGCAAGCATCCTTAAGGATGATTGAATGAGTGAGTTAATAAATGATTGAGTTACTAAATGATTGTATGTTGTTTAAAACTATGTGACCATTTTGCTGAAAACTATGTGGCCATTTTAGTGATAAGTTGTTGAGTTGTGACATGGTGAATGCTATGTTTTGATTTTCTGTGAATGTTTTGCTCTCATTTGTTATTGAATAAATAGGGAGTTCACCATACTATGTAATCAGAACCTTGAAAGCTGTTCACAGCAGCAGTCCTCTGGAAAACTGTTCATGCTTGGCTTTACAAGGGTGGTGGGAGGTCCTTTAAAGATTATCTAGCTTAATCTGCTTTTGAATATGAAGGAATAGAAGGTCAGATAAGTCAAGTCACATACAGAAAGTAAATAGCAAAGGAAGAACTGGGATCCAGATTTCTGATTCTGGTATACTGTATAGAATGCTAGTCCCAGGGTCAGAAAGACCTGAATTCACATCTAGTCTCAAAAAATTATTAGCAATGTGACCTTGAGGAAATCACTTAACCTCTGTTTGCTTCAGTTTCCTCATTTGTAAAATAGCCATAACAAAAACATATCTTGCCCAAGGTTGTTGTGAAGATAAAATGAAATAATAATTGTAAAGCACATAGCATATAGTTACCATGTGGCACATGGTAGCCCTAATATAAATGTTTATTTGTTAATCTATTTATTATTAAGATATTATGCTATATCATCCCACATTTTCTTCTCTTGTTTAGCATGCCATTGAGAGGAAATGATATGTGTGTGTGTGTGTGTGTGTGTGTGTGTGTGTGAGACTAGTGCTTTAAAAATAATAAAAAATAAAATAAAATATCTTTATCTGTGCTTTAAAATAATCCAGGCAATTGTAAATAGCTTAGAAACAGATTGTCTGTATTATATAAATGACCCTTATTTATAAAGGCATTTGATGCATTAAAATTTCCTGGATATTATAGTCTTATCATGGGCAAATTGGACATTTGTTTTGCAAACTATAGGCTCACCTGCACTTATAAATCATTTTGTGAGGACTACAGGTGAAGTGGTATTTTAGTGGCCCTGGAAATGACCTAGAAATCTGTCACTATGAGGATTTTTTCATGCTCTTCATGAAGACATAAATGTCATAGAATTTTATGATAAAAAGCCAGATGATTTAGAGTTAAAAATGGGTCTTCAAGAAACCATATATTTCAACCCCTTTAAAGATTAGGAAACTGACATCCAAAGACATTAAGTTACTTACCAAAGTTCCCACAGTTGGATATAGAAGAGCCAATATTTGAACTCAGATCCCAAATCCAGCATTTTTTCTACTGTGCTATATTGCTTCCACAGATATTTCTTGAAACCTTGTTCAAACACAAAATGAAACATTGTACAGAGGGAAGTGTGCTGGATGTGGAGTAAGACATCCTGGATTTATATACTATTTCTGTTACTATGTGAACTTGGGCAAATCAAAAGGCTTCTCTGGGCTTCAAATTCTTCATCCATGACAAAGAGGCAACTGGATTTAATGGCCTTTATTATCCTTTAAGGTCAAAATCTATGATCTTACATGAGATCTTTAGTAAGATTAATAAGTTAGTAATTATAAAATATTAGAGTATCATGAGTATGAAATTTGAGGCAGCTAGGTGGCACCATGGATAGATTGCTGGGCCTCAAGTCAAGAAGACTTATTTTCCTGAGTTCAAATCTGGCCTCAGACACTTATAAGCTATGTGACCCTGGAGAAGTTATTTAACTCTGTTTGCCTCAGTTTTCTCATCTGTAAAATGGAGGGGGGAGAGAAAAGGGCAAAGCACTCCAGTGTCTTTGCCAAGAAACCTGGACATGGGATCTTGAAAATTCGGACATGACTAAAATGACAGAACAAGAGCATGGCTATAAAATTGAATATAGAAACATGAACTAAACTATCCAAACCAGACCTTAACTAGGGTATAGCCAATACTGTATCCCTTTACAAAATGATCCCAGAGGTTTTCAATGCCTAAACTGGACTTTTGAATTATTTTTAAGTCTCTTCAAGTTTGCAACCTATTCAACCAAGTAGGCATTTCCTACTTAGAAATTCCTTGAGCATGAAAAGAAAACATAATTTATATTTGCAAATTACAAGCTCATTGATGCTACAGGACATCCGTTTTACAGAAGTGAAAGGCTTAGGTCCCGAGTGCAGTTTATTTTTTATTTTTTATTTTTATTTTTGCATCCTTCTCCCCTTTCATTGTTAATGTATAGCTCTCAGTCACACTTAAAAGAAATCATTTCTCATTCAAAATTCATTGCGTTTTAATTGCAGGTTTATTAAGAAACTGGCAGTTTTCTTTTGATTATTCCAGCATGTTGTAGAAACTGGAAGCAGGCAAAGAATGCCTTGTAAGATTGGCAGGGCTTCACACTAAGTGATGAGGATGTTGCTATGTGTAAACTGTCTAAAAAGAGCAGAACATGACAGAGTATTCTAAAGCTGGGAGGATGAAAAATGTACTATCAGTAAATGTAAAAAGAGGTAGAGGTAAACTGTACTGTAAAATGTCCATAAAGGAATATTTGTTTGGATTTTAGTTATATACTCCATCCATTCTTACTGCCATGATCTCTCTCTCTTTCTCTCTCTCTCTCTCTCTCTCTTTCTCTCCCTCTCTCTCTCTCTCTCCTCTTTTATTCTTCAGTTTTGTCTCTGTCTCTGTGTTTCTCTGCCTCTGTCTCTCTGTCTCTGTCTGTCTCTTCTCTCTCTCCTTTTTCCCTCTCTCTTTTTTTGTCTTTGTCTCTTTGTCTTTTTCTATGTTCCTCTGCCTCTCTCTCTGTTGCTAAGTCTCTCTCCCCCTTTCCCTCTCCTTTCCTCTCTTCATTTTTGTGTCTATGTCTGTCCATCTCTGTTTCTGTCTCTCTCTCTCTCTCCTTCCCTCTTCTTTTTTTATAGCAAGCTTCTACCTATTTTTAAAAGGTGCACTGAGTATAAGATTTTAATGTGAGACTAACAATATTTGAGAAGGTTTTAGAATGCATATTAACAATGATGGATATTAAAAAGGAATATCCAGTCACATGTTTAGAGAGCATCTTAAACTAAAAAATTAAAAATGATAGTCCTTTATAGCTGTATGAAAAAATATATGCATATATTGACAATATTTCATAGCATCACAGACTCTCAGATTTGAAAGGAACCTTAGAGATAATGTAATCTAGCCCATACTTCAACAATGATCTAGCCCTTCAACAACACCCATAAGATATCTATTGATGGGCAACCAACTACCTTTGGAGAGTACCTTTTCCTGCTTTAGAGATATCTTCATGTTAGAATGTGCTTTTTCTCTGACTATACAAAGACCCTGAATCTGCTCCTAAATAGCTTCCTATGTTTCCAGTAAAAAAAAAATGGATGGGGAAGGCAAAGTAATTGAGTTATAGTGACTTGCCCAAGGTCACACAGTTAGCGTGTCAAGTGTCTGAGGCCAGATTTGAACTCAGGTCCTCCTGACTCCAGGGCCAGTGCTCTATGCACTTCACCACCTGGCTGCCCCATGTTTACAGTTTTACCCTTCAGAATCAAGAAGAGTACATCCAATCTCTCTTCCACATAACAGTTCATCATATGTTTATTAATAATTATCATGGACTCACTAAGTTATTTTTTTGTTTATTTCTTTTTTTTCCTACTGGGATAGTAAGATTTTCTTCTACTGATTGATATTCTGTGTCCTGGTCTCCAGTTCTCTCATTATTCTGATCACTTTCTCTTCATGCACTCCAGTCTGTGAGTGATATTTCTGAAAATGTCTATGATTGACCACAGAAGCAACAGTATTTCATAAATAAAGTGCCTGTTCTTCCTAATGAGAGTGAAGAATATATCATATTGAAATGCTACTTTTACCATATTGCTCAAGTACTACCAAATAAAATAAGCATCTTTTCTAGTGGTACTTCCACAATGCAAATCCAACACTACGCTATTACTATTATGACTATGACTATGACGATGACCATAATTGACAATGACAATAACAGTGATGAAGATGACTACTGCTTACGACCACTAACCTTTATACAATACCTGTCCTGTGCCAGGCATTGTTGTTAAGGACTTGACAAATGTTATTTCAATCTACATTTTAGTCTTTCATCAATTATTCTCTATCATATATTGTATGTTCTAGCAAAATGGAATAGCCAAACTCTTCTCTGAGTTCAACATTTGTGTTTTTCATTTCTGTACAATCTTGTAACTGATACCCCATGATGGAAATGTGCTCCCTTCTCAAATCTGCCTTTCAAAATCTTAATGTGAATTCTATTTTCTATGCAAAGATGTCCTCTCCATGAAGTTCTTCTAATATTTCTATTTGTAGTTTTTTCTTTTCAAATTACTTGGAATTATATTTTTTTGGTCTGGTATATGCTATATTCTCCAAGTAGAATGTAAAGAACCTGGGGAAAAGGACTGCTCAATTTTTTCTCTTGTTGTGCTTTTGTTTTTGTTTTGCATCCCTACAACCCACCAAAGTGCCTAACACATAGTAAGGGGTTAGATAATATTCATTACATAAAAAAAGAATGATTAAATGAAATTATATACTATTTATGTCTAAAAATGATGCAAAAATGAGAAAATTTGAAATGATTAAGATGAGTGATGAAATATGCTTAGTATTGCTTAGATAAGAAGTCAGCAAATTACAACACACAGGCCAAATGTAAGCCACCACCTGTTTTTGTATGTCTTACAAACTAAGAATGCATTTTAAAATATTTTATTTGAATTTTATTTATACGTGTTTGATTTAAATGTTATAAATAATTACATATTCAGGTACTTTATTTTAAAATCTGTTTAAAAAATCCTTATTGCCAGATTCAACTTCTGGGAGCTGAGACGACAGAGTAAGCAGTAAGGGAATCTCATTCTCAACATTGACTTTTACAAACAAACCAAAAATAGGACTTCAGAAAAAATCTTGGAACAGTTGAGCCAGGGGAAAGACAGAGTGCAGTAGTCTTTTAGACCAGGAAACTTGCAATGAATTGATGCTGAGTGAAATGAGAAGAACCAGGAGAACATTGTACACAGTAACAGCAACATCGTACAATGACTGACTTTGATAGACTTAGCTCTCCTCAGCAATAAAAGGATCTAACAAAACTCCAAAAAACTCAAGATGGAAAATGCTATCCACATCCAGAGGAAGAATTTTAGAGTCTGAATGCAGATCAAAGTATACTATTTGCTCTCTCTTTCTGTTGCTATTATTGTTTCTTCTTCTTCATGGTTACTCCCATTGGTTCTAATTGTTCTCTACAACATGTCTAAGGTGAAAATATGTTTAATCTCAATGTATAAGTAGAGCTTGTATCAGGTTGCACACTGTATTGGGGAAGAGGGAGAAGAAAGAGGAGGAGAACATTTAGATCTTAAAATCTTATGGAAGTGAAGGTTGTAAACCAAAAAATACATAAATACATTTCAAAAAGAAAATTTAAAAAATAAGAAAGGGGCGGAATAAAAATATTCTTATTGGTCCTGGAAAAAAAATTTTATTGTCCAATTAGCCAATATAAAAAGAGTCAGTAGGCCAGATTTAGCTCATAGTTTGCCAGCTTCTGGCTGAGCTAGTCACAAAAATTTTAAAAAAAAGTATAGAAATTAATACTGACATTTAAGTATAATAGATCTCTGTCTATCTATCTATCTATCTATCTATCTATCTATCTATCTCTTTCTTTCTCTCTCATTATTCTTCCATTAATTTCTTAGTTTGTTGAATTATCCAGAAAGTCAGATCTTGGGACATAAATATTACTAGTATAACTTTAGAGGAGTTGATTAATGAAAGAGCTATTCAATAAAATAAACAAAGAAAAAGCAAAAACTTATTTTTAACTTAATGCTAGAGATATTGCCTTAGATATCTAGATAATCTTACTATCCCTTCCCTTCATGTTGTCTCTCTGAGAACTGTTGCCCAGAAATTGCCAAAAAATTTTTATGGATAGAAAAAGTCTAAGTTTCTAGGGAATTAACATAACTTTAGGAAATCAGTGTTAGGGATACTACTAATAGCAGATCTTGTTCTGTATGTAGTCATCATTTTTGAGAATATGTGATTTGATCTGTTGTATCTTTAAAGATGTGGAATAAATGGGTCATAGCCAATGCAGTGCTACTTGATTTAAACAGGCACCCTTTATGCTTACTTAAAGATATGGTTAAAGAAATGTGGAAAGGAAAAACTGGAATTTAATTATAGCAATTTTCATGTTTCATGGGTCTCTATAAAAACCTCTACTGTGAAATACATAATTATTCCAAAGACCTTGGATTTAACCATCTGCACTGAAAAATCAAAGTGAATAAAAGACACATACTTCCCAGATGAAGATGTGGTTATATGGACAGCCCACTGAATCAGTTTGTATATAAATATGCATCTGTATCTTAGACACTTATTGTTTTCCAATAAGAAAGAGGAGCAAGAGCTGAATAAGAATAATAAAATGGATTGGACTGTATTTAGGAAATTATAAGGTGCTTTCAATCCTCCTAGGCTGCTCACTGTCACACACACACATGCACATATGCACACATGCTCACGTGCGCACACACATACACGCATTTGCACACATGCATCATTTTGGTCAGTGGTTCTCAACCTCTGGGTTATGTTCAATTTGTAACAATGAAAATACATCCTGCACATCAGATAGATTCATAACAGCGGCAACATTACAGTTACAAAGTAGCAACAAAAATAATTTTATGGTTGAGGGTCACCACAACATGAGGAACTGTATTAAAAGGTTGAGAACCAGTGATTTAAGTAAAAAGTCAGTTAATCAATGATCAGTTTACAAATTTCTGCTCTAGGGACTTCTAGGTGCCAAAATGACAGAGTAAACAGTAAGGTGCTCTCACTCTCCTTTACTGACCTTGAAAAACCCAGAAAATACTGCCTCAGGAAAAATCCTGAAACAGTAGAGACAGCAGGAAGACAGGATGTGACATTTTTTTTTTTTGCTCAGGAGGCTAAGGAGATTAACAGGAAGAGGCCATTTTGCTATGGCTGAAGGGAATAAGTACATAAGGGGAGACAAGCCAACAGCAAGTCCCACCTCAGCAAACCAGTAGAAGATCGTGAGCCCCAGGTGGTGGAGCTGGCAAGCACCAATAACAGGAAACAACCTCCCAACTTCCCATCCTCAACACTACCTGCTTTAACTTCACACAGCCAGGGGAATGGGCAGACACCAGAGTAGACTTGCATTGCAGATGGCATCTACCAGCAGTTGAGCGTTCCCGTTCTCTAGAACAACTCTTGGGGACAAAGAGACCTCCTGCAGCCAGACCATCCCTCCCTCATACCTCACACTGGGAGTTTTAGTGTAACCCTTGGGAAATGCAGAAAGAACTTGCCTGGTCTCAGCAAACATGAGACAATCCAGATCAGTACCAGGTAAACTACAGCATTATGCAACTTCAAGCTGCCAGAACCAGAGGTCCCAGGACACAAGATGAGTAACCAGGCACCTAGCCCCCAGAATAATAAGCATGGGACAAAGCTCACTGTGTCCCAGAATCAGAGATACACTTTAAGACCCAGGAAAAGAGGCAATCACAATGTGCAAAAATCAATTTAGAAAAGCCAAGACCATAGATCCTTACTAATGGGGCGGAGGGAAGATCAAATAGAAATTTAGAAGAGGATAGCATTGGCACTTATTGGCACATCTGAATCCTCAAAGGGAAATATGAACTAATCTCAAGATCAAAAAGCCTTCTTGGAAGAGCTTAAGAAGGATTTTAAAAGTCAAATAAGAGAGGTAGAAGGAAAATCAAACAATTCTTTTGAAAATACAATTGACAAAATGGGGAAAAAAATCACTGAAGGAAAAAACTCCTTAAAAAGTAAAATTTGCCAAATGGAAAAAGAGGTGCAAAAGGTAACTGAAAAAAACAATACATTAAAAATTAGAATTCAACAGTGGAGGGGGCAGAGACAAGACAGCAGAGTAAAATCAGGGATTTGCTTCACCTCTCCTTCAAACTCCTACAAATATTTGTAAAAAATGACTCTAAACAAATTCTAGAGCTACAAAACCCTCAAAATGACAAAGCAAAACTCATCTCCTGCCCAAGACAGCCTAGAAGGCCAACAGGAAGGGTCTATTGCACCAAACTAGAAGCTGAACTCAGTCTGTACCCATGTAAAGAAAGGCTAGAGCAGGCCTCAGGGGTCTGAATAGCTTTGGCAATTTCCAGACTTCTCAACCCACAGACTCTGAGAACAATGTGAAAGGTCAGTGTGGAAGGTAACCTCTGTGGGACCTAGATGAAGGAGGAACATGAAGTTTGGCCCCAGACCCAGGGAGGTGGCAGCAGTGGTGGCAGCAGCTATAGCATCAGTGGCTGCTCCCAAAGACCACAGAGAGAGGAGGACCCAGTGGCTGATACAAAACCCCTGAAGACTGGGACAGTACACGCAGCCGCACCCTCACCCCCACTGTAAACAGAGTCATACCCTAAAAAAAAGACTAGAAAGTCAAATGTTTGTCTAGGAAGATGAGTAAACAGCCAAAAAAATTGAGACTGTAGAATCTTACTTTGGTGACAAAGAAGATAAAAAACATAAAACCAGAAGACAGCAAAGTCAAAGATCCTACATCAAAAACCTCCAAGAAAAATATAAATGGGTATCAGGAAATGGATGAGCTCAAAAAGAATTTTGGTAAGGGAAGAAGAGGAGAAATTGGGAAAAGAAATTAGAATGATGCAAGAAATTAATGAAAAACAAATCAAGAGCTTGCTAAAGGAGACTCAAAGAAAAAATACTGAAGAAAATAACATCTTAAAAAACAGAATAACTCAAATGGCAAAAGAGTTCCAAAAAGTCAGTGAGAAGAGAATGCCTTAAAAAGCACAATTGCCCAAAAGGAAAAGGAGGTCCAAAAACTCACTGAAGAAAATAATTCCTTGAAAATTAAAATGGAGCAAATGGAAGTTAATGATTTTATGAGAAACCAAGAAATTATAAACTGGAATGAAAAGAATAAAAAAAATAGAAGACAATGTGAACTATCTCTTTGGAAAAAAGAAACACTAATTTGGAAAATAGATCTAGGAAAGATATTTTTGAAATTGTTGGACTACCTGTAAACCATGGTCAAAAAAGAGCATAGATACCACCTTTCAAGAAATTATCAATTAAAACTGCCCAGATTTTCTAGAACCAGCAGGTAAAATAGAAATTGTAATAAACCACTGATCACATCTTGAAAGAAATCCCAAAAGGAAAAGTCCTAGTAATATTGTAGCCACATACCAGAGTTCTCAGGTCAAGGACAAAATGTTGCAAGAAGCCAGAAAGAAACAATGGTAGTATTGTGGAAATTCAATCAGTATAACACAAGATCCAGCAGTTTCTATGTTAAGGGATTGAAGGGCTTGGAATATTTTCTGAAAGTAAGAGGAGCTAGGAATAAAACCAAAAATCACCTACCCAGCAAAAATTGAGTATACTCTTTCAGGGGAAAATTGGACAACCAATGAAATAGATGACTTTCAAGCATTCTTGCTGAAAATACTAGAGTTGAATAGAAAATTTGACTTTCAAATACAAGATTCAAGAGAAGAAAGAAAAGGTAAACAGGAAAGAGAAGCTATAAGGGACTTATTAAAATTGAACTGTTTACATTCCTACAAGGAAAGATTATATTTGTAACTAATGAGACCTCTTTAAGTATTAGGATAGTTGGAGGAAATAGATTGATGGATAGATAGACAGATAGACAAACAGACAGCACAGGTCAGTTGAATATGAACAGATGATATCTAAAAATAAAATTAAGGGGTGAGAGAGCAATATATTGGGTGAAGAAAGGGAAAAATTGAATGGGGTAAATTATTTCACATGAAAGAAACAAGAAAAAAGTTTTCACAATGGAGGGACAGAGGGGAGAGGTGAGAGGGAATGAATGAACCTTACTCTCATCAGATTTGGCTTAAGGGAGAAATAACATACACACTCAATTGGGTATCTTACTCTACAGGAAAGCAAGGGGAAAGAGGATAAGAGGGGTGGGGGAATTGTAGAAGGAAGGCTAGAGTGAGGGAGGAATTAGAAGCAAATACTTTTGAAAAGGGACAGAATCAAAGGAGGGAAAAGAATAACTGGGGGGGTGGGATAGGATGGAGGGAAATATAGTTAGTCTTACACAACCTGGCTATTATGAAAGTGTTTTGCATAAGAGCACACCTATAAGCTATATTGATTTGCTTTCCTTCTCAATGAGGGTGGGTGTGGAGGGAAGAAGGGAAGGAAATTGTAACTCATCATTTTACAAGCAAATGTTAAAAATCTTTTTTACATGCAATTGAAAAATAAGAAATATAGGCAATGGTAGAAATCTACCTTGCCCTAAAAGAAAGTAAGGGGGAAGGGGGAAAAAAGGGAGGTAATAAAAGGGAGAACAGACTGTGGGAAGGAGAAATCAGAATGTACAACATCTTGGGGTGAAGAGGCAGGATAGAGCTGGGGAGAAAATTTGGAGCTGAAAACATTGTAAAATTTAATGTTGAAAACTAAAAATAAATAAATAAATTTTTAAAATACATAAAAATTAGTATTAGAATTGATCAAGTAGAAACTTAATGACTCTATGAGGCCTCAGGAATTTGTCAAACAAAATCAAAAGTAAAAAAAAATTGAAGAAAACATGAAATACATGATTGAAAAAATAACTGACCTGGAAAATAGATGCAGGAGAGATAATTTAAGAATTTTTGGTTTACCTGAAAGCCATGATGAAAAAAAGAAAACAGCCAGGAGAATATCTTCCAAGAAATCCTCAAAGAAAATTGCCCTGAGGTCTGAGAAACAGATGGCAAAGTAGTCCTTTAAAAAATGCACCAATTACCACCTGAAAGAGATCTCAAATCAAAAACATCAGGAATATTTTAGCCAGATTCTAGAATTATCACACGCACACACACACACACACACACACACACACACAGGTAAATAATATAATTCATTTAGTTGAGGGGAAAAAGTCAGCACCCTGAACTTCAGAAAACACAAACAGAAATTACAAGCAGGCAAAAAATACAGACAGAAAAAAAATAACACAACTCAATAGAACAACAGATAGGGCTTCTAGCTGTCTGACCATTACATATACATATAGTTAGTTTCCAGAGAGAGAAGCACCGAAAGCTGGGTTTTAAAAGTCGAGTTGCTCAATGGCTACCCAAAGTATCAACTGACCAAATCACTGAGCATTGTTTGCACTTTACTGTCATTTGATTTGGTTAAAGGAAGAAATAACATACTCAATTAGGTGTAAAAATCTAACTCACCCTACAGGCAACAGGAGGAGAAAGGGGAAAGAAAAGAGAGGGGGCTTGATAGTAAGGAGGGAAGACTTATGGAGATGGTGGTCGAAAGCAAAACTGTTTTGAGGAAGGAAAGAGAGAAGGGAGGAATAAAAGTAAAAACAGGAGCCAGGAATAGGATGGAGAGAAAGAAACAGATAGTGATCATATTTGTGAATATGATGGGATCAACTTTCCCATAAAATGGAAGTGGAGAGCAGAATTGATTAAAGACCAAAATTCTACAATGTGCTGTTTACAAGAACTATATATTTGAAATGGAGTGGGGGGATACACACAGGGTAAAGGTAAAAGATTGGAGGAGAATATATAATGCTTCAATTGAAGTTAAAAAAGCAGGGGAAGGAATCCTAATCTCAAACAAAACAAAAGCAAAATGTACGTCTAATTAAAAGAGAAAACCAAGGAAACTATATCCTGCTAAAAGACATTATAGATAAGGGAAGAAATATCATTACTAAACATATATGCAACAAGTAGTATAGCATCCAATTTCTTAAAGGAGATGTTAAAGTAGTTACAGGAAGAAATGGACAGCAAAATTTTATTAGTGAGGCTCCTCAACCTCCCCCTCTCTGAACTTGATAAATCTAACCTCAAAATAAATAATAAATGAGTTAAGAAGGTGATTATAACTTAAGAAAAGGTAGATATGGTAGATCTTTGGAGAAAATTGAACAAAGATAGAAAGGAATATACTTTTTTTCTGTGTGAAACATATCACATACACAAAAGTTAGCCATGTAGTAGGGCAAAAACACCACACAGTCCAATGTATAAAGGCAGAAAGGTTAAATGCATCCTTTTTAGATCATGATGCAATAAAAATTATATTTAAAAAGGGATGTAGAAACATAAGACTAAAAATTAATTGGAAATTAAATTATCTAGTCCTAAAAAACAAATGAAAAAAAAAATGAAATCATAGAAACAATCAATAACCTCATTCAAGAAAATGACAATAATGAGACAACATACCAAAAGTTATGGGATAGAGCTAAAGTGGTTCTTAGGGAAAATTTTATCTTTATATTTATATATTTACTGAAGAAATTATAAAAACTTTTTGGGAGTCTACCTGTCAAAACAGATTCAGGAACTATATGAAAACAATTACAAAGCACTTTTCAAATAAATAAAGTCAAATCTAAATAATTGGAAAAATAACACTTGCTCTTAGCTAGGCAGAGCTAATACAATAAAAATTACAATTCTACCTAAATTAACTTATTAATTCAGTGCCATAATAATCAAACTACCAAAATTATTTTATAGAGCTAAAAAATTAATAAGAAAATTCATCCGGAAGAATAAACAATCCAGAATATCAAGGTAATTAATGAAAAGAAATGCTAGGGAAGGTGTCCTAATCATACCAGATTTTAAATTGTATTATAAAGCAGCAATCATCAAAACTACTTGGTACTAAGAAATGGAGGAGTAGATAAGTGAAATAGGTTAGGTACACAAGACACAGTAGTCAATAACTATAGTAATCTACTGTTTGATAAACCCAAAGACCCCAACTTCTTGGGTAAGAACTCACTATTTGAAAAAAAAAAAAACTGCTGGGAAAACTGGAAAATAGTGTGGCAGAAAATGGGCATGGACCAATGTCTTTTACTGCATAACAAAATAAAGTCCAAATGAGTTTAAGATTTAGATATAAAGGTTTATACTATAAGCAATTTAGGGGAGAAAGGGATAGCTTACCTGGAGATAGCTTACCATGAGGAGAATGGAGGGATTTATGATCAAACAAGAGATAGAGAACATTATGAAATGCAAAATGGATAAATTTGATTACATTAAATTGAAAAGTTTTTGCACAAAGTCAATGCAACCAAGATTAGGAGGGATGCAGAAAACTGGGAAAGAATTTTTACAACTAGTATTTCTGATAAAGGCCACATTTCTAAAATATATAGAAAATTGAGTCAAATTTATAAGAATACAAGTCATTCCTCAATTGATAAATGGACAAAGGATATGAACAGACAGTTTTCAGAGGAAGATATTAACGCTACCTATAATTATACGAAAAAAATCTCTAAATTGCTATTGATTAAAGAGCTACATATCTAAACAACTATGAGGTACCACATCACACCTATCAGATTAACTTTTATTACAGAATATGAAAATGATAAATGATGGAGAAGATGTGAGAAAGTTGGAACACTAATCCATTGTTGGTGGAGTTGTGAACTCATCCAACCATTGGAAGTATGGTCAAAGGGCTATAAAAATGTGCATACCCTTTTACCCGACAATGCTACTTCTATGTCTGTCTCCCAAATATATTATGCAATTGGGAAAAGGGAGCCACATTTACAAAAGTATTTATAGCAGTTCTTTTTGTGGTGGCAAAGAATTGGAAATTGAGGGCATACCTATTAGTTGGGGAATGAGTGAACAAGCTATGGTATATAAATTTAATGGAATACTGTAATGTTAATGGGAACTGAAGATTTTCCCCACCCCTTAACAGACCTCACATGCAGCCGAACAAGTGAAGCTTACTTCGGGGAGACTTGTTTTTCAGGAAGGTCCACACCTTTTCCTACTTTGTAATTAGGCAGTGGGTCACAAAGGTTATGTCCTTTGACCATGAAGAAGGCTATATATACTCTGAGGTGAATTTTTCTTGAGGGTTCACTTATGGGAAGAGTTTTTTGATTTGGCCAGATGAGACTCTGGGTAGCCATTGAGCTCCCCCATCTTTGAAAATCCAGATGTTGGTGCTTCTCTCTCTGGTAACGAACTGTGTATGTATGTAATGGTCAGACAGCTAGAAGCATTTTCTTCTGGTCTGTTGAATTGTGTCATTTTTTCTGCCTGTATTTTTTGTCTGCTTGTGATTTCTGTTTGTATTTTCTGAAGCTCAGGGTGCTGACTTTTTTTCCCTGAACTAACTGAATGATAATATATATTTGATCAAAGTCAGATTGTTAACCCCCTTTTCGAGGTGCTTTCCTTTAGAAAAGCAGATCAAAGATCTTGTTCTAGCAGCCACCATGGGTATATTAGCATGCTTGCTGTGACAAATACTATTTTTCTAATAGAAATGATGAACAGGCAGATTTCTGAAAAACCTGGAAAGACTCATATGAACTGAGGCTGCATGAAGTGAGCAGAATCAGGAAAACATTGTACACATTAAAAACCGCAGTCTGTGAGGACTGACTTTGATCAACTTAGCCCTTTTCTGCAATGTAAGTACCTAAAACAACTCCAAAGGACTCATGATGGAAGATGCCATCTACCTCCAGAGAAAGAAATATAAAGTCTGAATGCAGATGGAAACAGACTATTTTCTTTTTTGTTTTTTTTTCCTTATCATTCCTCCCATTCATTCTAATTCTTCTATAAGACATGACTATTGTGAAAATATGTTTAATAGGAATCTATATGTAGAGCCCATATCATATTGAATGCTGTCTTGGGGAAGGGAGGGAGAAAATTTAAAATTTATGGAAATGGATATTGAAAACTAAAATTAATCAGCTTTAAAAAAGATTATTCATTGTGATCCTTAAAGAAAATGTGAGTTGTTGTTCTTGTTTTTCTATAGTATATGTCACCTTTAGAAAAAATCATCCTTTAGCATGGCATAAATATCTCATTAATTAATACAGAGAACCAACAATACTTAGCACACCTTTTGTTGTGTTCCAACATTATCTTTCAATGATCAATTAAAGTCACCACCAACACAAAGCCATTACTGATCTTTTAAACTGTAAGTACCTCCTCCTCCAAATCACTTTGTATTTATTTTTCTTTATTCTATATCTACTAATACATGGATGAGCTGTTTCTTTCAATAAACAGTAACTTCTTTGAAAAAAAAAACTATTCCAGGAACCTTTTTTTTTCAATATGAATTATTTCTAGTGTCATCTTCCTGTTGATTATCTCCAATTTATCCTGTACACATTTTTTTTGTAGTTCTTTACACAATGCCTTCCTTATTAGACTATGATCCCTTTAGAGAAGGGACTGTCTTTTACTTTGCTTTATATCCTCAGCACTTAGAACAAGGCTTGTCAGAGAGTGAGCCCTTAACATATTCTTATTGACTGACCAATCACTAGATTATAGAGATACAAATGCAAAAGTCCCTGCTTTCAAGACTTTAAATTCTATTAGGCAAGACATTCTCTCTCTCTCTCTCTCTCTCTCTCTCTCTCTCTCTCTCTCTCTCCCTATCTCCATATACACATATACCCATGCATATATACATATGTGTGTATGTGTGACTATATGTATATGTATAGATGCATGTATAAGGGTGGCTATGTGGATGTATATGTATGTATGAATGTTTGTGTGGGTGGGTGGGTTTAGGTATGGGTGTAAACTGTATGCAAATAATTGGGGGGCATCAAATACTGAGGGGAAATAAGTAAAGGCATCATTCAAAAGGTGGAACCTGACCTAACTTTTAAAATAAACTGGGTCTTCTCAGAGAAGGCAGCATATTCTAGTCATTGGGAATAATGAATTCCTATAAAAGCACATCTGAAAGATGAAGTGCACTGTGTCAGATGCATTAAGAAGGTCAGTTTGGTTGTGCCATAGAGTGTAAATGGGAAAGTAATATAAACTAAAAATAAGAGAGTGGTTCATGGCTCGGCTGTAAATGACTTCTTATATGAAGCAGATATTTTAATTTTGTGCTAGACAAAATAGGGACTCACTGGAATTTAGGACAATTACATGCTCATATCTGTTCCATACAAAAATCATGGTATTGTTTATATCACTAGCATTCTTTCCAGATTGATATCTGTTTATAATGCTACAAGATCAGAACAATTAAAAATGCAAGTAATCTACAACGTTGGAAAGATGCTATGGTAAGTATGTGTAGCTTGTAATATATTACTCATAATAACATACTACAGAATCAGAATAAATTTCATTATCTAGGAAAAAGATGACCAAATAAACTGGTTCTGTAATTTAGCATGTTTTGTTGATTTTCAATCATAAGAAGAAAACTGAGTCCATAAAGTAATGTACATGCCATGGGCTTTGTCTTCAATTCCTGGAAACATTCTAGAATTCTTTTTTTTTTAATTTTTTAATTTACTTATTTACTTTTAATTTACAAGATTCAGTTCCACAATCACTTGAGTTTCAGATTTTCTCCCCCTCCCTTTCCCCCCCCCCCCATGGTGGCATGCAATCATGTATAGGATCTGCAAATA
>CM053582.1:425767558-425778406 GCA_028627135.1 Pseudochirops cupreus
TCACAAAGCTACAAGGCACAGGCATTCCTGGAAAACAAGCCTGGTGCCACAGGCTCCACATGACCACATTCAGCCTATTAGGGAACAGAGTATACTTTCAAATATCCAAGGGTCCTCAGGGTCACGTAGCCACTTTAACAAAGGGCCTAAGGACAGGGAAGATCTTCAGATTCCCATAACAGCTCCATGTGATTAAATTCAGCCTATTAGGGGACAGAGTTTACTTTCAAAGCAGGGGAAGTCTTCAAACTCCCCCCTACATCTATTAAGATGCTGGAAAGATCTTCAAATTTCCCTTTCCCTTTACAAAGATTAGTTTAAATAATTAACAATTTAGTAAAGTTGCAGAATATTAAATAAACCCCATAAATCATCATCATGTCTATATATTGCCAACACAGTCCAGCAGAAAGAAATTATAAAGAGGAATTCCCTTTAAAATAACAGCAGACAATATAAAATACTTCTTGTAAGAGAAGCCCTGGAAATATATGAGCACAATTATAAAATGATTTTTCCACAAGTTAAGTCAGTTTTAAACAATTAGAAAATATTAATTGTTTGTAGGTAGACTGAGTCAAAGTAATAAAATGATAATTCTACCCAAATTAATTTACTTATTCAGTGCCATACCAAACTACCAAAACTATTTTATAGAGTTAGAAAAAATAATAACAAAATTTATCAGGAATAACACGAGTTTAAGAATATCAAGGCAATCAATAAGGGAAAAATTGAAGGTAAGTTTCTTAGCCTCATCAGATCTCAAACTGTATTGCAAAGTGGTAATCATCAAGCAATCTGGTACTAGCTAAGAAACAGAGTGCAGATCAATGGAATAAATTAGGTACATAAATAGTAAAGAACCATTATAATATAGTCCTTGAAAAACCCAAAGATAAAAGCTTTTGGGACAAGGACTCACTATTTGACAAAAAATAAGTGCTGGGAAAACTGTAAAGAAGTTTGACAAAAACAAGACATAAACCCAAATTTCACACCACTTACCAATATAGGGTTAAAATCTTATATGAATTAGACCAGAGGTTCTCAACCTGTGGGTTATGTTCAATTTGTAACAATGAAAATACATCCTCCATATCAGATATTTGCATTACAATTCATAATACTAGCAAAATTACAGTTATGAAATAGCAATGAAAATAATTTTATGGTTGGGGTCACCACAACATGAGGAACTGTATTAAAGGGTCATGGTGTTAGGAAGGTTGAGAACCACTGATTTAGACAAAAGGATGATACCATAAGGAAATTAGTGGAGCATGGAATAGTTTACCTGTCAAATCTATGGATAAGAGAAGAATTTATGACCAAACAAGAGATAGCATTACAAGATGTGAAACAGATAATTTTGATTGCATAGAATTAAGAAATTGCACAGAACAAAACCAATGCAGCCAATATTAGAAGAAAAGCAGAAAATTGGAAACAGCAAGTTTCTCTGATAAAGGCCTCATTTCTCAAATATGTGGAAAATTGAGTTAAATTTATAAGAATAGAAATAATTCTTCAATTTAAATGTTAAAATGTTATTAACAGTCAATTTTCAGCTGAAATCAAAGCTTTCTACAGTCATATGAAAAGGTGTTCTAAATCTTAGTGAATAAAGAAATGCAAATTAAATAATTCTGAGGTACCACTTCCTACCTATCAGACTGGTAATATAATAGAAAAGGAAAATGATGAATATTGGAGGGGATGTGGCAAAATTGGGACACTGCTGCACTGTTTGTGGAGTTGTGAACTGATCCAAACATTCTGGGGAACAATTTGGAACTATGACCAAAATGCTATAAAACTATACATGCCTTTTGACTTAGCAATAACACTGTTAGTTATGTATTAGAGAGAGAGAGACAGACAGAGACAGAGAGAGACAGAGAGACAGAGAGATAGAGACAGAGAGAAAGATGGAGAGAAACAGAGACACAGAGAGAGAGATGGAGACAGAGACAGAGACAGGGAGATGGAGAGAGAGACAAAGAGAGACCGAGACAGAACAGATGAACCTAGGAAGTTTGTATTGAAAATTGAGGGGATGTTGAAAATTGGGGGGATATCCATCAATAGAAAAATGTCTAGACAAGTTGTTGCATATGATTGAGATGGAATACGATTGTGTATAAAAAATGACAAGCAGGTAGATTTCAGAAAAACTTGGGAAGACTTACTCGAAATGATACAAAGTGAAGTAAGCAGAACCAGGAGAGCATTATACACAGTAATAGCAATATTGTACAATAAGCAACTGTGAATGGCTTGGATATTCTCAACAATACAATAATGTAAAATAATTACAAAAGATGATGAAAAATGTTATCCACCTCCAGAGAAATAGTGGCTGGAATCTAAATGTAGATTAAAGTATACTTTGGATTTTTTTTAAACTTTTTAAACATTTTAGACTGTTTTCTTTCATACATTTTTTCTTTTTTCTTTTTTCTTTTTTTTTCTTTTTTTGCTTTTTGGAGGGCAATTGGGGTTAAGTGACTTGCCCAAAGTCACATGGCTAGTAAGTGTGGCAAGTGTCTGAGGTCGGATTTGAATTCAGGTCCTCCTGACACCAGGGCCAGTGTTCTATTCACTGTGCAACCGCCACCCCTCACACATTTCTAATATAGACATATGTTTTGCATGACTATACACATATAACCTATATCAAATTACTTGCCTTTCAATGAAGGAGGAATGGAGAGAAGGATAGAAAGAATTTGGAACTCAAAATTTAGAAAAAAAAAGTTAAAAATCTTCACATATAATTGGAAAAAAATAAGGTATTTTAAAAATGGAAATATTCTGAAGCTCCTTTAGTATCCTTTTTGTTTATTTCTTTCTTAGAAAGAAGAACAAGAACTCTTCTTTTTAATCCTTGTGATAGAGAACAGAAGAGGATAGTATCATGTATCCTTACTTTCTCTTGAGGGCCTTTTCCTGGTTTGAGTAAGCAGGTTCAAGGATATGGAAGGGCAAAGATTCCACATACTTCAAGGCACTTCAGGTGACACAGCGTGAAACCAAATCTTTTCTTGAGCCTTATCAGAACCATATCACAGGAAGAGGACTAAATTTATGGACTTCCTGGTGCAGTATTCAAGAACAGGGATGTATTAATGGGTACTAAAAGACAGAAAGGGCCCACAAGGAGATGGAGTCAGAATCAAAGGCCTGAGGCAGAGTTCAGGGGCTGGTCAGTGCTTTGACTACACAGGGGGTTGACCCAAGCAATAATCCAACAAGGTACTTCTTTATGGAAGTGGAACTGGGACCCAGGTAACCCATTTAGAAATGCAGAAATGCAACATCAGCAGCATTAGCACTACAGTGAGGATATGTCCTAGTCCTGGCATAATGGTTTCTAGAACAACAACAGGGGAAGACAGGATTTGGGTCTAAACATCCCCTTTAAGAGTTTGAGAGGGTCAGAACCTAATCATGGTGAAGTATTGATCCAGGAATTGAGCTGACTGGAGACATCATTAACTAAAAGAAAATTCCTACTGCAATGAAGAACTAACATGGGTTAATAGAATCCCAATAGGGGAAAAACAGAAGAGGATAGTCACTATGGAATAATTATATATGCATCTCTAATAATAGGAACAGTTTGGATACAAGAATTGTAGGTATGAATAGAAGAAAGAAAGACCTCAAACAAGAGATAAAGGATATAGTTAGACTACTTGGAAGGAGAATAAGCAGGTTGGAACAGAAGATGGAAAGCAGTGAATACAGTGTAAAATGTAATGTACCAAATGTGGACACACAGTGCTTCACTGAAATAACAGGAAAAAAAAAATTAGAAAAAATTTTTTGGAAATATTGGTTGCTATCTTTTTTCCTATCTATTCATAGGGAAATCCTCAGTTGTAATTGCTGTTATTTATTTTAATCAATCCCTTCTCATCTCTTAGCTGCTCTCTGAAGAATTTCATGCTATGCATTTCAACTATGCTTCTTCAAATATGGTAATATTTTAGCCAAATAGCAAACTCACCCAACTGACTTATCTATGTTGCCTTTTATGTACTCCTCTATTTCCTCAGTCAGCAGAATATTAAGAGGTGTTGCCTCCCTGAACTCCCCTTCCTTCAAGTTATTATAACTTCTCTTGATCTATATTCTGGAATCAGAAAGATCTGAGTTCAAACCTAGCTGCAGACATTTAACTAGTGTGATCCTGGGCAGGACACTTAACCCTGTTTGCATCAATTTCCTCATCTCTAAGATGAAGTGGAGCAGGAAATGACAAACCATTCTAGCATCTTTGCAAAGAAAACTTGGAATGGATTCATGGAGAATCAGATGCAAGTCAAACAACTGAACAACATAAAACCCAATCAATGGTCTCTTGGCCTTGTTGTTGTTGTTGTTGTTTCTTAATTTTTCTTATCCACCCCCAACCCCCATTGCTTGGTAATGGTGCTTAGATGTTTCTAATCAGTAGCACCCTAAGATTATTTTCCTAATGAGTGTTCAGTAGACTGTGTGTGCTTGGATCATAATCCCTTTTGCCATTTTCTCACCTGAAGCTCAATACTTTATTATCACACCTCCCAACTACACCCCGACACAAACACGCATTGAATTGCATAACATACTTGTTAGCTGAAGTAACAGTGCCTCATTGCAGAAAGTCTGTAAACGTTTTGGGCATATTTCAAAAGGTCAGTAAGTCTTGACAATCGTTTTGTTTCCTTAACTTAATTTTAGACATTATATCATCTCCTACTATCAACTCTGTTATCTGTTGATGAAACTGTTTGAATTAGCTTGTGATCTTTAGGCCTAAATTTCAACAATTTTGATCATTTGTCTGTCTAAAAAGCATGAATAAATAATCATTACTCAAATAATTTCACTGTGTTATTGTAGTAACAGCAAGTCAGTGATTGAGCCTAAGGATTTAGGGAATGTTACTTCCTTCAGACATTAGTGATAATTAGGACACAGATGCTGGGAACAGAACAAAATCTGTTTTCTTTTCCCCCAGGTATAAGCATTCTATAAAATGTCCTTTTTAACACTCAGTTTTGAATATAAAGGGAGAGAATATTTTAAATGTATACCTTGAAACCCATCCATTACCAGGTATTAATTGACTACTTAGTACACTGTGCCATGCATTGAGGCAGGTACCAGTCTCTACAATCCAAAAACCTGTAATCAGATCAGGGGTACAACATATATCTGTTTAAATGATTTGCAAACAATCCAAACAGCAGGTAACTTCAGAAAATAAAGAGACTTCCTTGGCTTGCAGTAGCTGTCTTTCTTACTTCATTGAATAGGGGTTGGTTGGTTCATCCTAGAAGAGGGGCCCAAATGACAGTATTATATTGGGGTCAAAGTACAGTGTGTCCAACTGAGACTGATCAGAACAATACAAACTAGGACAGCTTTACCTCAGGTTGGGCACAAATGGCTCATAAGTTCATAAGTTAAGAACAGAGGGAGTATGATGTAGCAGGTAAAAATCCAGTCTGGAAAGTCAGAATCTGGCCTCTAACAAATTTTGGTTGTGTGACCCTGGGCAAGTAATTTAACCTCGCAGTGCCCCAGGCAGATTTTCTAATGATATAAATTACTGAACAGGAATCTGCAGTTGTGATTTTATCATTAGGAGCTTTGTATATGGGTGAAATCAAAGTCCAGTTAAAATTAGTTGTTATGATTAATATGATATGATTAAGCAACTGATGGTTACCAGCAGTGAAGGAAAAGTTATTGGTAGGACTTTAGCACATTTGTAAATTCCTTAGGTATAAGGATTGGTTTTTTTTCATTGTATTTATAGGTCTAGGAACTCTCACATAGGCACTGGTTGAATGCTTACTGATTTATTTATTTATTGAGCAGGAAACATTTTGAATGTTAGTCAAAATATTAACGGAATAAAAGATAACTTTTATATCAATCTGATTATGTAACTTGAAATGCAGTGATATTTCAACTTTCATTTACTTTGAATTTTGAAGTCTCTGGCAACTAAATTGAAACTTTAATTTAAAAATCATGATAGAAAAATTAAAACTTTATTTTCTTTTTCTTTTCCTTGTAAAGTTCTTATTGTGGTGTGTAGATCCCTTCACTTTATTTCTGTTGTCATGGGGAATTTTATAATATATCCCTGATTAGTAGTATCTGTATATGTCATTAAAAATACTCTACCTTTTCCTTCTTACTAATGATAATATTAAATGAGTTCAAAATTTTGCCTGATCCTATAGCACCCCAGGATCTATCTCACAAGTTAAAGTAAGGCTACTTTTAATTGCTTTCCGTATTTGGTTTCAGAGTATTTATAATCAAACAGATTGGAATCCCTTCTTTGTGTAAGACTTTATGGGGCACTATATGGAATACCTTTAGTGACTGATTTGGGATGTCCAAACCCTTTACTTATTTCAAATCTTTTTAACAGCTGGTAATTAGCAAATAATGTTTGAAAATTGACTTTAGGGAATTTTGTCTGCCATCTTTCTTTGTAAGCTCTGGTTATCATTGTTACTTGTTACTCCTAACCAGGTCATTATCAGATATAATTTCTTTTACAGTTTACAGTTCCCTCCTCTTATTATAGGACTTTAAAAAATTTGTGTTGGGAGAAACTCAGAATTGTAGAAAAAATCTGTTCTGTTTGGTTTTTTTTTTTTTTAGATATAAGCTGATTTTTTAGTTTCTCTTTCCCTTTTGATTATTTTTTTAGGCCCAGATTAAATTCCCCTGAAGCCCAAAGTGTATTCCAAGTCGTTTGAAGGTAAATATTGGAAAAATGAAATGTGATTTTCCTGCTTTAGTGATGCATAAACACTTAAGGGTTTTAAAAATAGGTAATTTGCTAACAGCCTTGCTGTTCATCAACTTGGAAAACGGAAAACATACTTTTGTAGCTGTTGTTTTATTTTTTAAATGTTCTTACTGTTCTTATGCTCAGAAAGGAAATGCTTTTTGAACATATGGCATCACTGCTATGTTGCAGAAGTACGTAGAACATTTTTTTTTGGTAAATGATTGATGTAGGATTCAAATTAAAAAAACAAAAAACAGTAAAAACAGCTGAATCCTAACCTCTAGACCACTAGTTGATAGCATGGGGGAGAACTTAGGGTCAACCCTGGTTCACTGATGAAACACGCTGTGATAAATTTGTTAGTGAATACAGATGAGAATCAAACAGGATAGACAGATGTACGAGAATTATAAAACTGTATATTGAAGGGAATGCTAACAGTGGAATCACAGACCCATTGGAATAGTGGAACTCTAGATGCAGAATATAAGCTGCTTGCCAATGTGATATATAGGGCATGGCCTCACTAACAGAAGGTGAAAGAAGATGAATGTTTTTGTAGTTATCAAAATGAAATTGCTAGCATTATGTAATTTAGTGACAACAGCCTTCTTGCATAAATTCTCACTCCCACAATCAGACATGCCTGATTCTCAGAGACCACCAAATTTAAAGGAAGAAGAAGAGGCCCTGTTGTCCTCATCCGTAAAATGAGGTATGGGTGGGAACATCATAACGGCTGTAAGGTCCACTGACTTTCAACTTTAAAGTTCTATGGCTCATTCTCTTGTCTCATTCTCTATAGGTGATTGTGGTTGTTTGACTTTAGCTCTCAGCATCAGAAGAGAGACAATGGGGAAAGGCCTTGGTCTTGGGGACTTTGTCAATGTTGAAGTGACTTGTGACCCTGTGAAATGGGCTCAGGTCTTTGGCTCTGATTTGTCCTTTCCCTTCTAGTTGAAGGGGATGGATGAAGCACTATACTGAGCAATTTACTAATATTATCTCATTTTATCCTAAGATACAACGATCTTGAGAGGTATGTTCTGTTATACCATTTTACAGTTGAGAAAAATGAGGCAGAATGATATGTCCAAGGTTGCACAGGTAGTAAGTTGTATCTGAATTTGAACTCAGGTCTTCCTTACTGTAGGCCCAATGTGTTTTCTATAATGCTACTTCTTCTGAGTTTCTAAAAGTCAGAAGGGAACCCTAGTATTTGAGAGTTCAAATGTTGTTCCTATAACTTCGAAGTCAATATTTTTTAAAGGCAAAAAAGGAGGTGGGGAGAACTGGCTTTGCCCCTGATGTGAGAAAGTGAGAATTGCAGGTGAATTCTCTAAGTGTCAGAATGATGCTCAACAGCCACTGGGCAAAGCCCAAGTATCCCCAATACTTTGGAGTTAAGTGTTCTATAAGTTAAATATGTACAGGAAATTCAGAGTTGTTCATTTTTCAATCCAGGGTTGCAATATGGGTTTGAGAGAATCTCTAGCTGGTTCAGGGCAACTGCAGATCACGAAAACCTGGCCCTGTCCTGGCACTAGGCAAACATTCCGGCTGAACAGGAGCTAAATGGTCTACGATATATACACAGAATGCCTGAGGTAACTGACTTCTACTAATTAATTGTGGAAAGATAATTTCCTTTGCCTTTTTCCCCCTTTAAACAAATTGCAGCGTTATATTTCAATCAAATGACCTTTCTAAAGCTCCACAGTTACTAATTATAAGGAAATGAGGGGAATTTGCTATTAGCAGAAAAAGGATTTAGTTATGCAGTAAACTTGGGAGACTAAAGAGTCCATGACGTTTAGCATCCATGGTGATTAGAAGGGGATAGAGGCGGTGTCCCTACCTAAGGATGTTTCGTATTGCTCTTGGTGCCATGCTGCTGAGCTTGGTATATTCAATGCCACAAAGTCAGCAGCCTGAAATTCCCTGTCTGGTTTTTATGTTGCTAATAATCTTCAATTTAGTACTGTTGGGGTGTGGGGGAAGGAGAGGGAGACACAGAGTGGGAAAAAGGGAGAAAGCTTTTTCAAAAGAAAGTGTTGTGGCTAAATAGATTCAGAGAGAGAGAGAGAGAGAGAGAGAGAGAGAGAGAGAGAGAGTAAAGAAACCAGGATACTAATCCTGACTCTGATAGTACTTTGTTGTGTGACTTGAAGAAGATCTCCAGTCAATAAACAAATATTTATTGAATACATTCTAGATTCTTGCCACTATACTGGGCACAATTGGGTATGAAAAGAGGTAATGGATCCTATATGCATGACCCACAAGAATTCATTATGCTCTATTTGGGGAAATGAAAATTTAAGTGATAGTAATAAAAGGAAATCAAACTCTGAGTAAGATAAAGATCAACAGCAGCCCCAGGGAAGAGATCAAGTACTTCCATCCTTTCAGTAGAAAGAGAAGGCATGCAGAATGCTGCAGACACATCCAGACGTCAGCACTCTCTATGTTGTCTGTTTTTCTCTGTTACAAGGGAGAGCATAGTATATGGTGAGGTGGTAAATCTGGAAATGATTATGTTATAAAAATGATATTGAACAAACATCTTTTAATTTATGATACAAAAGCAATCTCATAAGATGTAGCAAAGTAGGAAATTGTAAGAGAAGCTTTATATATAATTATCTTATAAGTTCAGAGAAGGGAAGCATGTCTATATATACATATATATATATTTGCCTTCATCTTCCTTGGTCCTTTGAGACGGTAAGATTGATATAATGACTCAAAAGTCAGCAGAAGGCTTTTTATTTGTTTGCTGGTTTCCCTATAAAGATAAATGAGAATCATGCCAGCCTGAAAACAGGAGGAAAGGAGCCAGTGGAGAAGAAGAGATTGAAGATGCAAGAGAGGGAAGAGATAATTGAGAGATTAATGTCTCAGAAGAAGAGAAGGGAAATAGATTGAGAACAGAGGATGCCTTGGACAAAAGGAAGGCATTTTGTTTCTGAGTTTGAGAAATGAATATAGGATAAATGGAAAGACATTGAGAAAGGAATATATTCAGGTGGAAAAATTAAAAAATGAGAGAGTTCATGTGGGATGACCTTAAATGTTGCTCCAACTGTGTTAGGGTCATCTGCTGATAATGAGGTAGAAATATGATGGGAGGCTTAACAAGAATAAAGAAAAGTTGGAACACTCATCTCCAGGTTAATCATCCTAAAACATGCCTTGGATCATTTAACTTCCCTACTAAAACAAAATGAATTAAACAAAAACTAATAAAAATTTTTAGTGGTTTCTTAGTGCTTATGAAATATATACCCTCCAAGCTCACCATCAACCTTCTACTCGGGACTTTTTCTTCAAGAACCCCATAATTCATTCAAACTAGACTCCTTGAGTCTCCTTCCATGAAAACTCCCATAGTTTTTTGTAACTGCTTTTGGCCATTATTAACATTCTACACTGATTCTCATAGAACTTAGAGTCAGAAAGAATAATTCACGGTGAAAAGGCACCCCCATTATAGCGGCCTCATCACCCACCGCCACTGGAAAGAGAAGCAATTCAATACAGGCTGTACATGTGTAGTTACACACAACATCTCCACAATGCACATATTGTGAGACACTGATTATATGTTCCTCCTTCCTATCCTGCCCCCATCCGCTTGTTCTATTCTCTACCCTGTCCCTTTACAAAAGTGAGTGCTTCCAGCAATCCTCACCCCCACTCTTCCCTCCCCTCCATCAAACCACTTCTCATCTCCATCCCCCCTACTCCCCTGTGTGGCAAGATATCCAGTTTATAATTTATGTCATTCCTTACCTAAGCCAAATTCAATAAGAGTAAGGTTGAACCTTTCTCTTTTGCCTCCCTGTTCTTCTCCTCCATTGTAACAGTTATCCCTTGCCTCTTCTATATGAGATGATGAATCCCATTCTGTCTCTCTTTGCCTCCTCTCATTCTATTCCTCTCCCACCTCAGAATTTCACCATTTAAAGTATTGTCCCTTCTTATTCAATTGATCGTGTGCCCTCTATTTTCACATATATATATATATATATATA
>CM053582.1:425778506-425792960 GCA_028627135.1 Pseudochirops cupreus
AAGTCCTCAACCTCATTGAATGACCATATTTTCCCCTGGAATATTATACTCAATTTTGCTGGGTAGGTGATTCTGGGTTTTAATCCTAGCTCCCTTGATGTCCAGAATGTCATATTCCAGCCCCTGTGATCCCTTAATGTAGAAGCTTCTAGATCCTGGAGTATTCTAATTGTGTTTCCACAGAATTCAAATTGTTTCTTCTTGCCTGCTTGTAATATTTCCTCCCTTATCTGGGGGCTCTGGAATCTGGCTATAAGATTCCTACGAGTTTTCTTTTTGAGATCTTTTTCAAGAGGTGATTGGTGAATTCTTTCAAGTTCTATTTTGCCCTCTGGTTCTAAAATATCAGGGCAATTTTCCTTGAGAATTTCTTGTACAATGCTTTCTAAGTTCTTTTTTTGATCATGGCCTTCAGGTAGTCCAATAATTTTTAACTTCTCTCTCCTGGATCTATTTTCCAGGTCAGTGGCTTTTTTAAGGAAAGATTTCACATTACCTTCTATTTTTTCATTAGTTTCGATCTGTTTGATAGTATCTTGATTTCTCATAAAATCATTTGCTTCCATTTGCTCCACTCTACTTCTGAAGGAATTATTCTCTTCAGAAAGCTTTTGAGATTCTTTATACATCTGGCAAAGTTGACTTTTTAAGGCATTCTTCTCCTTATTGGCTTTTTGGGCCTCTTTTGCCATTTCAGTTAATCTATTTTATCAAGGTATTATTTTCTTCAGTAAGGATGTTGACTCTTTTCATTATTTTCTTGCATCATTCTCATTTCTCTTCCCAATTTTTCCTCCACTTCTCTTATTTTGTTTTGAAATCCTTCTTTAGGTGCTCTATGGCTTTTAACCAGTCTACATTTTTCTTGGAAACTTTTGTTGTATGAGTTCTGACTGTGTTATCTTTGTCCCATTCCATGCTTTGATCCTTTTTGTCCCTAAAAACGAATCTAAAGTTGGTTTACTGAGCTTGGTTTGCTTTCTTTCCCTGCTCATGTTGCCAGTCAATTATTTGGCTTTTTAGCTCTAGAGAACTCTGCTTCCAGAGAGGAACCCTCTGTCCCAAATTACTGGGGTTTTCATGGCTGCTGGAGCTCTTAGGAGGCCACTGCAACCCCCACCAACTTTGGCTCACAGAAAACTCACCTCAGGACCACCACCCAAGACCACAATCCTGATCCAGGCTAATTAAGGCAAGAGCAGTTAGCCCCTGAATGATTGCTTGGCCCTCCTGCAATCTGCAGGCAGTAAGCTCTGAAACAGTTACATGGAGGAAGCTGTGCCCCTTCTGCTGCTTCCTTGTCCTGGAAGCAGTTTGGCTTGAGCCTCAGCCCCAAATTTAGCCCAGTTCAACTAACCTTTCACTTAGTCCTTATTTCTTATGGCTTGATAATTCTGGAAATCACCACAGCTGCCACTAATCCACTCTCCTGAAGTCTCCAGCTGTGGCTTGCCCTGGGTGCCCCAGGGCCTAGCCTCAGTTTCAGGGTGAGTGTGTGTGTGTGTGTGTGTGTGTGTGTGTGTGTGAATACATGTATATGTATATACACATTCATGTACAGTTATTATGTAAATTAGCCCTTCTTTTGCAAGAAACAAGAGGCATTTTTGAGGGTGGGAAAAAAAAGAGAAAAAGAGAGAGAGAGAGAGAGAGAGAGAGAGAGAGAGAGAGAGAGAGAGAGAGAGGAGCTTGTTGAAATAATTGCCCTAGTGAGGCAGGGAGGCAGGTTGTGGGGGAGTGTTGTTAGAAGCATTTACTTTTGTAAAGGACAGGGACAAAATAGAGAATAGAATGGGGGGGGGGGGTGGAATGGGCTTACACAATATGTCCATTGTGGAGATGTTGTGTGTAACTACACATGTACAGCCTGCATTGAATTTGCTAGTCTTTCTAGTGGGGATGGGTGACGAGGGAGAAAGGGAAAGGATCTAGAATTTAAAAGTAAAAAAATATACGTGTGTGTGTATAATTATTATTATTATTTACATGCAACTGGGAAATAAGATATACAGGTACTGGGGTAGGGAGATCCATCTTGCCCTACCAGAAAGTCAGAGGGGTGATGGGGGAGGATACAGGAGAGAGCAGATTGGGGGAGGGGGTCTTCAATGGGATCGCTGTTTTGGGGTAGTGGGTAGGGGAAAGACGGAGAAAATTTGCAACTCAAAATCTCAAAGAAATGAATGATGTAAACTAAAAATAAACAAAAGTTTAAAAAATGAGAAATAATTACCTTATTTTGAATATCAGGAAGTAACCTCCAGGTACCTTTGGCAAATTTAGAGGTTGAGCAGCAATCCTAAGAACAGTAAACAAAGGAGTATGAGTAGGAAGAGCTGTAGCAATTTTGGAATGAATACATTCTCTTTGCAATGTGGAATACGGTTGGAGAGTGAAAGAGTACTGAGCACAGGAAGTGAGTCTAGAGTGAGGGTATTTTCTTTTATCTGTGAGTAATAATCCTGTTTATTATATGTGTGTTCAAGCTCATCATTGTAATGACCATGTCCTGCAAACTATGAAGGTAATAAACAGATGAACAAAATGGAAAGTGAGTTAATGAAAATGGAGCTTCTTACAATATACTTCCCCAAAAGTGTTAACACTGCTAAATATAGTTTTTAAAAATTACATGTAATGGCATAGAAGCAAGTTGAATCATGGTTTTAGTCAGGTCACACAGGTGGAAATTAGACATGGGAGAAGCATGTTAATTAGTTAAAATCATGTTAAAGTCTTGAAAATTCTTGTAGAGATCCCAAATTGGAAAGTGTATATGGGCAGCTTCTATATCTTCTTAGTCTTAAGTTTAATAATTCACAATTTAAATATGAGCATCAGTATAATACACATGGTAACTAATTTAAATTTGAAGTCATTTTTCAACCTAATATAAAGAGTTCTCCTTTGTTTGGAGTATTATTCCTGTTTCCCATCTCCTTTTAAAAGTTTCTTTACTCTAAAATACAGATTGATGGAACCATTCCTCCATCACAAAATCATAAAGAGTACTCTTATCCAGGAGTTGTACTGGGGCAAGTTGTCATGATAGTCTGCTGCTATTTTTTTTCACTAATGGAAAATTCTTTCCAGCAATGTTGGGAAAGTCATGATGTTCATTATGATAATTTGCATTGAGGGTAATTAAATTGAAACATCCATAATAAAAACAAAAGCTTAATGTCCTTTTAGAAACATATAATGCTCAGTTATGAAATGTCCATAAATTGGATGCAGACCTAGTCTAAGTACTAAACCTGCAAACACCTATACAAGAGATTGGATTCCAAAAAAAATAGTTCATTAAAATGTCAAAACTCGACTGAATCAACAGATTGATAACTTCTAAATAAGTTTTTGGCTTACGATTGATGCACATTGGTAGAAAAGCATGAATGAGTGGCAGAAGAGTAACTCATATAAATTTTCTAAATGGGTGCAAAAAAACAGCCCTCAAAATAGGTGGAAATATGCACATCAATGCCATTCCCTCCTGGGTAGTGATGATGGTCATGTGGTACTTCTTGAAGGAAACAGAGTACCAACCACCAAAATGAGGATTCATGAATATTCCAAAATGCTGGTTCCAAACAGCCTTGTAGTTGCCAAATGCCAAGTTATGAGAGATCTCATGAATAGTTAGGATCATTGAATGATTTATGCAGCTGCCAAAGGTGTACACCCAGAACATAACATATTGTCAGTCCAAGTCTTTAACTAAGTAAAATGCAAACAACTGTGCAAGAATAATCAAAATCATAATCTAGATCAAGTCGCAATACAGTTTCATCAACAATTTTACTCTCCGATCCTTGACTTGGGTCTCCTTGCTGCACTCTGCATGCGGCTGGTCCACTGTAATAGTAATCAGTTTAGCAAGATACTTAGCACTTAGTACTAAGTGCTAAGTACGGAAGGTGCAAACTCTGTCCCACTGTTGAGAAGGCATGGACTCCCCTGTTGATGTGGAAGAAGGGGATTGGCTGAAGTGTGTACATAAGCAAGAATTCCAGAGACAGACAGACAGAATTGGAATGCTGGTGAAGGAAGAATTGTGGAGACTGAAGCCAGCTGAAAGAAAGAGACAGAGAGAGAGAGTTTCTCTCCCAGCATCTGGAAGCTGAGAACTGACTGAGAACTGAGTTGGAGTTTTCCTGAGACCAGAATCTGGTGAGGGCCACCTGGAAAGCTGAGAGGGCTTGCCTGGAAGGCTGCCTGGAAGGCTGAGAGGGCTTGTCTGGGCTTGTCTGGAAGGCTGATATTCCTTCTTGGTCCTAGAGCCAGCTGAAGCATTGGAGGATTGAAGAAGCCTTACTAGGATAAGACTTTGTTTGTTGGTGGCCTGGCTGGTCCTTGAGTTCCAGGCAAGAGAAGTGGTGACGAATTTGAGATGTGCTGGACCCTGTGAACTTCAGTGTGTGCCAGGGGCTGCCCTGAGGACTGGACAAGGACCTGGGAGCTGTCTACCTCTGAGGATTGGACAAGAACCTGGGAGCTGTCTGCTTCTGAATCCAGGTGACTGTTTGCTGGATTCAGGAGGGAGCTGGGACCTTGGAAGGGGATCCAGGGAATCAGAGAGACCATTCAGAGTCAAGATGAAGAAAAGGCCTCCCCTTGGATGAAATTGAGGTTTTCTGGACACTGAGGGGTGGAGGGTTTGTGTGGTTTTCATATGACTGTATTTGTGATTAATGATATTTAGTAATTGTGAATCTAGATTAGTAACTGCGTAAGTTAATGGTTGCCCCATGAGTGGAAGTTTGATTATTCTGTTGTTTCTTGTTAATGATTGAGCTACCCCATGAGTGGAAGTTTGAATATTCTATTTTGAATTGGTTGAATGATTAAGTATTGAGTTGCCCCATGAGTGGAAGTTTGATTTATTGTTCCTTGTTCTGAATATTGTGGCCACTGTAGTGAAAACTATGTGGCCATTTTCTGTGATAAGATGTAATGTGAAAACTATATTGTGATATATTGTGAATGTTTGTCTTGATTTGTAATGGAATAAACAGAGTGTTCACTATATTTTGTAATCTGAACTCTAAAAGCTGTTCACAGTAGCATTCCTTTGGGAATCTGCTGGAGCATGGCATTACATCCACGTAGATGCATGCGAAGTTCTGCCACAAAACTTGGGCTCTCTTCACCGTGGTGCAGGAGGGGACTGCTGCACGCACCACTCCCTGGGACGCCAGCTGTCTACCATTCTGAGATGGTCAGAGCATCTCCTTGATGGTGGCAGGAAGAGGGAGAATAAGACGCGAGAGTATTTTCAACACTAGTATGTGGAAGAGGGGAGCAGTGTGTTGGCCCAAGTAAGGTAGGGCAAATTCAGAAATTTATTTGAGCCCTGGCATTGGAGTTATAAAAAGTATGCAGAATGGACTGCAGCCAAATTGTATATTCTTACATCACCCAATTCAGACTAGCAGAATGTAGGTTATGATTTAAAAATAAACTGCAAATGTGATTTTTGTCTGATATAGCATATCTGCATTATGAGATGCAAACCTACATTTTTGTTAATTAGCTTCTATTGAGATATAACCTGTATTTTCCACTGTATCCATTATGGCAATTAGGCAATAGAGTGAAAGTAGAATGAGAACTGGGGACAAGAGGACCTAAGATCAAATGTTGACTCAACCCTTACTAACTGTGACCATGGATAACCTCTGTGAGCTTTAGTTTCCCTATCTATAAAATGAGAATAATAATAACACTAACTATTCCACAGAGTTACAGTAAGGATCCAATGGGATAACATATATAAAGTGCTTTGCAAATAATTTAGCTCTATGTAAATAATTATAATCATTATCCTTCCCCTCTACCCTTGTGAAGATATATCTTCTATAAAATAAAATGTTTCAATGAAGGAATAAAAAATCAGCCAAACAAGCAATATTTAAAAAGCACCTGAATGCTATATTCCATGTTCCATCCCTGTGTTTAAAAGAGTGGAGAGGGGAATTATCTTCTTATGTACCTTCTTTGGGCCAACATTGATCATTATAGTTTTGTATATATTTTCAATTGTTTTCTCGTTACTATTGCTGTTCTAATTTACATTTCTGTAACCACTGTGTATATTATTTTCCTGAGTTTACTCACTTCATTTTATATCAGTTCATATAAGGCTTCCTTATGCTTTTCTGTTTTCATCATGTTTGTGATTTGATACAGTACAGTAATATTCCATTACATTAATGTACCCCATTTTTCTGTCATTCTCTAATTGTAGGGCATCTAATTTATTACTAGTACTTTGCTCTGGCCAAAACTGTGAAAACCTACTATCTTTTTCCATCTTAAGAGGAATAAAGAAGAAAAACAATAACATTACTTAAGTGAAAATAGATGACCCTGAAGATAGAAAGTATGGATAACTTTCCTTTATGTCAAGAATGTTACAGGAATCTGAAGATCTTCCTTGCCCCTAGGCTCTTTGCTTACACGGCTTAAGTGGCTCTGAGAATTTTCCCTGATTTGAAAGTATACTTTGCCCCCAATAGGCTGAATGTGGTCATGTGAAGCCTGTGGCAGGAGGCTTGTTTTTCAGGAATGCCCACGCCTTGTTGCTTTGTGATTGGGCAGTGGTCAAGAAGGCTGTGACATTCTCCCATTCAGAATGAGGCTATATATGCACTCTGATGTGAGGTTTTGCTTTGGGGCTCACTTTGAGAAGAGTTTTTTTATTTGGGCAGACAAGAATCTGGGAAGCTGTTGAGCCCCATGCTTTGAAAAACCCAGATCTTGGTGCTTCCCTCTCTGGTAACTGACTAGTTATGGATGTGATGGTCAGATGACTTCAAGCCCATCTGCTGATCTGTTTCTCTGTTTGCTTGTAACTTCTGCTTGTAACTTGTGTTTGTACTCTGTTTGTATTCTCTGAAGTTCAGGGTGCTGACTTTTTCCCCTGAACTAGGTCAATGATATGTGTTTGATTAAAGTGAGATTATTAACCCATTGAGAGTTGCTTTCCTTTAGAAAACCAGATCTAAGAACTTGTGCTAGCATCTACCCTGCGTATCCTAGGGTGCTTGCTGATACAAGAAGAAACTTGGTGTTTTAGAAATGGTACTGTACTCGTGATGGAAAGGGATCTCCACATTCAGAGAAAAGAACTACAGTCTGAATGCAGATTGAAGAAAACTACTTGCTCTCTCTCTTTTGTGTTTAGTTTTGTTTTGTTCCTTCTTCCTTGTTGTCCACTCCATTGGTTATAAGTCTTCTTTACAACTTGACTAATGTTAAATGTGAAGGTATTTGTAGAACCAGTATTGTATTGCATGCCACCATGGGGAGAAATGGGAGAGGAGAGAAAAGAGAAGAAAATTTGGAACTCAAAGGATTGTGAAACTGAATGTTGTAAACTAAAAATGAATGAATGAATGAATGAATGAATGAATGAATGAATGAAGAAAGAAAGAAAGAAAGAAAGGAAGGAAGGAAGGAAGGAAGGAAGGAAGGAAGAAAAATGGTACTGGACATGTAATCTGGAGATGATTTCAAATCCCAACTTGAATATTTTCTAGATATGCAGCCATGGTTAGGATCAATCACTTCTCTGAACTTAAATTTCCTCACCTAGAAAAGGAAATCAATATTTGCTTTACATAATTCATAGTATTTTTGTGAAGAAAGTGATTTGTAAACTTTAGAATGATAGATCAATGTGACTTTTTAATTCTTTGCTTGTACTCTTCAACATCAGAGGCTGTATTGTGTTCAGGTTTTCCTCCCTCACAGAACCTATTATGGCATTTCATTACATAGTTGTTGTTCAATAGTAGTTTTCTGAAGAATCAACAAATTATGAGTGGTTGTGGCAGTCAGACTGAAATGAGACAGTATGGTTTTATAGTGAGATACATCTGTAGAGTTTTGTACCTTTCCCTAATATTGTAGGCCTCAACATTTTAAATGGAATGTTCATGTGCTTCTGTGATGACCATCATTGTTGCTGGGAGCCAGCATTTTGGCAGTGACAAGCACGGATTCCAGGGGAAAAAAAATTCAAAGGTTAACATAGGAACTATCTGTTATAAACATTGGAAAAAGGAGTATGCTTGCTTCTCAATGTCTCAGTTTCATCACATGTAAAATGGTACATGTTTCGCAAAGTTATTATGAGGAGCCAATGAGATAATATATTCAAAGTGATTTGTAAACTCTAAATAACTGCATAAATGTGAACTATTTATTTAGTTGTGCTTTAATTAGTTGAGAACAATGATATCTATTCAAAAGATAATGGGGGGCAGCTAGGTGGCAGAGTGAGTAGATCACCAACCCTGGAGTTAAGAGGACCAGAGTTCAAATCCAGCCTCAGACACTTAAAACTTACTAGCCATGTGACTTTGGGCGAGTCATTTAACCCAATTGCCCTGCCTTCCTCCTGCAAAACAAACCAAAAAAAAAAAAGATAATAGGCAGAAAAAGTAGTGGTGCTAGATTAAAATATACCTACCCAGGGATTGTCACTGAAGTTTATAGCATTCCCTAGGATGCTAGCAAATCAGCAAAATCATTGAATCAAGTAATACTTTTGATTAAGGTGTAGACTATTAAGTAAACCCACAATAAAATCCAGAAGGCAAGGATAGGAAACAAAGTCCTCCTCTCCAAAAACCAAAGCAAAACAAAAGCTACCAAATGAATAAAATGACTAGAAGTCAATCCCATCAAACCACAATTAATACCTCTATAGGAACAAATGCAGAATTCTCCTCAAAGAAATAAAGAACAACTTCAATAACAAGAGAGTTATTCAATCCTCATTATTAAAATGTGCCAATATAATATGACTGACAATATGACTGTAACCAATCTGTGAAGCCTGGAATATTTGCATAAACTCCCCTTATTATTGAAGAGAATGAATGATTTGATATCAGAGATAAAATTAACATAAGAGATTTGGGAAGGAGACTTTCTTGACCCTATTTGACAAGAATTGTTGGGAAAGCAAAAAAAAAAAAAAAAGCAGTTTCAGAGAAAATAAGCTTAAATGAACAACTTATACCATCTGCCACAATAACTTCAACATGGGTAGATGACTTGAGTATCAAAAATTAAAACAGTAAAATAGAAGGGGGGCACATTTTATACTTCTGTCGTCTATGGATCATTTGATTACAAAAGATAAAATAGATGATTTTAAATGATTTCTCACTGACAAAATTATTCCATTTACAATAAAAGAGGAAATATTTCACTAGGAAAAAAAAATCTTTATATGAAATATACCTGATAATGATCTGATATCCAAGATCTATAGAACACTAAAAGAAATATGTAAATCCAAAAACCATTCTTTCTAAAAAAAAGATCAAAGGAACAAACAATTCTCAAAATAAGATTTATAAATTGCTGGCTATCATATGATATTATGTTGCAAGTCATTAATAATAAGAAAAATTCAAATCAAAGCGAGCCTGAGTTTTTACCTCACTGCCAATAAATTTACAAAAAAGATATATTAAAAGATGAAAATAATCATTGTTGGAGGTCTACTGTCAAAACAAGCAATCAGACTGTGAATTGGTCCAAACATTTTGGAAATCAATGTATAATTATCCTGAGTGACTAAAATGGCACTATCCTGTGACCCACTTTTAGGGATGCAGGCCAAAGACAGCAAAAACAAACAAAAATAAAAGCTTCAAATATTTTCAGTGGCCCTTTTTGTAGTAGCCAAGAATTAAAAACAAGGTAAACAACCATCCTTTGGAGAATGGCTGAACAAAATACAGTATGCGAATAAATGGAATATTACTGTTCCTTAAGAAATAATTAATTCGATGGGACAAAGAAGCATTGGAAGGTTGGGATGAAGTGATGCAGAAAAAGCCAATAAGTGCAACAACATTGTTTTTTACAACAACAAAACAATTAGAACAGAATGCTGTGAGATTATTATGACTAATCTTCTCTTCAAAGAAGAGACATAAAAAGAAATTTTCACCTGCCAGAAATGAGAGACCATGAATGTGGAATATTGAGTATTATGTCTGACTTTTTTAACCTGGTTAATTTTCCCAAACATTTTTTTTATTCTTCTTAAAAATATTATGAGAAATGGCCCTCTGAAACAATATTGGGATAGGAATTCAATGGGAAATCACAATGTAGAAGCAAAATGTTTTAATAAAATTGTACTTTTACAAAGAAAATTGCAAACTTATTTTTAATACTTTCATTTTGAATCATGGCTAGAGGAATTCTGCAACCCTCTCCACCTTTGTTGAAGACTAGAGGAAGCACAAATAGGACTTTGTTCCCAGGGTCTGGAAGTCTAGAAATTGATAATAATACTTGAACTATTTCTGAAAGTATAAGAAAAAATAAGCTTAGCACCTAATTAGCAAGAATGAATTAGTTGAAATTGGAAACTCCCAGATGGTGAACTTCCCCAAAGCCTCATCTCATAGCTTCTTCCTCACTAAACATACACCTGCTCTCCCCTACTGATTTTGCCCCCAAAGCAATCCCTCAATAATAGATTTAATGTAGTCCAGTATCAGTTCCCTGGGAAGACCTTTGCCCAAGGTACCTGAATCCTGATCCCCCTTCCCCCCCATTTTTTATGAAAAAATGTACTATTACTTTCCCCTGGCACCAAACTGCCTAGCATGACTCTGCTAGGAAAATGAAACGAAACAACGCAAAACAAAATGAAACAAAACACCTCTTTACTTATGGTACTTACTCTAATTTGAAGTGTTGGTAATGATCTCAGTAAAACTGACATACTGATTTATATTTTACCAAACTTCATTCTCTGTACCCTTCAAAAGAGTGTCATGAAATAGACCATGCAATTGTTATTATATCCTTTTTTATACTGGAGGAAACAAATACCAAATGATTCTTTGGTTTGTCCAAAGATCACACAGAGACATTTATCTTTAACTTTGTACTTTTAGACTAGTGCAATGTCTTGCTTGGGCACATGCTTCAAATCATTCTTCACTTCACTCCACCCTCTATGGAGTTGCTAAAGTGATTTTCCTAAAGGATAGGACACATGGTATCACCCTCCTTCTCTTTAAAGTTAGATGGCTCCCTATTATCTCCAGGATCTAATAATCTAAAATTTACAAAAGGCTTTATTTGTAATTTAAAGCCTTTATAATTTACACACACACACACACACACACACACACACAAAATGTCTTCTTACATCTAAGTCTCTACTTTACATGTACTCTTTCCACTAAGTGACAATGGTCTCCTTGATGTTCCAACTCGGGACATTTTCTCTGTTTGTCCCCCATGACTGGAATAGTCTCCCTACTCCACTCCAACTAGCTTAGTCACAACTAAAATCCCATATTCTACATGAAGCCTCCTCCAATCACTCTTAATATCAATTGCCTTCCATCTATTAATAATTACCTTATGCTGCATAAAGGCTTAGTTTGTATATATTTGTTTGCATATTGTCTCCCCCATTAGATTATAAGCTCCTTGAGGGCAGGGGCTCTTTTTTTCTTTTTTTTTTTTGCTTCTTTTTCTGTCTATGTTGCTTAGCATGGTACAGTGTCTGGCACACAGTAGGTTTAATTATGCATATTTAAACTTTAAAAAGGGGGGGAGAGTAAAGGTGGCAGAGTAATAGCAGGGAATTGATTGAGCTTACCCTAGAACTTCTAAAAATATCTGTGAAAAACAGATTCTAGAGCTGCAGAATCTACAAAATAACACAGTGAAAGACATCGCCAGCCCAAGACAGCCCGCAAGGCCAACAGAAAAGGCATATCACACCAGCCTGGGAGCAGAGCCATGTCTGGTGTGTGCTGTGCTGGGCACAGATTGGGCTGGAGTAAGACTCAGGGGACTGAATTGCTGGCAGGTGTGGTGGTTTCCAGACTTCTCAACCCACAAATGCCAAGAACAGATTAAAAAGTCAGTGGGTAAGCTCTGTGGGACCTTGGTAAAAAAGGAGCCCATAAGGTCCAGCTCCAGCCCCAGGGCAGTGGAGGTGACACCAACAGCAGCAGTAGTTGCTTCCAGAGCTCTGGGTACATAGAAGGTAATGGATTGAATGGCTGATACAAAACCACTGAAGCCTGGGATGGTACACCCACCCCCACATCCACTCACATTGGAAACAGAATCCTGCCTTGACAGGAAATTAGAATGTCAAGTATTTAGCTGGGAAGAGGAGTAAACAGCATTAAAAAAAAAGGTGGCTAGGTGGAGCAGTGAATAGAGCACCAGCCCTGGAGTCAGGAGGGCCTGAGTTCAAATCTGACCATGTACACTTGACACACTCACTTGCCATGTGACCTTGGGCAAGTCACTTAACCCCAATTGCCCCTCCAAAAAAAAAAAGCAAAATAAAAACCCTCAAACTATAGAATCTTACTTTTGTGACAAAGAAAAGCAAATTATACAACCAGAAGAAGACAACAAAGTCAAAGCTCCTACATCAAAAGCCTCCAAGAAAAAAAAATATGAATTTGTTGTAGGCCATGGAAGAGCTCAGAAACTATTTTGAAAATAAGTAATAGGAGTAGAGGAAAAATTGGAAAGAGAAATGAGAATGATGCAAGAAAATCATGAAAAAAGAATCAACAGCTTGCTAAAGGAGACCTGTAAAAGTACTGAGGAAAATAACAACTTACAAATAGATTAACCCAAATGGCAAAAGTGGACCAAAAAACCAATGAGAAGAAGAATGATTTAAAAAGCAGATTTGGCCAAATAGAAGAGAAGATCCAAAAGCTCACTGAAGAAAATAATTCCTTCAAATAAGAAGGGAGCACATGGAAGCTAACGAATTATGAGAAATCAAGAAATTTAAAACAGAGCCAAAAGAATGAAAAAAATAGAAGAAAGTGTGAAATATATCATTGGAAAAACCACTGACCTAGAAAACAGATCCAGAAGAGATAATTTATAAATTATTGAATTACTTGAAACCCATGATCCAAAAAAGATCCTACACTCCATCTTTCAAAAAATTATAAAGAAAAATTGTCCTGATATTCTAGAACTAGAGGGAAAAATAGAAATTGAGAGAATTCACCAAACACCTCTTGAAAACAATCCCAAAAAGAAAATTCCTGGGAATATTATAGCCAAATTCCAGAGTTCTCAGATCAAAGAGAAAATATTGCAAGCAGCCAGAAAGAAACAATTCAAGTATTGTAGAAATACAATCAGGATAACACAAGACCTAACAGCTTCCACATTAAGAGATCAAACCACTTGGAATGTGATATTCCAGAGATCAGAGGAGCTAGGACTAATATCAAGAATTGCCTACCCAGAAAAACTGAATATAATAATTAAGGGGAAAAAATGGTTACTCAATGATATAGAGGGCTGTCAAGCATTCTTACCATAATGGCCAGAGCTGAATAGAAAATTTGATTTTCAAATACAAGATTAAAGAGAAGCATGAAAAGAAAAACAGGAAAGAAAATCATAGGGACTTATTAAGTTGAATTTTTTACTTTTCTACATAGAAATTATATTCATAAGTCATGAGACTTTTCTTAGCACAAGGGTATTTGGAGGAAATAGATAGGTAGGCAGATAGATAGAAACATACATACATACATACATACATACATACATACACACATATGTAGATATATAGACAGATAGGGTGAGTTGAATATGAAGGGATGATATCTAAAAAATAAAATTAAGGGCTAGAGAGTAATAAATTGGGAGAAGGAGAAAGGGAGAAATAGAATGGGGTAAGTTACCTCACATAAAAGAGGCAAGAAAAAGGTTTCACAATGGAGGGAAATAGGGGGGAGGTTAGAGGGAATTAGTGAACCTTACTCTCATTGGATTTGACTTAAGAAGGGCATAATATAAACACTCAAATGAGTATCTTCCCTACAGGAAAGGAAAGGGTAAGGGGATAAGAGGGGGTGGAGAATGATATCAGGAGCGACAGATTGGGGGAGCAGAAGAAAACACTTTTGAAAGGAGAGAGGGTCAAAGGAGAAAACAGAATAAGTGAGGTGAGAAGGAATAGGATGAGGGAAAATATAGTCTTTCACAACATGATCATTATGGAAGTGCTTGGCATAACTACACATGTATAACCTATGTTTAACTGCTTCACTTCTCAATGAAGGTGGGTGGGGAGGGAAGAAGGGAGATAATTTCTTACTCAAAGTTTCAAAACCAAATGTTTAAAAAAATGGACTTTTACACGCAATTAGTAAATAAGATATACAGGCAATGGGGTGTAGAAATCTATCTTGTACTACAAGAGAGTAAAGGGGAAGGGGATAAGATGGGGGTGATAGAAGGGAGGAAAGCATAGTGGACGACAATAATCAGAATGCATGCCATTTTGGAGCAGGAAGGAGGGGGGAGATGGGGAGAAAATTTGGAACTCAAAATCTTGTGGAAATGAATGTTGAAAACTAAAAATAAATAAATTTTATATGTTTATATATATGTGTGTGTATATAT
>CM053582.1:425793460-425815076 GCA_028627135.1 Pseudochirops cupreus
ATGCATTTGTATTCCCTTCACCTATCCTCATACTGAGAAAAGTTTCATAAGTTACAATTATTATTTTTCCATGTTGGCATGAAAATAGTTCAACTTTGATAAGTTCTTTATGATTTCTTTTCCATGTTTATCTTCTCATGCTTCTTGTGTTGGAGTGTCAAACTTTCTTTTCTGTTCTGGCTTTTTTCAGCAAAAATGTTTGAAAGTCCTCCACCTCACTGAATGGCCATATTTTCCCCTGGAACATTATATTCAAATTTGCTGGGTAGCTGATTCTTGGTTTTAATCCTAGATCCCTTGATCTCTGGAATATCATATTCCAGGCCCTTTGATCCCTTAATGTAGAAGCTGCTAGATCCTGGGTTATCCTAATTGTGTTTCCACAGTATTCAAACTTTTTCTTCTTGGCAACTTGTAATATTTTCTCCTTGATCTGGGAACTCTGAAACCTGGCTATAATATTGCTAGGAGTTTTCTTTTGGGGATCTTTTTCAAGACATGTTCTATTTTGCCCTCTGGTTCTAAAATATCAGGGCTATGTTCCTTGAGAATTTCTTGAAGGATGCTTTCTAGCTTCTTTTTTTTGATCATGGCTTTCAGGTAGTCCAATAGTTTTTAAATTCTCTCACCTGGATCTATTTTCCAGGTCAGTGCTTTTTTTCAAGGAGATATTTCACATTGCCTTCTATTTTTTAATTTTTTTGGGATCTGCTTAGTAGTATCTTGATTTCTCATAAAGTCATTTGCTTTCATTTGCTCCATTCAAATTCTGAAGCAATTATTCTCTTCAGGAAGCTTTTGAGATTCTTTTTCCATCTGGTAAATTCGACTTTTTAAAGCATTCTTCTCTTCATTGGCTCTTTGAGTGTCTTTTGCCATTTGAGTTAATCTATTTTTTAAGGTGTTATTTTCTTCAGTCAAGTCGTTGACTCTCTTTTCATAGTGTTCTTGTATCATTCTTATTTCTCTTCCCTTTTCTTCCACTTCTCTTATTTGGTTTTCAAAATCCTTTTTAAACTCTTATATGGCTTGTAACCAGTGTACATTTTTCTTGGAAGCTTTTGGTGTGGAAATTCTGACTGTGTTGTCTTCCTCCTGTTCCATGCTTTGATCCTTTTTTTCCAAAAAAAGGAATCTAAAGTTGGACTGCTTTTCATACTTTGCTTCCTTTGCCTATTCATGTTTCCACTCAGGTAGTTGACATTTTAACTCTGTGGAACTCTGCTTCCAGAGGGGAGAGCTCTGTCCCAAATCACTGGCATTTTCACAGGTGCTGGAGGTTTAGAAGGCCGTCATTTCTGCAACTCCCACCAGCTCTGGCTCACTGAAAACATCCCAGGACCACCACCTGAGACCACAATCCTGATCCAGGCAGCTTAAGGCAAGAGCACTTATTCTCTGAATGATCACTTGGTCCCCTGCAATCTGCTGTCTGGGAGCTTCTGTAGCAGCTACGTAGAAGCAGTTCCAGGGCCACCACTTTTGCTGCTTCCTTGCCCTGGAATGCAGTTTGGCCGGACCCACTCTCCCAAATTTAGCCGAGTTCCACTACCCTTTCACTTAGTCCTTATTTTTTACGGCTTGATAATTCTCGAAATTGCCACAGCTGCCACTGATCCACTCTTCTGAAGGCTCCAGCTGTGGCTTATCCTGGCCACCCTGGGGCCAAGCCGTGGTTTCAAGATGGGTTCGTTTAGGATCCTAGTGCTCTGTGATGAGCCCTTCCTGCCGCACCTGCCAAGCTACCTTCAGCAGGAGATGTATTTTTCTGTAATTTTGTGAGTTCTGGAGCTCTAAAATTTGTTTAGAGTTATATTTTATGTGTATTTGAGTTTGTTATGTGGGAGCTGAGGAGTTTTCCTGCTTCTAGGCTCCCATCTTGCCCTACTTTTCCCTTTCTTCTGTACCCAGTGTTCTACTCTTTCTCATCTCTTAATTATTTTTATGCAGTTCTCAAATGTTGTTCCATGCCTTCATAGTTCTGAAATTTGGCTACAATATTCCTTTGAGTTTTTATTTTGGTCTCTCTTTCTTGAGGTGATCAGTGAATTCTTTCAATGAGTATTTCATTTTGATTCCAGTACATGAGGGCAGTGTTCCCTGATAATTTTTTGAAAGATGCAATTCAGGTCCTCCTTTTGATTATGGCTTTCAGATAGTCTAGTGATTCTGACATTGTCTCTCCTAGATCTATTTTCCAGGTCAATTGTTTAACTAATTAAGTATTTCACATTTTCTTCTCTTTTTTCATGCTTTTGAATTTGTTTGATTGATTCTTAATGTCTCACAGAATCTTCAGCTTCCACTTGCCCAATTCTAAATTTTAAGGAATAATTTTTATCAATCACTTTTGTACTTGCTTTTCTATTTGACCAACTGTACTTTTTAAGAAGTTATTTTCTTTAGCAGATTATTGTAACTCATTTTCTGTTTGGCAAATTCTACTTTTTAAGCAACTGTTTTCTTTTTCCAAGCTCTTGGTTTTTTTTTTTCCCTCATAATTCTTTTGGATCACTCTCATTTCTTTTACCATTTTTTCTTCTTTCTCTCTTATTTCATTTGTAATCTCCTTTTTGAGCTCTTCCATAAGTTCTTTCTGTACTTGAGACAACTTCCCATTTCTCTTTTTTGCCCATGGATCTTTTGACATTGTTGTTCTCTTTGGAGTCTGTGTCTTACTCTTCTCTATCAACATAATAACTTTCTCTAACTTCCCATTTCTCTTTTTTGTCCACGGATCTTTTGACATTGTTGTTCTCTTTGGAGTCTGCGTCTTACTCTTCTCTATCAACATAATAACTTTCTCTGGTGAGATTCTTCTTTCCTTCCTTCCTTCCTTCCTTCCTTCCTTCCTTCCTTCCTTCCTTCCTTCCTTCTTTCCTTTCTTCCTTCCTTTTTTTCTTCCTTCCTTCCTTTCCTTTCTGTTTTTGTTTTTTGCTCATCTTTTTGTGGTCTTTTTTCCTTTCTTTTAAATGTGAGCTATGGTCATGGGGTTAAAGTAGTGCTGTCTTTCACTTCTTGTGCCAGAAACTAAAGACCTTGGCTTTTTACTGGGTGCTTCACTGATGTTGCCTTTGTGTCTGGTGCTATGAGAGGGTATGGCTGGGTGTTGCTGGTGCTACTGGACACCATAGGGATCTGGCAGATTACCTGGTGTTAAGTTGGATTCCTAGTGGTGTTTGCTGAGGGTGGAAAGGACTTTTTGAATGTCTTTGAGGATATACTGCAGCCCATAGCAGGGAGACGTCAGTGCTGGTGGCTGTTTCCTTAGTCAGCTGAAGAGGTAATATTTGCCTTTGGCCAGGAGTATGCAGAAGCACGTGAGGTTCTCTGAGCTGGGATCTGATCATTCTTCTGGTTGTGCTGAGACATGTCAGCAGTGGTGAGAGGGTCCTTGTATTGTTGTTTGCTTACTCCACTGCACTGGGGCTCAGGATCTCCCACTCGTTTGCTGAGGTGGGGCTTGCTGCTGGTCTGCTGGAATATTTCCTGTCCTGCAATGTGCTCTTCTATTACTAGAGTAAGACAGATTCCTGCTGATTTTCCAAGTATCTTAGGCTCAAAGACTGTTTCTATAACATCTTTTTGCTTGTTCTGATGTTCCAGGATTTAATTGGGGGGGGGGGGGGATAATATTTTTGTGTTTATGGGTGAATGAGAGAGTTAGGTGATTTAATACTTACTCCTCTACCTTTTCTCAGAGACGTCCTTGTATTCGATCTTTTGCTTTGATGATTTTTAAAAGAGGAAGGAAATGAGAATGGAAAAGCAATATATGAGGGAAGAAAAGAAGAAGAAGGAGGTATCTAATATGGCTTATAAGTGGTATAGGTAGGAAAAATTATAAAAACAAAGAGAAAGGTGTAAGCAAACATCTCGTGAAAATTACTCTCATATTAACTAAACAGTGTGGTGGAATACACATACATGAACCCAAAATTTTGGTTTAGAAATATGTTTTACTGAAAGCCCCCCTATCACCTCGGACCACACTGGCCTCACAGACATGACTTGACATGCAGTCACTTTCACTTTGTTATTTGAGAAGGGGAGGGGCTATAGGTTCTCTTTCATCCTAGAATGAGGAGAGGGAATGAAGGGAAATGGAGTTAGCTTGTGTGCATAGAGGGAAGGAAAATATTTAGGGGGAAGCTTTATTTCAGTTACATGATAAAAAGTTGGGGGGGAAGAAAGGATAGGAGATGATTCATTTTAACAAAAATAATCATAAATGCTTTATTTCTTATAGCTAAAATGATAAATAATCTACACATCCAACAACCAAAAATTGCTAATTAAATTATGGTACATTAACATAATCATTAGAGCTAAAATGTACAGTATATCTAGTCCAACTTGTTCATTTTATAGGTGAGTTAACAGAGGTCCAAAGTAATTAAGTGACTTAACTAAGGTCATGAAAGTATTAGGTGTCAGAAGCTAGGTTTTTATCCAGGCCCTCTGACTCTAAGATCATTGCTCTTCCTTATTAAATTACATTATGCAATGTAATTGACTCCAAAAATGAGAAACACAAAGAAAACCTGAGAATATGGTAAATGATACATAGTAAAGTCAGTAGAACCAGATCTTATAAAGATGACTAAATTAATGTTAAATTTTAAATGTAAAAAAGGACCTAATTTTTAAAAGGAAGAGGGAAGCAGAAAGAAAACAAAAAAAGCCTTAAAGTAGTTGAACAGGTTTTGGCTAGGAGTCAAAGAGCAAAAAGAACTGAATTTTGTTTTAGATTATTACTTGACTCACATGATTCTCCATTATCAAAGCAGAAAAGTAAAGAGTAATCAATAAAACTTGTTCTCATATTAGTTTAAATATTTAGAATTTATGAATGGTTATCAAGCTTGTAATAAAAAAAAAAAAAAAGGGAGTGTTGCTTATCCGTGCCAGTCTCTTTAGACAATTCCCCTTATTTTTCCTCAATGGAATTATTTCCCTTTATAACTTCAGAAATTCATTTTAGAGAACTTCCAAATCATTCTTGGTTGGCTTCTCCTGCACACTGTTCTAGGCACTGGGTTACCACTTAATCCATCTCTGAAGTTTTTTGGTCCTGTTCTCCCGAAATCTATAGTGCACACCAGACTATGGTAATTTTTTCTCTTTTCTGTCATCATTTAAAAGATGAGGTGGTCACTTTCCTTCACAGTTTCCATCATTTTTACTTCAGCAGATAGTTCTTCCTTCTGGGTAAGAATCAGATCAAAAATAACAGTCCCCCTTTTTCCTTCCTCTACCACTTGAAGAAGGAAAATATTCTTAGAGTCCAAAATATTCTTAGAGTCCACTTCCATTCTGGAGAGAGAGTTTTTCCAGCAGACAGACTAATTGAAGTCCCTCAGCAATATTATGTCATGATTCTTTGCCAGGTATGTAATCTATTTCCTATACTTGTCATCTGTTTCCTTCCACTTTTTAGATTTTCTATTTCACACTCCTAAGGTAGTGTCACTTCTGTTTGTTTCACCATTGATCCTTACCTAAATGCTCCCCACAATATTACCACTTTTCAGTTCCTTTATTTCCCCACATTATACTTTGTTCTTATTCTATTATTCTTACATAATTAAACTTTATTCTGAATAAGAAATTTTTGTTCCTTTTTCTACTCTTTTCTTTTTCAAACATTATACTTTTTCAAAACCATGTTCTAGTCAAAAGTCCTAATCCAAAAAGTCTGAAGATTTCCAAGATGTAACATTGGTCTCCTTGCATTAGGACCTCTAATTTTAGCATTTTAATTGTACTCATACCTTCTGAGTTTTAGATAGACAGCCGATGTTACTGTTTTCCTTCTTTTTCATGTGTTTTTATTTTTATAAAATTTTGTTTTTTGGTGTTGTCTACCTTCTTGGATTTGTCCTTTATCATATTATAGGTCTTTCTATGTTATGGTCTCTTTTTTTGATATATAAATATACAACCATTTTCAACTTCTATTTTCTTTTAAATTTAAATGTTTTTTTTTTAATTAGATTCATGATTCCAGGCAAGTACTCTTAAGGAGTGGGCTTATTGATCAATTCTATGTTACACTAAGACTGGGGAATATAAAATAGTCACAATTTGCAGCAACATGGAATATGTAAAGGGGGCAAAGAAAGTATGTCATCAGGACAAAAAAATATACTGGAGTCACAATATGGATTGTCTCAAATGTCAGTTGAATCAGATGGTAAATCAATAGGAATAACGTTGTTTTTTTGTTTGTTTTTTGTTTTTTTTAGCAGGAAAGTGTTGTGATCAGAGTGATAAATTACAAAGAATATTTTGGTGGTAGTTACAAGGATCTATCGGAAAGCCAAAACAGTAGAGTAAGATGAATCATTTGGGAGGAATTTACTATAATATAAGTGACAATTATTCAGGATTTCATTTAGAGCCTTTGGCCATGGTCTTCTTATTTGAGATAAAGAGCTTTAACAACAAAGAAAGAGTTAAGTGGCATGATGGAGAGTACTGATGTTGCAGTCAGGAAGAGCTGAATGCAAATGCTTCCTTTGAAAATGACTAGCTATGTGGCGTTGGAGAAGTAACTTCACATCTCTCAGTCTTAGTTTCATCTCTCAAATGGGAGTAGTAAAAGCACCTACTTTACAAGGCTGTAGAGATGAACAGATTTGAATGTGTGTGTGTTGATATTGATATATATATATGCATCTGTGTATATATGTATATGGATGTGTGTATGTATGTATCTATGGGTATATGCAGACACATGTTAGTGTGTGTGTGTGTGTATGTACATATATATCTTTTACAGCTTTAAAATCTTGCATAAGCATTAGCTATTTTAGAAGCCAACTATGTGGTATACATTAGGTTAAGCATTTTAATTTATAGTACTTGTGAGACAGTTGGTAGCACAGTCGATTAAGTGTCAGCCCTAGAGGTCAAGAAGAGCTAGGTTCAAGTCTGGTCTCAGATACATGTATGATCCTAGGCAAGTCTCTTGAACTCTGCTTGCCTCAGTTTCCTTATCTATAAAATGGTGTTAATAGCATCTACCTCCAAGGGTTCTTGTAAGAATCAATCAAGATATTTCTAAAGCCCTTAGAACAGTGCCTGGCACCTAGTAAGTGATATATAAATATTAACTATTGTTGCACCACTTCAGTGCAACAGAAAAATCAGAGTTTATCACCTACTTAGTAAGAATGAGCAGTTAAAAGAGAAAACTGCCAGATGGTGGTCATGCTTTTCTTCCCTCAAGCCTTAGAGGACATTGTAAATCAGGTTTTTCCCAGCCAGTCCCCAGACTTCTTTCCATGGTGAATTTAACCAGCAGCAAGTTTTGTACTGCTCCAGGATTTCTTCCCATCATGATGCCTTTCATCCCGAGGTCAGGGTTTCTCCCCAACACTAACTTTATCTCAGTCTGCCTCAGGGTTTTTTTTTTTTTTTGGCTATGTCTTGTTTGTAAGAATTACTAGTTCTGGCTCTGTCCAAATATATTCTACACTGTGCCGCAAAATGAACACAGAGTATTCTAATTACAATCCAAATTACATGAACAATTCCACATTCTATTCTTGTTTGTTCATCTTATGGTGACCTATAGGTAATTTCTGATGCATTTATTCAAAGCTAAATCTTTCTCATTTTATATGTAGGAAGTTAGTTTCCCCATTACTAGTACCTGCTAAGCTTCAATCACTACACATTAACTTGCACAAATTGTCCATTTATAAAAAAGAACATCTTCATCTCCACTGATATTATCTGGGCAATATTTTGTCTTGTTTTGGCAGCACATTCTACTCCATTTATCCCAGAAGAGGAGGAGGGTCGGGATAGGGGAGACTTGAGGGAAAGAAATGTACCTCTCCATTCAGTTGTAAGAAGGGAGGAAGCACAGTATAGTGCAGACCAGCACAACTTGGAAGTAGGTAGGGGCTAAAATTAAAATAGCATAAACTTTTAAGGACCATGGATAGATTAGAGACAGACTGACAATTGTTGGTTGCTGCAGGTCACATGACAAAAAGGAGAGTGCACAGTGGTAACTCTACATTTTTCATGGAAATCCTTTGGTAGGCCACAAGGGGCCTACAGGCCATATGTGATGCAGGCCTGGCATAGTGAATAGATTGACAGACTCCAAGGCAGGAAAACTTGGGTTCAAATCCCGCTTTTGAGTCATACTGACTACGCGATCCTGGTAAACCATTAATTTGTGGGTTCCATAGGCACCTTTCTAAGGTTGTAAATTGAAGAGAAGGAATTGATGGAAAGAAGTCCCTCATTTGGGAGTTTCCTAAAGCAATGAATTCATAAGTTACTATCCACATATTTTAATTGTAAAAACTAAAGTACCACCCTAGAAGACAATGGAGCAAAAGCCACAGAGCAAAATAAGACTGAAATTTTGGGTTCTAGTTTTGTTGCCCCATTAGTCAGTAAGATAGTTCTCTCTCTCTATCTTACTCTCTTTCTCTGTCTCTCTGTCTCTCTCTTTGTCTCTCTGTCTCTCTCTCACTCTGTCTCTCTGTCTCTACCTCTGTCTCTCTGTCTCTATCTGTCTCTCTCTGCCTCTCTGTCTCTCTCTCTCTTTCTCTCTCTCTGTCTCTGTCTCTGTCTTTCTCTCTCTCTCTTTTTCCCCCTCCATTTTCTCTGTCAACAAAATGAGGGAAGAGCTTCTATGAAAAAGGGAGATAGGCTCCAGATTTCCATTCTTTATTTTCCCCTAACTTAGGGTTACTGAAACATCCCCTTGTCTTCCATTCTTGCCTTTGAAAACTCAACCACAGAATAGGTTTTTTCCTCAGTGATAGTTGTGGAAGTTTTCTTTCCTGGCATCAGGACCCATTTTCTTGATGTTTTTTGGTCCTGAATACTTGATTAAAAAAAAAAAAAAACAAACATGTTATTCTCAGAAACTAAGTCTATTTAAGTTGTTGGTTTTTTGTTTGTTTGTTTGTTTTTTAGATTCTTTTGTGCTGCCTCCTGGAAAATAAATTTAAAGATTAGTGTTTTCTTTCATTTTTATATGTTAAAGGAAATAACTAGTTTTGGGTTTTAAAAAATAAGTTTAAAAAAGAATAAACACACTTATACATTCTAGTTCATCAAACACCACTTTTTGTTTGATGACAAATTCCTCCTTCTCCCCTCCACTGTGGTTTAATAACCAATTTATTTGAATACCAGAAACAGAAAAGACACAAACTATGTGAGTAAAGAGATTTCCTCCCCATATCTCACTATAGGATGACTTTGATCAGGGACAAAACTATATCTGTCTTAATACAGAATCAGCAAATTGCTAGGTAGAGCAGCCAGCATATTGACATGTGTTGGTTCTTAGACAGAATGATTGCACAAAGTAGAATCATGAGGAATCTTGTTTCCTTGGAAGGGTGTAGAAATACAATAAAAATATCTTCTTCCTCTCACACACAACAACTACAAAGCATTGATTCAAGGTCACACCACAGACCCAAGAGGCTGAGAATGTGACAGAGTATGCAATTATTCATAAAAACTAATTCATTGGTTAGGAAAACAAAAACTTCAAATATATGCATGCTCAGTGTTTTAAGGTAAGAACATTACTCAAATGTGTGGCTAAGGCTTGCATTGTTTAACTAGGCTTTGGGATTTTTGCCTTTTTTGTTTGCGTCTTTAATGTGATTTCCTAATTTCATGCCTCCAAAATGTCAACAAGGGTAATAAAATAGCAATTTAAGGCCACATTAAAAGCTGAACTAAATGGCACCATTCTACTGAAGACATTAAAACAAAATTACAGTGTATCCTCCTATCAGCAGTCATCTTTGTAACTTTCATCCAGAATGTAAATCTATCTCACTCCTTACCCCTACCCCCACCCCTAACCATCCTCTTTGGAAGTTTTGGCACCTGGGTGAGTCAATTAGTCCTATCCCAATTTCCTTGCTAAATGAAGTCCTATAAAGGATCACACAGTTCTTTTTCTAGTGAGATTATTAATTTCTTTCCCAGAGTGGCCATTTTATGAATTGTTGGAAATGGTGATGGGGAAGATGATGATGATGACAAACACACTTAAACTCAGAGATTTTACTGCTAGGCATATATATTAAGGAGGACAAAGAGAAAAAAGAAAAAACCTATCTATATATATGTATATGTATATATGTGTGTATACACACACACACACATATATGTATATATATATATATATATATATATATATATATATATATATATATATATATACACACATACAGAAAGAGAGAGAGGGAGAGAGACCCACTTTTGGTAATAATAACAATATTAAATTATTTACTATGTGCCAGCTATTGTGCTAGATGCTTTATCATTTGATCTTTACAACAACCCTGGGAAGTAGTTGCTATGATTATAGTTATTTTTTTACAGATGAGGAAACTGAGTTAAACCAAGTCATTTCCCCAGGATCACACAGAGAAAGTATCTGAGGTCCCATTGGATCTCAAATCTTTCTGGTTTTAGGAATAGAGCTCTATTCACTGTACCACTATACCAAAGATCCTAAACAGTATAGATTTACATTAATTGAGGAATGACTAAAGAAGACATAAATGTAATGAATATGACTATCTTACAAGAAATGAGGAACATGATGAGTACAGAGAATCACAGAAACACTTGCATGAAGTGATGCAGAATATGCAAACACATTTCATAATGACAACAATGTAAACACTAAGAATGACAGAATTAAGACAATTGAAAGTGAAGGCTGTGAAATTATAATGACTAAATTGGAGCCAAATCCAATGGCTCCAAAAAAGAGCTTTAAGAGAGCACTTGTCCCCTTCCTTGCACAGGTGGAAGATTACGAGTATGATATATTGCAGATAATGGCAGATGTTTTTAATGTGTTCTTTAGTTTTGCCAAACATTTTTCCCCTTTTTTTTTGTTTGTTGTTCTAAGAATTGGCTCTCTGGGCAGGGCCGACAGAGATGTACACTAGGAAATATGGGTGATTAAAAAAACAAAACATATAAAATATATTTTAAAATAATAGCTTACAAATATTGCACTTTAAAGTTTGCAATATACATTATGCATAGTATTTCATCTTATCCTTAAAACAACTCTGTGAGTTAGATGCTATTATTATGCACATTTTATATGTGAGGAAAGTGAGGAACCATCAGCTAGATTCACTCTTGTTATTAACAAAGGGATACTAGCAATGTACTTAACTGGATGCCTGAAAGAAAATTTCCTGTTCTCCTTTGGCCATATCAATTTAGCTCTCAGTTTGCTAGTACCAGTTCTTTATCTATGCATTATATAAAACTCCTCCTCAGCTCATAGATCTTTATCTATACTAAGCATTCATTACAATCTGTGAATTAATTTGAGCATTTATTCCAAATTATACCATTGTCCTCAAGCCCTTTTATGATCCCCTTTAATATTTTCTATCTGAGGCTCACTATCATTTCACCATCTAAGAACTCACTTGAAATAGATATATATTTTGAAAATTGCCTATAACACGCAGACATGGTGTGATGAGAGTACAATGAGGTGTGAGGCTGGACCAGAACTGGAGACAGCAGGCGAAAGGAAAGGAGAAAATGTAATAGAATGCCCATATATTCCCTGAATCTATTTGAAGCATTTATTGAGTGTCCATAGTACATAGCCAGCTGAATGTTGGGGGAGGAAAGAGAAAGGAGTCCAAGGGTAGCTTTTACACCAAGTGATGGGTGGTTGTTATATATATGAAAGAATACCCTCTTTTTCAGAGTTTCTCATCATGCTTTTTTTTTTCAGACAAAGAATAAGACTCAGAGAGGTAGTAATCTGCTTAAAGTTAGTAAATGGCAAAGTCAAGATTTGAATCCAAATCTTTGTATTTAGAGCATGCTTGGATGATTGATCTAGAGATTAAAGGAACCTCAGAAACAATTGAGTTAAACAATTTCATTATTTAATTGAGTAAACTGAGACCCAGGAGGACAAATGGCGTGTCCTATGTCACATGGCTAGTAAATGCCAAAGGTGTGAACCGAAGATATTTCTTTTGACTACATATCACCTCTATAATATCATTGCTCTTGCTTTTCAGGCCTCTAACTCTTCGTGGTCCTATTTGGGGTTTTCTTGGTAAAGACACTAGAGCAGTTTGCCATTTCCTTCTCTAGCGCATTTTAAAGGTGAAGAAACTGAGACAAACCAGGTTAAGCAATTTGCCCTGAGTTATGCAGCTAATAAGTATCTGACACTTGATTTGAACTCAGGAAGATGATTGTTCCTGACTCCAGGCCCAGTACTCTATCCACTGTATCACCTAGCTGCCTGGCAGTGAATGTCAGTGTTTTTCTCAACTGAAAAAGGGAAGAGAAATAGATTGTTGTAGTTGTACAGTTGTGTACAACTCTTTGTGATCCTGTTTGAGGTTTTCTTTGCAAAGATACTGAAATGGTTTGCCGTTTCCTTTTCCACAATCTAGAAATGGCCGAAGCTAGATGTACTGAAGCAATGTTGAAATATGCCACTTCTTCTGGATCAACTAAAGTGCATGGTATTTTCACATCTAATCTTTTGAGCTGTATCACTTTTTACTTACAGATGTCAAAACATATTAATATTTAGCAATTTTAAAAGTATTTTGATATTCAATGCTTTCTTGCTTTCAAAATTACCCCACCCCATATCCTGGTTAAAAATAAGATTTAATAAATTACAAAATTATTTAATATGTTTCAGAAGACACTTATAAAGTACTCTGTCAATAAGTTCATCTTTAAGAGGAGAAAATATATAAAATATTGAGAAGGATGAATATAGTAGGAGAGAGTAATATGATATAATGGGAAGATCATGGCATTAGATATTAGATATGGCCCTACCCTATACAGAACTTATGGTCAACTTGTCCTTTTCAAATGTCACTTTAAAAGGCAAAGGCTACAATGTGTTTTGATCCTAGCTTTTCTCCAAATTATTTGTGTGACTTTGTGTATAAAAGTCACTGAATATCTTTAGACTTCAATTTACTAGTTCTTAAAATGAGAGGGTTGGACAAAAGGATCTCTAAGATTGTTCCCAGTGTAACATTTTCTAATTCTATGAGACATCTGGCAAATCTTAACATATGTACATCTAATGCACAAGTGAGTTTAGAAAAAGTTTGGGGAAGGGAAGGATGAAGAGAGAGAGAAAGGAAATACTGAAGGAAGAAAGGAGGTAAGGAAAGAAGGAAGCAAGGATTTTAGAAACTACATCCAGATCAGTGTGAAAAATGAATTCACTGGAGTAATCAAAATATTTATATTGCCATTATTTGAAGTTATGTTGCAACTTTGAGTTGTCTAAAATATGGTATTTCGAGCTAGCACAATGGAACTATTCAGTGGAGATTTGAATAGAGTTAGATCTCATTGTGTTAGTAAGGTAATTAATGTCCTGAAGTGTTTGCGTTATTTGAATTTTTTTGTTCATATTTCCGTTGGTCTGACACCAATAATGACCTTTTACACAGTTATAACTTTTGAATGTAAAGCTTCAATTACATGGGAATACTTCAAAGGATTCATTATTCACACTAATAGGACCTAGCTGATTTCATTAATGATTTATAATGAGATAAACTGGGCAATAGAAAACTTTGGTAGATATGACTAAAACACTTGAGAAAAACTTGAGAAATCAAATACTTGCACTCAAGCCCTTATATGATCACCTTTAATATTTTCTATCAGAGGCTCATTATCATTTTGCCACTTATATGTAGAGATTACAAGAATGCATACACTGTTCCACAGGACATACAATTCTAAGGAAACACAAGTTTATTTAAATTTTCAACTGGGATATCAAACAAATAAAGGAGATAGTTGCAATTCCATTTAATAGGGAGCACAGCCTAACTGCATTTTTTATGATTTAGATTAGAGTGAAAAAATCATATTTTTAAGTAAGATGGAAGTGCTATAGAATCATTTCTGAATGTAATCATAAATCATCTTTATGTTGTTCATTAGATCATACATTCAGATTGAGCAAGGACATTCTAGGTGATCTAGGCTAAACCTCTCAACTTACAGAATAGAAAACTGAGGCTCCTGGAGGTTAAGTGACAGGCCAAGCTTGACTAGATTTGATTCTGGGACCTTTGGCTCCAAAGAAATATATAGCATTCTTTCCACAGTGCTAAATTGACTATTATAATGTTGCCTTCCAAATATGGCCCTACCTTATACAGAACTTATGGTCAACTTGTTCTTTTCAAATGTGTCTTTAAAAGGCAAAGGCTACAATTCATATGATTGATGCAATATTTATCCCAGTAGAAATATACAGACAGTTTGATTCGTGGCAGTCCCATCTATTGAGAGACAGAGACAGAGACTGAGACAGAGAGAGAGGGAAAGAGACAGAGACAGAGACAGAGACAGAGAGAGACAGAGAGAAAGACAGAGACAGAGAGAGACAGAGAAAAAGAGAGAAAGACAGAGATGAGAGAAAGACACAAGAGAAAGAGACAGAGAAAGAAACAGAGAGAGACAGAGAAAGACAAATAGAGAGAGACAGGGATGGAGAGAGACAGAAATATAGAGAAATAATGAAAGATACTAACAGTTTATTCTATCACTTAAGGAGAGGTAAGGAAAGGGAGAAAGAGAAACTTAAGAAAACTCATTAGGAGAAAGCCATGGCAGAGCAGAATTGAGTATAGAAAGGATATTGAGCTAAAGGAGTTTGGTTATATTTAAGTGCTAAAAACATTGTTAGAAGGTGAAATTCTTAAAATGATATTAATATTGGATGTCAAGGTGACACATATTGTTGGTGTGACCTTGGGCCAGTCACTTCATTTTTTAAAACTTGAGTTCTCTATATAATGTAGGGTTATTAGAATGAGAACATGAGATAACAATAATGACAATTTATATTGATATAACACTTAAAGTTTAACAAAACTCTTTCTTCTAACCAACTTCCGTCTTCCAGAATTAAAATCATAAGATGATTCACACTATCTCCTCTTTCTTGATCCTGATACATTCTCTAATCAATTCTTTGTTTTTATTTAGAATTTTATTTTTCCCCAACTACATGTAAAAACAATTTAAAAGAATTTTTTTTAAATTGAGTTCCAAATGCTCTACCTCCTTCCCTAGCCCATAATTGAGAAGGTAAGCAATTTGATATATGTTACACCTGTGTAGTTATGCAAAACATTTTCATATTAGTCATGCCATAAAAGAAAAGAGATCAAAATGAAAACTGAAGAAAAGTAAAGAAAGCAAAAAATAAAGGATGCTTAAATCTCTATTCAGACTCCATCAGTTCTTTCTCTGGGGATGGACAGCATTTTTCATCATAAGTCCTTCAGAGTCATCTTGGATCATTGTATTGCTGAGAATACCTAAGTCATCCAGAGCTGATCATCTTACAATATTGCTTTTACTTTGTACATGAAATAATAATAATAATAATAATAATAATAATAATAATAATAATAATAAAAGTACTTAGCATCAGCATGAAAGTCTTTCCCATTTCTGATAGCATCCTGCTCATCATTTTCTTACAGCACAATAGTATTCCATCACAATGATATACCATAAATTGTTCAGATGTGCTGCAGTTGATTGGCATCCCTTTAATTTCCATTCTTTGCCACCAGAAAAGAGGTGCTATATTTTTGCATTTGCAAGTCCTTTTCCTGTCAGATGGGACCCCTTTGGGGGTCGAATGACTCTTTTATATGAGTTGCTTGAGACCATCAGAAAACACATATTTCCAATGGTATTAGGAACCGAGACACCACTTCTTCTATCTGTCTCCAGGTGGATCCGCCCACATGCAGGTATGCCACATACAAGTTTTAAAGGGTCACGGCATTAGGAAGGTTGAGAACCACTGCTCTAGAGAATCTATTCAATGCCCTAGAGACCTTCCTATTACTTAGACTGAACTTCTGTTGCCCCTTGCTTTCACTGTTCCACTTCCTGTGGTCAAATATTGTGGTAAAAACATTGTTGGAAATCTACCTTTGCATATGTACACTGAACACCTATCTCTTCATTGTCCTTTTGACCCCTGACAGAAATTACTCAATTCTTCATTTCCCACTTGATTCTATTCCTCTAAACTTCAGCATCCACTCACCCCCTGCCCCTTGTAGGTCCTCTCCAGTCATCCTGATCTATATCTTGGCAGTGGACTCAGATAGCTCCAGAGGAGAAAGTGAGGTTGCATAGACCTCCTTAACTCTTTACTTGCAAGTCACGGCATCATCTTCCCTCCCGTCTTCTCCCCTCCCTTCCACTCCATTCCCTTCTCTTTACTTCTCCTCCTCTCTCCTCCTGCCCTTCCCTGCCCTTCCCTTCCCTGCCCTGCTCTTTCCTTCCCTGCATTGCTCTGCCCTGCCATGCCCTGCCCTACCCTCTCCTGCTCTCCCCTGCCCTTCTCTTCCCTTCCTTCTTCTCATTCAGTCCACATGAAGTATCACAACCTTACCTGCAGATGCTCTACCTAAAGGAATGTAAATATTGATGGCTAAAACCTAGCAAGGTATCTCGGGGTTTACTGGCTAAACTTCTTTCTTAAAGACAATGTTTTAAACAGAGTTTGCTCTGGCTCTCCTTGATTGGATAACAATAGGTCCCAGTACAAGCACTACTTAGTAGTCATTGTTTGGACCCTGTTGGCTCAAAATGAATGTAAATATTAATTAATTAAAATACTAATTTCTGTTTTAGTCAGAAATTCTGAGGGTCTTCCCCTTCCATATTATATTTTTTTTAGATAAAAGTGGCTAATATCTTGGCTCAGTTCTTGCCTCAGTCAAAGTGAGAACTCAGAATGACCTTTGCTTAAAAAGGTCAGGGTCTCCCACTGCATCCAGGACCATCTCCAGTCATCCTGATCTATATCTTGCCACTGGACCCAGACGGTTCAGGAGGAGAAAATGAGGCTGGTGACTTTGCACAGCCTTCCCTCACTCAAATCCACTTCACTTACTAGTCATGACATCATCTTCCTGTTGTTATGGTCTTCTTTGAGAACAAAGTGCAAAAAAACAATAACTCCCTGTACCTTTCTCTCTCCCCTTTCCTTCCCCTTTCTTTTTAGCTTTTTCTTAGCATCATCTTTCCTTATTAGGTTGAGATCTTCTTGAGGACAGGGTTGGTGGATTGGTTTCTTTGTATCACCGGTGCTTACCATAGTGCCTGGTACATAACAGGTACTTAATAAATGCTTATCAACCGACTACTCCATGAATTAGTCATAGAGCATCAACGGAAAAAAAATAATCCATTTTTAAATACCAAGAATCAATCTGAACTCATTACATGAATAAAATACAGATCACTTGAATTTTTATTTTAACTTATTTACACAAATCAGACTATTATTTGAAACAGTACCAATCAACCATGTTTTGTACTGTAACTATAGACTTATCTGGTGTAAGGCTAGTTTGCTTGACCAGATAGATAGTTTTAAAGTCCATGAATCAAGAAAATTGAGCTTTTTCTTTAATTTCACACAACTTGCATCAATTAAATTTAAGATTCAGTTACCTTTTTTTAGGCTTGGTTCTTTTATTTTTAAAGGATATTTCCAAAGACCTAGTAATTTTAATCAGTTATCCATAATACTACCAACTTTATTCTGGTTGTTGTCTTATTAATATAAAGTCCAAATGAAAGAGAACAAGTGGGATTTTGATCCTTAATTGCACAACTAATTAAATCATATTGGATTCATTGAGTTAAATTTCACTTTATTACATACATTTATCTTACTATTTTATTTGAACAGAATTACTGACTTGTAAATCAAATATATGAGGCTCAATCTTGCCAGCACTAATAAGGAGGTATTATTTCAAAGGGAAAGAAACAGATTATATGGGTAATCAGAATGATAAGATTAGGTCACATTCACATGTAATGCCAGAAGAATCATTAATTGAATGCTAAGACTGTATCTCTCAGGGCAGTAACCCAGAGCCAGATTGCCAGTATCACAAGCCCGTCACCTACATACTGTCACCAAAGCACCAGAAGTTTAATGACTTCTATTTCCAGTGTGTTCTATGGTTTATGAAGTGCATGTTCACAGCATCCCTAAATGGCCAGCAGCAAAAATATTTTTTTTTCCTTTTACAGATGAGGAAATTGAGGCTGAGAGATTTTTTCATATTGAGTCATGCAGTTAAAATAAAACTGAATCACAAATTTAAAATCAAATCTCATCTCTTCCCCCTGAATGATATCGCCTTTATGCTGGAAGGAACCAGAAAGAATTATGAATGTGATGCATTGGAAAGACAAAGGAGAAAAAAAGTTCCCAGAGGTAAAGGGATATGAACAGAACCTCTGATTTCCTTTCTATAGAGAACTCTCAGGTGGGAAACTGCTATCAATGCAGCTTGTCACCTTCTCTGAAATCTACAGTCTTAGAAAATTGTATAAAACTCTAAGAGCTTAAGTGACTTGCCCAGGATCACACAGCTAGTTTGTTTCAGAGACAGGATTTTAACTAAGGTTTTTGTTTGTTTGTTTGGTTGGTTTATTCCTGGTTCTGAAACCATCTGTCTCTTCATTGTGTGAGGGACTACAAAATGCTACAGAAAAGTCAGAGAGAAAAAAGACTGAAACAAAACCATTGGATATGACAATTAGGTCATTAGTGACCTTGAGAGGGAAGTTTTAATAAAAAGATTTCACATCAGGATCTTTTTAGCTGAAGCATAAATCATAGCTTTCCACTGCTGGTTTGATGTCAACTAAGAATTACTTTATCCTATTTTCTTGTTGTTATTGTTGTTTCATTTTCAGTCATGTCTGTCTCTTTGTGATCCTGTTTGTGTTTTTCCTGGCAAAGATACTGGAGTGGTTTGCCATTTCCTTCTCCAGTACAAAATTTTGCCCAAAGTGTAAATTGTGGAAATATAGATAAGAAATGGTAAATAGAAGAAAGGGAATAGTGTGTGAGCACATATTTCAAATGATTTGAGTCATAGAAATGACATTATTAGAACTTATAACAAAATTGCTTGATCAAAAAATATCTTAGGGAAGAATAGCAGAATCTAGATCTTAATGGTCAAACCTAACAGTCTTGACATAGTAGTCAAAATCATAGGTTTTCAGAAGCACAGAAAAAATTTTTTAAAATGTACATACGTGTTCTCCATGGACTTGTATTTCTTGTTACATAAATGATTTCATCCTTATGGTAATTCTTTCTGCCAATATAGATATCAATAATACTCGTCAGAAGCAAAACTTGAATTGTCAGACATTAGCAAATGCTGCTTTTAAATTTCATAAGAGCCTCTCTTAAATAACCTCTAAGAATAAAGAATAAAATACATAAGGTGATAAAAATAACAGTGTCTAGAATAAGCAGACAAATAATAGACATTAATCATTTAAAGCAACATATAATATTACCGTAAATAAACATTGAGTACCTTATCAATATGAGACCCTATAGGATAATGTTTTTTTTCCAACTTTCTTGAAATAACAAATTTCAGCAAATTATCCAAAAGTCACAGATATGCTTTTCTAGGTTTTTCCTCTAGAGTTTTCTTAAAGTTAACTTCTTCTGAATGACTATTTTCCTCAATAAAATGAAGAAATATACAATCATGCTCAATTTTAGACTTGAGAAAGGGTTTGTTTTTTGGTTTTTTTTGAATAGAGAAAACATCTGATTATTAGGCAAACTCCAATTTCTTTTAAAGTTCCTTATTTAAAGTAGAGACCAGATAAGTTATGTAAGATCATATACCACAGGGATGCAGATATTACCTAGGTATTACCTAGGCATAGAATGCAGGTTACAATACCATTTAAGTACTCTGGGAAGAAATGGGAGTTGGAAAATCAGACAGATCGGAGTGAATTTTTAAAAAAAAGTCAATTAAATTTAGAACAAATAAATCAACTTTTTAACCTCTATTTTTTTTTCTTTTTTTATTTATATCATCTCTCTATACTGTAGCAAAGAACTGGAAACAAAGTAAATTCCCATTGACTGTGGAATGGCCAAACAAATTGTGATACAGAAATGCAATAGACTATTGCTGTACTCCCAAGAAACAATGAATATGAAGAATCCAAGAGCAGAATGAGAAGACATAAGAACTGATGCAAAATGAAATGTGCAGAACCAAGAAAACTATCAATATGGTGACTATAACATAAATTGAAACAACAAAATTGAATATTGTTTAATTATAACAAATGGATGGATGAAAAAGCTTTTAAGCATTGCTATGTGTGAAAATGGCAAAGCACTGGCAATTAAAAAAAAATTAAAGTGAAGACAATCTCTTTTCACAAAGAGCTTATATCCTAATGAGATGGACAATATATAGTAGGAAAAATAGTGAGAAGGGTGAGATATTTTAATTTTTGAAAATTGCAGAGATGTTGAGTAACATAGATTGGCATACCCTTTTGGGAAGCAATGGCAGTTTTGAAGTCACAAAATATCATTTTAAAATGTTGTACAATTTTCTGGTATTCTTTCATCTTTGGAATAACCTCTAAATTCTAATTGCATAAGATTAATAATATCTTTTTAGTAAAGCTTTCCTTGGACAGAAAGAAGTTAGTATCAACAATTGGGATTTACTTATCACTTTAGTGTATCAGAAAAGGTATCCCTAAGGAGCTTGAACACAATTTGCTTTTTAATGTAGTTTAAGGATGACTCTTAAATCTTTTTACACTTTTAATTTTAACAAACTTTTTGTAACAGACACTGTAAAGATAACTATTTCCACAGCATCACTAGTCTTGGGAAATGGATGGAAAGGAGGGAAGGAAACAAATAACAATTTATTAAATGCTTGCTGTGGGCCAGACTCTGTCCTAAGCACTTTACACATATTATGCCACCTGATCCAGCAATATAAATGCCATTATTATCCCCATTTTACAGTTGAGTAAACTGGGGCTGATAGTGATTAAATGACTTTGCTACAGTCAAACCTCTAGAGTTTAAGGCCGCATTTGAACTCAGGTCTTTGTGGCAACAGGTCTAGTGTTTTATCTGCTGTGCTATGTAGCTGCCTCTAAAGAATTAATAAAGTATAAATATAAGTGAAAGAGGGCTGGATTTTGAGTCAGATAACCTGGCTTTGAATCCTAATTCTGCCACCTTACTTCCTTAACTGTGCAAACTTGTACAAGACTGACAATTTCCAGCCCTCAGTTTCCTTATCTGCAATGTGAAAGAGTGAGAAAATTAATCTAATTGACTATTAACATTCTTTTTAGTCCTAAACTTCTAATTCTATGAATCTATGACTCATACAATAAATGAAATTCCTTCCTCACTTCCAGTTTTCTGCAAATTTGCCTTAGTACTAACATTAATTTAGCAGCTGTGAAATTTCTTCTCTGAAGGAAGGTTTAAAATAACTTGTGCTTTATAATTAAATAGGAATTTTACTGTTAAAATAATTCAGAATCTGTTCAAATGAATTCTCTCAAAGTTCTAGTAAAATAGCACAATAAAGTTAATTTAAAAATAACATTTAAACCACCACATTATTGTAACATCTCAATTTCAGTGAGTGTGGATGAGGGTGTGTGTGTGTGTGTGTGTGTGTGTGCATGTGTGTGTGTCCTC
>CM053582.1:425815176-425834442 GCA_028627135.1 Pseudochirops cupreus
TATATATATATATATATATATATATATATATATATATATATATACATACATATATATATATATATATATATATATATATATACATACACACATATATGTCCTTAATTACAAATTCTTTGCTGGTTTTATGGGTAGAGTGTTATTCCAGTGCTGATGGAATCTAATCTAACAAAATAATTGGTGAAATAAAAAATAACTTAACTCTTCTTATACCTTTAGGTTACGGGACTGAAAACTGTTGACTTGAACCCTTACTCCTACCTGCAAGGACAATTGTGTCAAGAAAGATAAATTGTTGGGGACCAGTCCTTGGAGGAGGCAAAATCTAGTTAGCCAATAAAGTTGTTTATTCCTTCCTCTTTACTTCCATGTAATTGATTTCCTTTTTTTTCTACTTGCTCTTCCTTCTAAAAGCCAATCATTCACATTCTCTTTCGTCCTGTTTTTCCCTTCACTGAAACAATATTCAATCTATTCAAAATTCTAAATGTGGATTTTAGCTTGTATTATTTCAATCTCCAATTTGACTTGAGCTAATAAATATGTGGTCTTTCTGCCCCATTTCTTCCTCAAACATTGTTAGGTATCATCAATCATAGGACAGATCTGTGGTCTTATTCATTAAAGAACTCCATTCCACTGGTGCAACTCGTAATCTACTCATACTTGGCCATCCTGTGGAACACTTGTCTATATCTTCCAATCATTACTCCAAAGAGGGCAACAAACCTGCTAAGGACTTTCCTCTAAACCTCTCAATGTCACATGAGCACCAATAGAACATGAGGGCTATCTATTGCTTATATTTTGTTCTTGCTATGTTACTGTCTGATTTATTATTTTTTTCAGTTATCCATCTTGCTGATATCCTTCATACTACTTCTGTGCAATTCTTGACTGGAATTATATTGAATCCCAGTATAACAGTATTGGGTAGCTAGTAGGTCCAGAAGATAAGGGTGACAGACTTGAAGTCAGGAATACTTATCTTCCTGAGTTCACATCTGGCCTTAGACACTGACTGCTATGTGACCCTAGGCAAATCACTTTACCCTGTTTGTCTCAGTTTTTTCATTTGTCAAGTTAGCCGGAGAAGGAAATGGCAAACCACTGCATTATCTTTGCCAAGAAAACTTCAAATGGGATCACAAACATTTAGACAAGACTAAAATGACTGAAGAGCAACAGAGTATAATAATAGGCTTCTTCACCTAGGCATAATGTGAAGGTCAGTTTAGTAGTGCAGATAAAGAAATGGACCTTGGAGTCAGGAAGACAAGGCTTCCAATCTTACCTGTGATGCCTACTGATTATGGGACTCTGGGAAGTTCTTAATCTCTCAGGGTCCCCAGGCAATTCTCTAAGTTTATGAGTTGCATAGTAGATGCAGATACATGTTGATCATTTCTCTACCGAAATCACATGGCCAGTTAAAAAATAAACACAAGACTCCAGACATTTAATCAAGAAAAGAACACTGACAGCTAGGTGATGCAGTGAATAGAGCACTGACCCTGAAGTCAGGAGGACCTGAGTTCAAATCTGACCTCAGGGACTTGACACACTTACTAGCTGTGTGACTTTGGGCAAGTTACTTAACCCTAGTTGCCCTCCGCACGAAAAAAAAAGAAAAGAAAGAAAAGAATATTCCTGTGTAAATGAACTTAAAGAGGAATATGAATTCAAAATTCAATGTAATAACTTTTTAATGGAAGTCATTTATCTAGAAAATTCAACATTAATACACTGAGAAAGCCACAAAGTAAGTAAATATAACTTTCAATGTCCAAAATATTTCAAAGCTCAACCACAGTACTAATTAGCTTTGTTCTATGCTTTCCCAGAATACAGAAAACTAGAAACAAGATGTTAAAGGCTTATAGAAATTTGGAATAGGAAAATACCATTTAATTCAGTGCATTTGAAAAATTGAAGAAAATTTTAGCCCAGGGAGGTCGAATGATTTGCACAAAGTCAGAGTCCTTGCAGGGCTTGATTAGGAAGGAAAGAAAGGAAGGAAAAAGAAGCATTTATTAAGTACCTACCATATGCGAAGTAAGATTCCAAACATTTTATAAATATTATGCTATCTTCACAACTACCTTGGAAGCTAAGTGCTATTATCATTCTCATTTTACATTTAATAAATATCTAAGGTTAGATTTGAACTCCAATCTTCCTGACTCCAAGTCCTTTGTTCAATCCACTATACAGCCTAGTTGTCTAGAGCCCAAGTATCCTGACTTTAAGACATCTGTGCATATAACCTTTCCTCTGCATAATGCAGGGCACAAATAAGGACAGAGAACCACAGCATGCAGATACCATAGTTGCCGCTGCTGCTACTACTGTTTACCTACCTACCTACCTACCCAACTAACTAACTAACTAACTAACTGACTGACTGACTTTTATATAGCACTTATTAAATGCCAGGCACTGTGCTAATCTCTTTAAAAAATTTATTTCATTTGATTCTCACTGCATCCCTGGGATGTAGGCACTCTTATTATCCTTATTTTATAGCTGAGAAATTCAAGGCAAACATAGTAAATTTCTGAAGTTGAATTTGAACTCAGATCTTCCTGACCCCAGATCCAGCTAAAAAAGAATCTCAAACCAAAAAACAAAACAGAACAAAATAACATTTAATAGTGCCAGAAGATGGTTTGCCAGAAGTAGAGATGAGAGTATACAGATAAAAAACCTGATACATGTAATGCCAACGAAAGGCAACTTCCAAGGTTCGGATTACCAGGGTAGTAAACCCCATTTATTCAGCAAACATTCACAGAACAGAAAAAGTCAAAATACAGTGTAACTTGTTCCTTTAGCAAATCTCAATTCAATCCAGGTTCTGCTCCACCCCTAGATAGTACATTCATTTAGTCAGTCAAAAGTCTCTTCTCAAATGGAGATTAGTCTCCAACCATAAACAAAATACATTCATTTGCTCAATCACTCAAAGGCTTCACATCCATTAATCTAAAAAGGGGCAGGAGAGAACAAAGGGCCATCCACCCTTAAATTACAAGGTTAAACTCAGCATTGAATATGCAAGGAAAGGGCCTTCTTTCATCTTCACTTGAGGCAAGCCCTCAGCAATCTCAGTTCCTGGGGAGACAGGGCTCAACAAAGCCATAGCCAGTGTCCTCATCAAGTCACTCTCTGGCTGTAGAACAGTCCCAGAATCCCTGATAACATCAGCAAGGCCCTCTGCCAGGATTTCTGTGCAGGTACCACAAGAAAATCCTTCTTCAGGGCTTCTGAACCAACAGCCAGATTCCAGGACATCTACAACAGCAGCACTGTCCTTCACCAACCAGTGAATCTGGCAAAACAACATCAAAACAGACAGACAAAATACCGGCATCACAGCCATGCCTCCTCTGTTCTTGGCAGGTCTGGGTGGCAGTTACAACAGGCTCTTAGCAGTCTTTCTCTCAGCAACTCAGGCTCCACAATACTGGATACTGCTCTCCCAAAGTACTTCTGGCCTTCCCTAGGCTTGGGCCTCTCTCCCAATTCATGACTCCTCGCAGTTCAGCCCCCTCTCTTCACTTCAACAAGTCCATCCCACAAGTGGGATTCACAAGCTCTGGGTTTTAACACTCAACCCCCAAATCAAGCCAATACAGGGACATCTCCAAATTCCATTACCAATATAATACATAACAGTCCGCAGCCATTAATCATAGAACAGTTGGTCAATAAACATTTATTAAGCACCTAATATATGCCAGACCTTGTGCTAACCTCTAGGAATACAAAAAGAGACAAAACAAAATACTTTCTCTGGAGGAACAATTTAATGGTAGAGAATCCATGCAAATAACCATATTCAAAAAAGTTACATACAGGAAAAATAAGAAAAAAAAATATTAACAAAAGCCATTAGAATGAAAGTCGATGGGAAAAGTTTCATATACAAGATGAGATTTTAGGTGGGACTTGAAGGAAGTCATGGAAGCCAGAAGGCAAAAATGAGGTTCTGGGCATGGAAGACAGCCAGTGAAAATATTCAGAGTTAGGATATAGAGAACAGGATTTGAAAGCAGTAAAATGGCCAATGTCAATGGAAGAGAGATGAAGGAAGAATAAGATTTTACTAGATAAGAAAAGTAGAAGGTACTAGATTTTGAAGATCATTGAATGCTAAACAAAGGATTGTGTGTGTGATCCTGGAGATAAACCACCGAAGTTCACTAAGTAAGGGTGTGGCATGGTTGGACCTGTGCTTCAGGAAAATCACTTTGATGGCTGAATGGAGGCTGGTCTGGAGTGAAGAGAGCATTATCATGAACCACAATATTATCCACAATTGCCCACACATATCATTGATATATATGAAAAATTACGAGCAATATTTCAAATAGATATCCTACTAAACACTCATAATTTCCAGGTAGGATGGAAAGAAAAATCTTCAATACATAAAGACCTAGAAGAAGAAATCAAAACTTTGTGGGAATAGGATGAGACATCTTCCCTGTTATCCTGTTACTGGAATTATCCTGAGAGTTCTTTCAGTGATCTTATAGGGAGACAAAGTTTAAATTCTAATATTTACAATCAATTATAGAAACATTTCACTATCTGTCACCAAAAATTAGATACAAAGCAATGATAGAATTATGGTGACATCCTCTAGGACTATTTATCTTTGAATGATATTGAACAAAATAAGATGTTTTTGCATATTAACAAAAATAACACCTTTGAGAATTCAGCAAATTGCCTATTTTAGAATAGGAAATTATCATAGGTAAAGATTTGACCCTTAATCACCCAAACAAAACTTCTAGTAATAAACATTAAAAACATTATGGATAGATGGAGTATTTATCATTTCTAAGCCATGTGAAATGGAAAAAAAAACCTTTCAAAATTCAAGGTATAAAAATATAAATTAAAGCCATATAGGGACAGAACCAATCAATTGACAAACAATTTTTAAGCACCTGTTTCAGGTGTAATCTTTGCAATAAATGCAGAGGATTAAGTCTATATCCTCTCAGCCTTTGTATCTGCTACTAGAGTGTCTCAAAGTTGCAAACAAAGAGAGTCCAAAATATGAGCTTATAATACAAATGATTTTATTTTTTAAAAACAAAAATTTTGTAAATATGTGAAGTAGTCCAGAGAATAGGAGAATGGCACCATTTCTTGAGTTTATTTCTATCTGGAAAAAAAAAGAAGAAGAAGAATGAACTGAGAGCAAAAACATCAAATTTTAAATTACACGTTCATCATCTGATGCCTTCATCATCTGGTGAACTCATCAATTTAATTATATTGGACATCTCTTTCCTTAATGATGTTAGGTAAATTAGCTTTTTTGAGTTAATTTCTCTACTTCTTCCTTAATTTAGAGGAAACTAGGTGGTGCAATGCATAGGAAAATTGGCTCCAGTGTCAGGAATATGTGTAACAATTCAACCTCAGATACATTTCATCAAAATTAGTCCTGTAATAGGTTTGGGATACAAAGATGAAAAATGATAAATGAATTCTTATAAAGGAGTTCACATTCTAACAGAGGTCATAGGACAGAGAAATAAGATAGGAAGTGGAATGTGATAGATACAAAAGAGGTACAAGCAAAGTGACCTATGAAAATTTCAGGAGGGAGAAACAGCTTTCAGCTGAGATTGGAGGAAGGAATGATTAGGAAGCCTTTCATTTTAATTGCATCCATCATTTGAGACTCATTTACATCTGGGGACTCTGAGTGGGATCTATTGCAAGAGTGCCAAGAAACATCAAGAGTGTGTTGTATTTTTCAAGACTGTGGTTAGGATGATTTATAAGCTAAGTGAAATAGAGGGGTGTCTGTATGATATGATATAACTGATGATGAAGAACCTTCCTGCCCAGATATGTCCAACACTTAACCTGTCACAACGTAGGAAATTACCAGAATTACTGACTCTTATGGTTTAAGATACTGACTACTCATGTTAAAGTGAAATTATATTTGGGAGGTGTAATATAGTAAGTAATTTGTAGACATTAATATCAAGTAATATATCCATTAGCACTGATTAGTATATAAGACAAGCCAGTCAGCAATCAGCAGGACCTTATGGGAATGTGACATATTATAAGTAAATTTTTACTGGGTGTCAATCTATCCTTCAAATATTTTTAAAATACCTCATATGTGTTTTGTGTTTAACTAAGTGATTTGGGAATAATAAAAATATCTTGAAAATGTTTCCACTCAAGAACATTGCTGAATATTTGGACAGATGACACCAACTCAAATGAAACAATTTTAAATAAGACAAAACTATGACTTTTTTTCAAGTTAGAATTCAGATGAGAGACAGACAGACAGAAATCTATTATGCAATCAGAGAAAAAGCTTACTTAACAGATAAAATAGTTGTTGAAGACATCGCAGAAAGATTTAGAGATGGAAAGGATCTTAAGTCATCTAGTCTAACCCTCTAATTTTACAAAGCAGGAAAGTAAAGTTTGAAAATTTAAATGAGATGCCCAGGAGTTATGATTTAAACTTACATCTTCTGATGGCAGACCCAATTTGTGGTCTATCACATCTCCAGCAAGAAGAAAGTGACCTCTCTGACCGTCAGTCTGCTGGACTCATTATCGAGAGCCTAGGAAGTCTTTAAAAGTTTTTCCATATTTCTCTATAATGTTGTCATTATAGAAATAGTTTCTCAAGTCATGCTTATTTCATTCTGTATCAGTTCATAGAACTTTTCTTTGGTTTCTCTTAACATTTCTGTATTAGTATTTTTTATGTCACAATAATATCCCATTATATTTATTCATCAAAATTGGCTTAATCACTTTTAAAAATTATTTTTCAACATTCACTTTTATAAGATTTTGAGTTCCAATTTTTTTCTCCTCTCCTCCTTCTTCCCCTAAACAGCAAGTAATTCACATAAATCATACCTGTATAATCATATAAAACACATTTCTACATTTGTCATGTTGTGAAAGAAGAATCACAAAAATAGGGGGAAAAACACAAGAAAGAACAAAAAATTAAAAGGTGGAAATAATATGCTTTGATCTACATTCAGACTTCTTAGTTCTTTCTCTGGATGTGGATATCATTTTCCATGATGAATCTTTCAGAATTGTCTTTGTATACAATTTGTCATTGCATTGCTTAGAAGAACCAGATTTACCAAAATTCATTATGACACAATGTTGATGTTACTGTGTATGGTGTTCTCCTGGTTCTGTTTACTTCACCAGCAACAGTTCATGTAAGTATTTCCAGGTTTTTTTTGAAATCTGCCTGCTCATCATTTCTTATACGATAATGGTATTCCATAACATACATATATCACAACATGTTCAGCCTTTCTCCAATTGATGGGCATCCTCTCAATTTCCAATTCTTTGCCACTAGAAAAAAGAAGCTGATATAAGTATTTATTGTACAGGTGGGTCCTTTTCCATTTTTAATAATGTTTTTGGGATACAGAACTAGGAGTGGTATTGCTGAATAAAAAGGCTTGCAAAGTTTTATCATCCTTTGGGCATAGTCCCAAATTGCTCTCCAGAATGTTTGGATCACTTCACAATTCTGTCAACAATGCATTAGTGTTCCAATTTTCCCACATCTCCAAAATTTATCATTTTCATTTCTGTTATATAAGCCAATCTAATAGGTGTGAGTTTATATATCAGATTAATTTTAATTTGCATTTCTCTAATCAATAGTGATTTAGAACAATTTTCATATGACTATAGATAACTTTATTTTCTTCATCTGAAATGCCTGTTAATATCCTTTGACCATTTGTCAATTGGGAACTGACCTCTAATCTTATAAACTTGATTCAGTTCTTTATATATTTTAGAAATGAGGCCTTTATCAGAAACACTGACACTAAACATTGATTCCAAGCTTTCTGCTTTCCTTCTAATCTTGATCATATTGGCTTTGCTTGTGCAAAATCTTTTTAATTTAATGCTATCAAAATGATCCATTTTGCATTTCACAATGTTCTCTATCTCTTGTTAGTCATAAATTCTTTCTTTCTCAATATATTTCATGAGGAAACTATTCTTTTCTCTCCTAATTTGCTCATGATATCACACTTTATTTGACTTAATCATTTCACAACAGATGTGAGAAATTTATGGAATAAGCCTAAGCAAAGAAGATTTTTAAAAATTCTTTTTTGCAGATTATATGGTTTGCTTAAACACTCTGAGACACTTAAAACATTAATTTTTAAAAAAATCTTCAAAGTTGGAGGAACAAAATGTTAGGAATCTGAAGTGGGAGAAGAAGAAGAAGAAGAAGAAGAAGAAGAAGAAGAAGAAGAAGAAGAAGAAGAAGAAGAAGAAGAAGATGAAGAAGAAGAAGAAGAAGAAGATGAAGAAGAAGATGAAGAAGAAGAAGAAGAAGAAGAAGAAGAAGAAGAAGAAAAAGAAGAAGAAGAAGAAGAAGAAGAGGGGAAAGTAATGGAGTCAATCAGTACCAGATTACAAATTATACTACAAAACAATAATCATTAAAAATTATTTCACACTTGTTTTTTAAAAAAAGAGATTGATAAGTTAAAAAAAAATGCATGCATATATTCTTCTTAAAAAAACCCAAAACACAAAGACCCTAATGATTAAAGTAAGGCTTCACTTTGTGACAAAAATTACTGGGGAAATTGTAAAGTGAATTGGCAGAAATTAGGCATAGAGTATGATCTCACAACATGCACCAAGATACAATCCAAGCATACTGATGACTAAGAAATAGAGAAGTAAATTAAAGGAAGTAGTTACCTTTTAGATACATGGATAAGGGAACTGATTCAAGAAGTCTTAGAGAAGATCAACAGAAGATATTTCACACAAACAAATCTAAAGTTAGAATGGAAAGATGTAAATAACTACAAACAAAATTTGCAGCAATTTCTCAGATAAAGGTCTAATGACTAAGATATATAAGGAATTGATTAAATTTTAGAGCTGTTCTCCAGAAGTTAAATGACAAAAATTATGAATAGACAATATTCACAGGAAGAAATCCAAACCATTAAGTACCATGTGAAAAAAAAAATCCTCCAAATCATTAGTAGTCAGAGAAATAAAAATTAAATCGTATTTTAAACTCTACATTTTATTTATTGTATTGGAAAAGGTGACATAAAATGAAAATGATATGTGTTGGAGGATGTGTGGCAAAAATGTACTTTCTTTTTATTTACTTTTTAGCATTGATTTAAAAAAAAAACAATTCTAAATTCTCTCCCTCCCTCCTACCAAATCCCTCACCAATTGAGAAGATAAGAATATCAATTATACATGTTATGCCATGCGAGATATATTAAAATATTATCAATGTTGCAGGAAAAAAGCAAACAATAAAACACAGAAAAATAGAAACAAAGCCAAAAAATAATCCTTTAATCTATATTCAGAGTTCATGAATTCTTTCTTTGGAATCGTCTTGAATAATTCTCTCAATTAAAGTAACTAAATTTTTCATAGTTGACCTTAAAATATTGTTGCGACTGTAAATAATGTTCTTTTGACTCTATCATTTTACTTTGCATCAGTTAATAAAAGTTTTCCCATTTATTTTTCTGAAACCAACTCATTCATCCTATCTTATAGCACAAAAGTATTCTGTCACAATCATATGCCATTCGGGCATTCTCAATTAATGGACACCCCCTTAATTTCTAATTTTTGTCACCAGGAAAAGAGCTGTTATAAATAACACACACACACACATATGGGTGTATCTATATCTATCACTTAATCTATAGATTCCTTTTCTTTGACCTCTTTGGGATACAGACCTACTAGGGGCATTGCTGGGTCAAAAGATGTGCACAGTTTGATAGCTCTTTAAGCACTGTTCCAAATTGTTCTCCAGAAGAGCTGGACCAGTTTACAGCTCCACCAATAGTGGACTAGTGTATCTATTAATAAAGCATTTTTTTACATAGCTTGTGGGGCTGAAGATCCCTCCATCCCTTCTGGAAAAAAGTTTGTTAACTGTGCTCCAAAAGTAACAAAACTGCACATATTCTTTGAGCTAACAATACCACTACTAGGCCAACAAGCCAAAGAAAACAAAGAAAAAAAGTAGATATACAGAAAAATTTATAAGAATTTATTCATTAGTCATTAAAACTGGGATGCATCAAAAATTGATCTAATTGCATGTTTAGCCCAATGTACTCCAAAGCAGTCCAATTTACTTTTTAAACAAGACTGATTCTCTTTTAAGATTCAGATTTAAAGGTGACTAATTCAACCATGTATTTCTTCAATTCACATGTGGGAAAGGAGAAGGAAAACAGATATCCAGTGACATTGATTGGAGTTCAATATAAAGTTTCATGGATCAATATTATACTATGCTTTTAATTGTCACAGGACACTAGAAAAGGAGAAGACATTTGATATCATATGATTCTATGCCCTATTTACACAGATGAGCAAACTGAGATTCAGGAAAATTATCTGACCAAGGTCACACACCTGGGCCTAACTGCTAGTACACTATAATCTATTAGAATCATCTTCTAACTATGAAATAAAACATCTTGTTCTTTATATGACAAGTAGGAATAAGGAAAGAGATTAAGCCTATGATTTATTTGTATAGGCAACTCCTACATTAGATAACTTCCCCTACCAATTCATCTTGACAGGTTACCTTCAACTTATAGTTTCAGATAAGTGCCTAGGCTGACATCTTAACTGACTTTTCCAAAGTCACACAGTCAGAACCTGTCAGAGGCAAGACTCGAACCAAGGTTGTCCTGGCTCTAAGACTAACCCTTGAGTCATTATGACTTTCCTCTCATTTTCCAAGCACTGAGTAAGTATATAACCATCTACTTTTTTTAAAAAAAGAAAGTTATTTTAATAGCATTTCAAGGAATTACAATCAATATTCCTTATATCTGTTTTCTGGATATGCTAAAATCCTTTTTCCACATAGTAGCTATGATTTTCCTCTTTGTTTTCAGGATCATTATCATCCTATTATTGTTTTTAGTCAACTGATTTTGACACCTATTAACCTATGGCCATAAATATATTTTACCTAACTACTCTTATTTCAGGAGTGGGAGGAGAAGGTGAGGTGCTTCCTGAAACTTAATATCAGCTACAAATTAGGAATTTAGCTATTCCTTCCATCCTACAAAAATACCTATCATGCAATAAGAGGAGAAAAAAACCTTGGAAATTATTCTTTCTTCACTGAATACAACATGGAAAACCTAAATAATACTTTAAAAGGACCTCCCTGATATCTAACTCCATCCTCTCATTTTATAGAGTAAGTGGAAACTGAGGCCAGAACACTGATGTGCCTCCTTGAAATGTATACAGATAGTTGGGGACTAATATCTTTTGCTGTTATCATCATTCAGGTATTCTGTGTCTGACTCTTCCTGGCCACATGGACCATATCATGCCAGAACTTCTGTTCTTAAGTTTCTCTCAAAGTCTGTACAAGTTCATGTTTAAGTTTCCATGACATTATCCATCGCATCCTCTACCATCCCCTTTTCCTTCAATTTTTCCTGACATCAGCATCTTTTCCAGTGAGTCCTGTCTTCCCATTATGTGACCAAAGTATTTAAGCTTCAGCTTCAGTATGTGATCTTCAAGTGAATATTCTGAATCAATTTCTTTAAGTATTGACTAATTTGATGTATTTGCTGTCCAATGGACTCTCAAACGTCTTCTAAAGCACCACAATTGAAAAACATCAATTCTGAGGCTCTCAGCTTTCCTTAGAGTCCATCTCTCACAACCATACATTGCTACTGGAAAAACCATAGTTTGACTCTATGGACCTTTGTTGTTCAGGTCATGTCATCAATTGAATCCTAAAAGCTCATCCTTCTGCCATTTAGAGTCTATTTTGGAATCAGGAAGATGTGATTTCAAGGTTTCAGATCTGTTCTCTGATGCACAGGAGTTATGTGACCATGACTAGTTCACTTAACCTTTGAGGTCTCTGAACAACTAAGACTATTAGCAACAAAAACACTTAGCAATTTACATCAGTGCAGAAAGTTTTCAAAGGGAGATTACCAATAGAGAGTGGAAATCTTAGGTCAGAACAAATGTTTTAAATATTTAAATGTATGTTTGTCTACAAACATATGTGTGAGAATACATATATTAGCATACATGTGTATATATGTGTGAATGGGTATACATTTTGACATAATAAGGGAGAAGGCAGAAATAATAACAATATAATGTAATAACATTTATGTAATGCATTAAGGTTATAAAGGAGTTTTATAAATATTATCTCATTTATCCTCATAAGAATTCTTGACTGTAGGTGTTACTATTATCCCCATTTTACAGATGAGAAAAGTGGAGCTCTCAAATGGTAAGTGACTTGCCTGGTTTCACAAAGCCAAGAAGTACTTGAGGCTAGATTGAACTCAGGCCTTTTTTTTTACTTCACTTCTTGCACTCTATCCTCTGAAAGACCTACCGCCTCATATAGAAATGTAAAAAGTATTATCAATGGATCAATCAGAAAGGGTAAGACAAAGTGTAAGGTACAATCTGAATGGAGAGAATTTCAGAATTGGGAATGCTCAATGGTGGTTAATTTCCTTTTAGAATTTCCTACATGTGTGTTATCCTTATAAGGTTTATGCCTAAGGGAAACAGTGAATGTAATTGAATAAATATTGAAAAGTGGAGAGAGTGAAATGAAAGTGAATGAAAATTATTTATTAAGTTTTTACTCTTGGTCAAATATTCTGTTAAGCACTGGGAAAAATAGAAAAAAAAGACAATCTCTATTTTCAAGGAGTTCACAGTTTAAATAGGAGAGAAAATACACATAAGAGGGTTCATCTACTGAATTAATAAAAGGGCCTAGATTTCCAAGGTTGCAACAGTGAAAGATCCAGAGGATCTTAGGGCACATTAGCAGGTCACATGACATAGCTCAGGGGTCTGAGGAGCATAACAGCCAAGCAGATGACAAGGCCTGGAAGGCCTTTGGGTTCTTTCTTGTCATCTTCCCTGGATAGGCCATCCAGGCACTTGGGGATAAACAAAGAGAGAGAAGGAGTCAGAGAAAGTCCATGCCATTTTGCAATTGTTCTTTCTACCCTATGATTGAACACAATGGAGTTATTTTAATAGTACTGGTAGATTGTGATATTACTTGAATCTACAAACAAATTTGGGGGAAAAAGTGTGGTCAGTGCCAAAAGTGTACAGTCAAGTGTTCAGTGATCCTGTAACCCCATGGTTCCGGTACTTGTATTAAATGGCAATTACATTTATTCTTGCTGAAAAGAACAGGAAAGGGAAATTAGTAGAATAGCAGTTTGCTGACTAGGATGGTTTACTGATTACTTCATTTCTAATTAATTCAGTAATTCATTAACAAGCCTTATTTCTTCATGTAATACATTTCAATTACAGGAAGCAACAAATGAAGGGCACTCATCACCAGTTTAAAAGCCAGCCTTGCCAACATCTGCTAATATATCCTTTCCCCAGTTCACACTTTAATTTGATTGGTTGATCCCTGATTATTCTTGGAAGAGTTTATGGCCTTGGTCTTGGCACCCTGAGGAGATCCTTCCTGAGTCCTATCTTTCAAAGGAAAGGAGGTAGTGTTTTTGTAAACATGGAGTGGACTGGGCCCCTGGTGTCTGAAAATGAAAAGTCTAATGCAAGTTTCTCCAACTTGCTACCACTTCAGAGGGAGGACTTGAGTGGAAAATCATGGAGGGCCTCAAGAGGACTCAAGACTAAATTTTATCACTCAGCTGAATCAATAAAAGTGTTTTCTTATTTGCAGGACAGTGGCAGGACAGTATTATACAGTCTGAATCTTCTCTTCAGTCATCTGTGATTTCACTGCTGTGACTATTCCATTTAACAAGAGAGATCACGATTTCTTTACAATTTAATAAATGGTTTTAGAGATATTTGCTGTAGCTAAAAATGTATGGTGTACCTATTTGTTGGCAAATATGATTATGTCATAGGATCACAGATTTAGAGATGGAAAGGATTTTTGACATATGCATATGTATACATATGTATGAGTGCTTATGTAAGTGTATATACGTATATTCACATATATACATATTTATATTCACACATATTCATCTGTCTGTCTACCTATCTATAATAGGCAAATTGACAATATATAGAAAACTGGCCATGGATTCAGGAAAATCTGTGTTCAGGTCTTGCTTCTCCTCCATATTGACTGTGTGTCCATAAGCAAGTCATTCAGTCACAACCCTCAGAGTCCAAGAAAATTCCCTAAGATTACTTTGCAGGACAATAAACAAAGTGCATTTCTAAGAGTTTTCTTATTGGGTGTGTCCTATACAAATAAAGTCATGGGTCTAGACTGTGTGCCCCCCATGCAAAAATAATGTTTATACATACACACATATACATACATATATACACACATACGTATGTACATATGTGTGTATACATGCACATATACATATGGGTGTCCCTGCAACACAGAGTATGCACACATACACAGGCCTTTATGTATATATTATAAGGATCTTTAATTTCATTGATGTGGGCACTCCATATATGCATTTAGATTTCAAACCTTCTTTAATATAGTTTGTTTAAATGTAATTAGTGATTAAATTTTCAGAACGTAACTAGGATAGTCATCATAGTGCCAACAGTCATTGTCATGAAGCTAATATTTGAAGCCCTTCCAGAATTATTGGACAGTTCTGTTCTCCAGTAATCCAAATCCCTTTTATCTTATTTTGATAAGCACCTCTAGCAAAAACAGTCATTGGAAAATTAATGAGCAGAATTACGACAATTCTTCATTGACCGAAAACCAAGCAGATGGAACCTTCTTATTTATATTTTTAGATTTTTTTTCTTTTTAAATCTTTGAAAGGATAGATCTGGTACTTACGTTTATAGCAGACCGCTTTACTTTGCTATTATAGATACAGAATCAGAAGGGACCTTAGAATTAGTTCAGTCCTGTCACTTGATAAATGAGGAACTGGGACACACACAAAATATTGTGATTTTCATATGATCACACAGCTAGACAGTCTTAGAACCAGGATCTAAAATAAGATTTTGATTCTACATTCAGTGCTATTTTCACTGTACCATACTAAGTATTTATTGTAATGTTTAAATGAAGATGAAGTTCAACTGTAAATGGATTTAGAGGATTTATAAAAGCAATTACATACCTGTTTTACAAGTAAATTTTTAAAGGTAAGTGGTAGCTTACTCTTCTCATTAATAAGAGAATCTAAGACAACTCTGAAAGATTCATAATGAAAAATGCTATCCATATCCAGAAGAAGAAGTATGGAGTCTGAATGCAGATTGAAGCATACTATTTGCTCTCTCTGTGTCTCTCTCTCTCTCTGTCTCTGCCTCTGTGTGTGTGTGTGTGTGTGTGTGTGTGTGTCTGTCTGTCTGTCTGTCTGTCTCTGTCTTGTTTTGTTTTGTTTCTTCTTTCTGGTAGTTTCTCCCGTTTGTTTGAATTCTCCTTTACAAAGTGATTAATGTGAAAATATGTTTAATATGTATGTATATGTAGAGCCAATATCAGATTGCATTCCATCTTGTGAGAGGAAAGAAGAGGAGAAAATTTAGAACTTAAAATCTTGTTCAAGTGAATGTTGAAAACTAAAAATAAGTTAATAAAAAAAGAAGAAGAATTAGTGAGGTATGTCTTTTACAAGCTTCCTTTTTACTGACTTTCCTTCAGTCATTTTCCATTCCAGAGAAATTTAACTTCTCACTGGTCCCCAATCAAACTCTGCTCTCTCCTTTCTACAAGCCCTTATTTGTGCTATCATCCATTCTAAAGCTTGTTCTTTTATTTAAGACCCTATGCAAGAAAACAAGTAAGGGGAAACAAGGGGTAATGATTTGTTTTTTCTTTTTAATAGATTAATAATCATGGTCAATACTTAAAACTGGGAGTCTCTATTGCAAAATTCCTGAGTAATTGAGGGCAGTTATTATTTTAATAGTGTTGATAAATTTTCTGTTTCTCCTTCTACTACAATATCACTTGGATCCTGCCAATTGGTCCTTCAATAGCATATTATGTTTCTTGGTCACCTATTTAAAAAGTATAGACTCTTTAGTTGACATTAATTGCTTTTCCCAATGTGATACTCATCAGAGGTAATCTAGGTCCATTGTCTACGTTTTATTAATATGAAGAAACAGGTCCAGAAAATATAGGTAATTTACCCAAAGTCATACAGGTAGCAAGTAAAGGAGACAAAATTTGTACTGAGGTCTCATGTATTTATGTCCAGCTCATTTCTGCTGCAATTCTGGGAAAATGAAAATGTGTGGACAAAAAGTTGACTTTTAATAAAAAAGTGTGGAAACATGTAATTTAAAAACCACCAAGTATCATCATTAGAAAAAACTACAGAAAGTTTGAACCTGAGCCAAATGAGATCACTTGATCAAACAATGCATGTAAGCCTTTGTTGGCCTTGGAAAACATGCTGTAATTACCACCAAAATAATGAAAAGGTCAGAACATGTTATAATAAATGAAGTGAAGCCTAAGTCAATTTGGACCATTTCTTTTGGTCTCTGTTTTAATTGGCATCCATGCTTGAAAACATTCCATGAGATTCATACTTCAATTAAATATGATAAAAATGTTATCCTATTAAAAAAGTAAACCATACCCAAAACAGTTGGAAATAATAATCTGAAACTGGAGGCAGTAAAATGTAGCTCCAAAATTATGTCCTGATACCCACAATCAAATTCAGATTCCAGTTACATGAGCTTCATTTGGCATCATTAATTGACAAATTTGGTCATACAATTAGGCTGTGTGTTTGTTTGTGTGTGCGTGCTTATGTCTGTGTTTTAACACATATGACAAGTTGTTTGAATACACAGAATAATTATTTTGATGGGGTTGACAAATGTCAATCTCTCTTTTTCATGCAGGATAATTTGGGATAGCTCATCCTTGTTTTCAACAACATATAGTGTCTCCATGATGCCTACAAAAAAGTAAAGATCAAACTTCATGTCCTGACATTCAATGCCCTTCATTGGTGCTAAGCTCTATGTCTGACGTGGAGTAGTTGTTCAATCAATACTAACTTACTGACTTCACAATCTGACCCTCACCTACCTATCTAACCTTTACTAAGCGAACTCTACATAATAGTCAAATGTTTTACTTTAATTTTTCAGAACATATTTCATACTTTCCTGCCTTCATACATAATTTCTAATGCTCCCTCCTTTGTCCTCTCCACAGAGGGAATGCACCAAGATGACAGATAGTTATATATGCTATCAAAATGGGTTGCTATGTCAGTTTGTTTCTCTGATCTTTTTTCTGTGTTACACAGGATGATGTTGCTCTCCTCCAGGGTTGTCTGATGACATTTCTCACACCTAGAATTCACTCATCCTTTTCCACCTCCATCCTATCTCTACCTTTATACCCATCAAAATGTTTCCTCCTTCACTAAATTATTGTTAATCAACCCAGGTATAAGGCATTTCTTCTAAATTCAAATTGCTTTAGCAGTACCATTATATGATCTGTCACATAAGATACTACAGCGTAGCTGTCTTGACATCTTATCTTCCATCCAGAACAATAAGTTCTTTGTGGCATGGTATTTTATCAGATGAAATCAATGTTCTACACCACACTTAGCATGTGATATGGATATAGGTGATCCCCATTAAGTGTTTGTTGAAAGAACGAAATTATGAAATATGTCAAATTGTCTTGGAAATAGGTATGATATAAATTGAAAAAGGCAGATGCTACAAGAGATAAGTGCTTCCCAAATGTGATAGATGGTAGGTAATCACAGGATCACTCCTTATGAAATGTGAACTCAGGGGAATGAAGGAGAAAGCTTTAAAATATCACACAGAGGTAGGAGCAGCAACATATGGCAGCTCTCACATAGCCACCCCAAAATATACATAAAATATGAGTCTAAACTAATCCTAGAACTCCAAAATGCACACAAATATACTTTCCACTAAAGTCAGCTCAGCTACGAGGAACCATATCAGCACTGCTAACTGAAACAAGCCTGGCCTGAAGCCCTGCTGGAGCCCCGGGGCGGCTGGACAGGAGGAGCAGAGGAGCCTCGGATTTGCAGCAGCTGCGAGCAGCATTCAGAACTAGGTCAGTGGGACTTGCGAAATCAGCGGAGAAAGTGGTCCAGCAGAAAGGCCTCCAGGGCTGGAAAGCAAAAGGCAGAGATTTTGTGCTCACCTCTGTGTTGCAGCTTCCACGCCCGCAGCCTGCAGACAGCAGGGGGACTAAGTAATCGTTCAGAGGCCGAGTGCTCTTGCGTCGAGCAGCCTGGATCCGGATTGCAGCCTTAGGCCTCAGTCCTGCAATCTTCATTATCCAGTGAGCTGGAAGTAAATGGGAAAGGGACACAGCACCTTCCTGAGAGCTATGGCAGCCCGGAGGACCCCAGCAATTTGGGACAGAGCTTTCCCTTCTGGAAGCAGAGCCCCACAGAGATTTAAAAAAAAAATCACAGACTGACCAAACATGAGTAAGAATAAGCATAAGAAGCAAAGTAAGAACAGCAACCAAACCCTAGATTCCTTCTTTGGGGAAAAGAAAGATCATGGCAAAGAGAGGGAGGAGGAGAGTTCAGCCAGAGCTCCTCCACCAGGAGCCTCCAATAAACATGAAGAATGCCTTAAAGCTAGAGATTAGCTGAAGAATGACTTTGAAAACCAAATCAGAGAAGTGGAAGAAAAATTGGGAAGAGACATAAGAATGTTGCAAGAAAATCATGAAAAGAGTCAGCAATATAACTGAAGAAATCAAAACCCTAAAAACTAGATGAACTCAAATGACAAAAGAGGCCCAAAAAGCCAATGAGAAGAAGAATGCCTTAAAAAATCTACTTTGCCAGATGAAGAAAGAATCTCAAAAGCACTCTAGAAGAGAATAATTCTGTCAAAATTAGAGTGGAGCAAATGGAAGCAAATGACTTCATGAGAAATCAAGATACTATCAAACAGATCCAAACCAATGGAAAAATAGAGTATGATGTGAAATATCTCCTTGAAAAAAACCACTGACCTGGAAAACAGATCCAGGAGAGACAACTTAAAAATTATTGGACTACCAGAAAGCCATTATCAAAAACAGAACTTAGAAAGCATCTTCCAAGAAATTCTCAAGGAAAATTGCCTGGATATTCTAGAACCAGAGGCCAAAATAGAACTTGAAAGAATTCACAGATCACCTCTTGAAAA
>CM053582.1:425834942-425850459 GCA_028627135.1 Pseudochirops cupreus
GAGAGGTAGGATGATGGAGGGGACGGCAGGGTGGGGAGGGAAGGCTAATGAATGTTCACGTTTCTGTAGAGGGACAGGGACAGGGTGGAGAGTGTTTGGAGGGGGGATAGGATAGGAAGAAGGGACATGTAATCAGAATCTCACAGTGTGCTCACTATGGAGAGGTTCTGTGTAATTTCACATGTTCAGCCTGTATTTTATTGCTTGTCCTTCCAGTTGGGGGTGTATGATGAGGGATGAAGAGAAAGAATCCAGAATCTAAAGTTCCATAATCAAATGTCATAAATATATATCTATATATATATATGCAATTATTATTATTATCATTAATTACATCCAACTGGAACTTGAGATACAGAGGCACTGTGGTTGGGAGATCCATCCTGCCCTACTTAAAAGTCAGAAGGGTGAGGGGGGAAGACACAGGAGAGAATAGACTGGGGGAGGGGGGACACTCTGGGATGGCTGTTTTGGGGTGGTGGCTAGGACAAAGATGGGGAGAAAATATGTAACTCAAAATCTTGTGGAAATGAATGATGCAAAGTAAAACAAAAGTAAAAAAAAATGGCAGATTTTATTCTACCTTGCTCTGAAACTTATAAACTTCATTTTCCCTTTTATCTTATCTCCTCTCATTTTTTTCCTTCCCTTGGCCTTCATTTGGGACTATTTATCTTTAACTTATAAAAGATCCTTCCTAATCCCCGCTAGGTTCTGGCCTTGTCTGCCCTCAGTTTGCTAAAATTCACCATGAGCCAGAAGAGAATCAGAAATGGATGGCAGATAAAAGCTAGCAAGGAACAGATAGAAAAAAAAAGTGTGCTACCAAAGACAATGATTTCCACTCTTTCCTCTTAATGTTGTCTCTTTCCTATTGTGATATTTATTAAATACTTTGCACACGATAATGTATATATTTGGTGGTTTATTTCATGGGAGAATTTTTCCAAGGAAAAGAAACTAATCATGGGGGAGGAAACAAAACTAATTCTAAATGGGGTCACTGAAAATGAAAAACACCCACAAAATATACACACATACACATATATTATACACCCAAAAACACTATTGGGTAACCACACCTTTGTGAATGAATCTGAGAACCAAAAGCTATTGATTCTATGGATTAAACATTTCAAACAAGATGTCCTGCAGGCAGCTCAAATTTAGTATGCCTCAAAAGGAATTTATTGTCTTTCCCCATTAGCCTTCTCCTCTACAAAACTTCCTTATTTTTGTAGAAGGCAATAAGGGTCGTCTCAGTCTCTTAGGAGCATAATCTCACAATTCCCCTTGCCTCCTAAATTTGTCTCATAGCAAATATTAAATCATTGGGCAAATATAGCTGTTTCTACCTCCACAATATCTCTTGTATTCTGTGCTACCATTTAGTACAGACCTCTACACCCCTTAACCAGGACTATTTCAGTGGTTTCCTTGAGAATTTCATGAAGGATGCTTTCTAGATTCTTTTTTTTATCCTGGCTTTCAGGTAGTCCAATAATTTTTAAACTATCTCTCCTGGATCTATTTGTCAGGTCAGTGGTTTTTTTTTTTTTCAATGAGCTATTTCACATTTCTTCTATTTTTTTTCTTTTGTTTGGATCTGTTTTGCTTCCATTTTCTCCACTCTAACTCTGAAGGAATTATTCTCTTCAGGGAGCTTTTGAGATTCTTTTTCCATCTGGCAAATTTGGCTTTTTAAGGCATTCTTCTCCTCATTGGGTTTTTGGGCCTTTTTTGCCATTTGAGTTAATCTATTTTTTAAGGTGATATTTTCTTCAGTCAGGTTGTTGACTCTTTTTTCATAGTTTTCTTGCATCATTCTCATTTATCTTCCCATATTTTTTCCTCCACTTCTCTTATTTGGTTTTCAAAATCCTTCTTAAGCTCCTCTATGGCCTGTAATCAGTTTCCATTTTTCTTGGAAGCTTTTGGTGCAGGAGTTCTGACTGTGTTGTCTTCCTCCCATTCCATGCTTTCATCCCTTTTGTCCCCAAAAAAAGGAATCTAAAGTTGGATTGCTATTCTTGCTTTGCTTTCTTTTTCTGCTCATGTTGGCAGTCAACTATTTGACTTTTGGGCTCCATAGAACTCTGCTTTCATAGCAGAGAACTTTGTCACAAATTGCTGGGGTTTTTCCAGCTACTGGAACTATTAGGAGGCTACAATCTCTGCAGCCTGCACCAGCTTTGGCTCACTGGTCAAGCACCTCAGGACCATCACCAAAGACCACCAATCCAGTCTGATTATAACCAGGCAAAAGCACATAGGCTCTGAATGCTTTGTCCTCCTGCCCTCTATAGGCTGGGAGCTCTGAAGTAACCACATGGAGGTGGCTGCAGGGCCAGCACTTCTGCTGCTTTCTTGCCCTGGGGTAGACAGCTTGACCTGCTCCTTTCTCCCAAATTTAGCTGAGTTCCACTAACCTTTCACTTTGTCCTTGCCTCTTCTGGGTTGATAATTCTGTATACTGCCACAGCTGCTGGTTATCTGCTCTCCTGAGTGCTCCAGCCATGGCTTTTGTTGGCCTCCCTGGGGCTTACGCAGCAGTTTCATGTGGTGCTGGTCTGGGCTCCCAGCACACTGTGATGAACACTTCCCATCTTCCTGACTGGCTGCCTTCAGTAGGAGCTTTGTTTCTCTGTGATTGTTTGTGTTCTGGAGCTCTAAAATTTCTTTAGAGTCATACTTTATAGGTATTTGAAGTTGTTAAGGTGGGAACTCAAGGAGTTCTCCTTCTTCTATGCTGCCATCTTGTCTCTGCCCCCCTCAGTGGTTTTCTAATAAATCCCTCAACCTTAATAATGATAATTGTTAATTTTTATACAGTCTTTTAAGGTTTACAAAATATTTTGCAAATGTTATATCATTTGATCCTTTGAACAACCCTATGAGATAGGTGCTATAGTTAACCCCATTTTTCAGATGATGGAATTGAACTAGAGAGAGATTATGTCACACTCCCAGAGTCACAGAATTAATAACTTCCTGAAGCCAGATTTGAACTCTAAGTCCAATACCGTACCACCGCTTGGCCTCAAGTCTCTCTCCTTTCCAATGCCGTCAGTCCTCCTCAGATCTGCAAAGTAACATTACCTAATTAAAAAAATATGATTATGTTTTTTTTCCTATTTAATAAAATCCAATAGTTCCCTAATGACTGTAAGTTAATATATAAACTCCTTTGCTTGTTTTTTAAGCCCTTCAAAACTTGGCCCCAACAAGATATTCTAGTCTCATTAACATTGCTCCAATCATCACACTAATGTTTCTCTTTCCAAAGAAACTTTCTTCTTCATACAAAGTGCTCCCTCAATGTCAGTGATTTTCCATTGATATTTCCATATAATGGAATTCATTTACTCCTTACATCTGACTTTTAAAATATATCATTTTGGTCAAGATTCAAATCAAGGCCCATCTCCTACATTTCTTGATTATTATTTTGAATTTACTCTATATGTATTATAAATGTACAGGCTGTCTCCACAAAAAGAATTTGATCTACTTTAGAATATAGATTTTATTTTCTTTATTACTTTTGTATCCCCAGAACTCTAGCACAGTGCCTGGCACATAGCAGGAAATTAATAAATGCTTATCAATTATCAAATGATTGATATAGAAATGGTAGAACTCAGAGTCTCAGTTTTGATATCTCTATGTTGATTTATCCATCTCAAATCCATCCACATGAATGTTTCCATATGAATCCTTATAATTTTTATAGAAAAGCATTATATCATTTTAGAGATACTCACTGAAGACTGCAACTATTTAAAAGGGAAGAGAAGAAAGCTGGATTAAGAATAAGCTCTCAAAATTCTAAGCCTTTCACTAATTGCTAACTTAAAATTTATTCATCGAATCACAGAAACTGATTGTGTATGTGTGTGTGTGTGTGTGTGTAACTGAATAGTTTTATCAGGGTGTTCTCCAGATCCTAATATCAACATATTAGCATAGTGAATTCAAAATAATTATCTGTAATGAATAGCATTGTTTTCTTCTTGTATTCTGATGAGCATTCATAGACTCAAAGAAATTTGCAGTTTGTAAGTGACCTTGGTAGATCATTGAGTTCGTAGGTTTCAAGCACACAGCCTACAACACTTCCAATTGCTGACTGAAAAAGATTACAGTGTAATTGGGGAATGTTTTTACAAAATAAATAAAAATACAGTAAAACATACATAATATTGCATTTTAAAACTTATCTATGGTTTAGTGGATCTCATTTCTATTTGAATTTGACACCACTGATCTAGTCCACCCCCATCATTTTATAAATAAATTTATTTGTGCATGTGTGTCTATATAGACCTATGTGTATGTTTGTTTGTATGTATATATGTATATAAATATATGTGTGTGTATGTGTGTACTCATTGCTTCATCCAAGGTCATATAGTTATTTTTTGACAAAGCTAGGGTTGGAACCAAGATCTCCTGACTTTTAACTCAGTGTTCTTTTACTTTTATTATACATTTTCCATGTATTGGGATTATTTTCCTAGGGGAAAATAATGCTGGTATATGTATGCTTGTGTATATTAGTGTCACCAAAATGTAGGGTGAAGGTCAAACTTTCTCTCCATGCTATCCAAATTGTACTTATGATAGGACTTGATGGCATACTGAAATAATTAAAAAATAATGAAAACAGGAGACCCATCCCTGGAGATCTATATCAGAATATACAGAGACCTAAGGGTCAGCCTGAAGCAAGCTTCAGGGTGCATTCTCCTGAATTGTAGAAAAACATAGGAAACCCTTGATGCCCTGAGCTAAAGTCATTCCCCTTCTTATTTTTCCTTTTATATTGTGCTAGGACATATTAGGTTTCATGTTTCCAATATTATCCCTAGCAACAGAAGGATATCTAATAACCACAATAAATAGTTTAGACAATAAATATTACTTATTGTGTCGTGGTTCTAAATTTATCTGACCAGATCTAAGAAGCCTTCAGTTCAGATGGAGGTATTGTAATACTGCTCATACCACTAGCATCCATTTTCAGGAAGAGAGAAAAGTATAGGTGGGAATGAATAAAACAATAACCATGTTATTCAACAAGGATATTTTTATCCTCTAGTTACAGAGAAAATTTTTTTTTCTTGGTGAAAGTTTACAGAGAGTTGAGTTCGTAAGGAGTATTCAACATGCATTTACTAGCAAATTTTATTACATATCTATTATTGATTTATTATTAATTTTAATTTAAATATTAATTTATTTAACATTTATGGTTTATTGTCTGTAACTGTGGATATGCTACCTTCTCTGGGTCTTCTGGACACTAATTTCTCCTTGATCTCCCTGTGTCTAGGAGACAACTCCTTTTAAAGCTCCTTTATACTTCATGATTTGTATCAAGGCTCTAAAGTGTAGGTATAGTTTAAGAACCTCTTCTCTTTCTATACTTTCTGATACTGGAGTCCAGCTCCCAGATGTATCTAACAAATCCCTAGTAAATCTGAATTCTATTTTTGAGTCACCAAAATCCAGTGATTGGATATTTCAAATTGTGTATCCCATAGACATCTCAAAATCAATATATCCAAAGCAGAATTTGTAATCTTTCCCCCCAAATCCACCCTTCTTCTGAACTTCCTTATTTATGCAGAGTAGATTACTATCCTTCCATGTTCCCACATTCGTAATCTCAACATTTTCCTTGATTCCTCATTTTACCTTACCTTGCACATCCAAACATTTGCCAAATTTTGACATTTCCACCTCTACAGCATTTCTAGTATTCCATTCCCTCACATTTCCTCTACTTGCACAGTCCTTCCCTTAGGTCGGACCCTTACCACCTCTGGCCTCCTATTTCACTCCTTGACTCAAGTCTCCCTCCGCTACACTTAAACCTCCACACAACTGCCAAGATGATTTTCCTTAAACCCAGATTCAATAATGGCAGTCCCCTGCTACAGTGGTTCTCCATGACCTTTAGGGCAAATATAACTTCTGCTCATCTTATAAAGCTCTGCACAACCCACTTATTTTTCTAGGGTCATGATTTATTATTCCCTTCTCATTATTCCAGTAATCAAATTAACCTACTTTTTTCACAAACTATTCCACCTCTGTTTTTCAGGCTTTTGCATGACCACCTTCCACATCTGTAAGGGATATTGGCCTAACCTCTGCATTGTGACATCTCTCACTTCGTGACTTGGCTCAAGAACAGCCTTCTACATGAAACCTTTCATAATTTCTACCTCCTCATCTACTAGTTCCTTCACTCCCTAAAATAATATCTTATTTATTTTGTATTTATTTCACATGTACCATAAAATCTATATGCATGTACTATGAATATACACTATGTTTACATGTCATTTCCCTAAATGTTGTGTAAGCACTGTGAGAAGTAGAAATATTTTATTTTTGTCTTTGTAACCCTAGTACTTAATACAGTGACGTTTAATAATTCAATAATTCTTGAATGAAGAATAAAACAAATAAAATTAATAAAAATAATTGAAAATATTGAAAAATATAAACTGGAAAAAATTACATGAAAAGAGAAATGTTTCCTCCACCAAGAGGGTGATGCATCTTGACGCATCAAATTGGGCAGCAGATGGAAAAGACATTGTTTGTCCCAAGAGGTTGAGATATAAGAACTTTGCTATGCCATTTCTATACTGATAAACCCAAATCTATCCCCCAGAAAGTAGTTCTTCATCGATTGCAGCCTAATGACCAGTATCATTGGATCTATTTATATATTTCTTAAAGTCTTTATTTTGAAAATGAACTCATCATCTTAAGACAAGCACCCTTCTCCTCCTCAGACCTGTGGTCCTGCCTACAGTTTGGCCCTCATAGCAATATCCAGGTAAGAAAATTGTATGGAGAAGGGGCCAGCCACATCCCCCAACTGACAGCTAACTGCCACCCACAGCTAAGCAAGCTAGCTTTGCTGCAGGAGCAGGCACCCTGAGGGAGAGATAGGAAGTAGTATATGGCATACAAGTAAAACAACCAGCACCACTATGACCACCAACTCCTCTCAGATACGGATGGAGACAGGCCAGGAGCCTAAAACCAAGAACCTTGAGAATGGCTATGTTTCCTGCAGAATTCCTATAGCCAAGATATTGGGAAGTAGCCCCTGAGAGATGCAGTCTGGCAACTGCTCCTGCTGAGGTTAAGAGCCAAAGAAGTTGAAAATTGAAAAAAAATAAGGAGCTGAAGTGATTTAAGTAAAGTCACACCATTAGTAAAAGGAATGCCAGAATAATCAAAATAGCATTAATAATATCTGATAGTTATTTAGTGCTGTATGATGCACAAATGATGAAGCAGATATTAATTTAATCCTAAAAGTGGCTACAGTTCAGTGAAAGAATGAAGTCTCAGGAGCCAGAGCGTCTGGCTTCATATCACATTTCTGATGCTTACTTAAAGTACGATTTTAAGCAAATGAGTTAATTTTTGGTGAACCACAGTTTCTACACCTGTATAATGGGGAGGTTGGTCTGGATGGCCTTAGAGACACCATCCAGCTCTAAATTTCTGAGCTTATGAATATATGAGCACATATGTGAGCATATGTGACTGAAATCCCCTTGGAATCACTGTACCTGCCTTAGTCATGCAACATTTTCTAATTCCTTATGAATTTTGTTGTTTATTCCTTAGTTGTCTCAGCTGTGTCTGACTCTTCATGACCCCATTTGGGGTTTTATTGGCAAAGATATTTTAGCAGTTTTCCATTTTTTCCTCGCACTCATTTTACAGTTAAGGAAACTAAAGCAAACAAGGTTAAGTGATTTGGCCAGAGTCACACAGCTAGTAAGTATCTGAGGCCCAGATTGGAACTCAGGAAGATGAATTTTCCTGACTTTAAGTCCAATACTCTCTCTACTGTGCCACTAATTGCCCCTTTCTTATGATACATAATGAAAAATTTTAATGCTCAAATACACCTTCTACATCTGTCTGTCCAAGGTTCAGCTCAATTCCAAATTTCTTCACAAAGTCTTCGTGACTTAGCTGTCACTTTTGCATCTAAATTTCTCCAATTCTGAATATGAATCACACAGAAAAATCATGAGCTCGTATTTCACATTGTTTTGTTTTTTTTTAAATTTTCTTCACCGGTTTTCTGAGAGATAATCAGGATAAAGTACATCGTATGCTTAAAAAAAATTATTGTTTCATTCAATTCATGTGTCCTCACAGATTGAAAATATTTTAAGGGCAGGGACTGTGGTTTTCCCTGGGATCCTTTGCATTTCCTAGCAAAGAGCTCAGCACACAGTAGACATTCAAAATGATATTTCTGATTACATGTAAAAAATACTTATTCCAAAGTAAGCAGGAGAACATTGTACACAGTAACCACAATGTTATATTGATGATCAACTGTGAAAGCCTTAGGCACTAATAAATTCTAGGATTCCACAACATCTCCAAGGATTTATGATGAAAAAAAAATGCCATCCACCTCCAGAGAGAAAACTGATGAACTCTTGGAACAGATTGTAGCATTTTTTTTCACTTAATTTTTCTGTTTGTTTTTTTTTGCAACATGATTAATATGGAATTATATTTGGCATGCATCCACATGTATAGTATGTATAATATTGGTTACTTTCCCAATCAGTTGATGAGGGCCTGGAGAGAATTTGGAAGTCAAAGTCATACTTACATACATACACACATACATGCACACATACACACATACATACATATATGCAAATATATGTGTGTATGTATGTAATACTTGTTCTGTGGATCATAGGATCATTAATTTAGACCTAAAAGATACTTAAAATTTCTTTTAAACCACTACTTCCTTATTCTAGGAATGAGTAAGGCAAAGTCCAGAGAATTAAGTAACTTGGCAAGATCTGAACAGAAAATTAAAATATTAGGACTTGGTTCATGCGACTTCAGATACTGATTCTTTACCAGATCAGGTGCTTTGTCTAATGGCAAATGAACCTCTTCTTAGTAGCCTGAAAAGTCTGGTAATGTTTGATGTAATTCCAAGTCACATTCAACACTATTCTGTACACAGAAGATGCTGCTAATAAAAGCCTATCACCAATTGATCCCTTTCCTTTATGCTAAGGATTTCAAAAATGAGAAGCCTTCTCTCAGTATAAGTGAATCTTTTTAAAACCACATTCATATTTACTTTCTTGCCATAAATATTTCCTATTTAATCCTGTCATTTATTCTTAACCCAAAAGATCTCCAATTTTATATTTGCTTTAAAGTGAGATTTTAGAGATCAGCACAAACTAAGCCTTCATGGAAGGATATTTAAAGAAAATGGTTTTAAATATATTGAAGTATGATCGGAATATCAGCTAATGCTACTGATATTCCTGATTTTATCATATAGCTATTACATCTGAGATGAATCATGATGTAATATATGGCAACTAGCTTTAGCATTGAGATGATTTGAGTTCAAGTTCTGCCTTCGTGACAAATAGTGGCTATGTGACCCTTGAATACGTTACTTAATCTCTCCTTACACTCAAACAAATCTCTTTGAATAGAAATTGCAGAGTAGGCATTGTTCTATGTTGTAGAGCAACAGTCACATCAGCAACTTCCTATGCCAACTAAATCACAGTTCTGATCTCTCTCAGTCTCCAAAAAATTTACAGAACACCCCCATTTGATGCGATTCTCACCATCATAAAATTCCTAGCATGAGCCTTTATTTCGCCTCATAAAAGGCAGTTAGAGTTTTTCAAAACCTTGTTACTCAAGGGCTATTCTTCTGACCATTTTGCTTTAATTAAAAAAAATATATATATTGATTTTTTTTTTGTTTTGTTTATATATGACATATTTCTTAATGTAGTCTTCACTGCTCATCTAGGAAATCATCCATTATAAGAAAGAATTTTTAAAAGATGGAAAAATATGGAGAAAAATTAACAATTTTATTAAAAATATCTGACATTTTATTCATTTTCATAAACATAAACCCTCATCTCTGTAGAAAAAAGTGGGGAGGAAGTGCTATCTTTGGACAGAAGTTTGGTCATTTAGTTCAGATAATTTTGTTGTTATTTCCACTTATATCAGCATAGTCATTGTGTGTAACATTTACCTTGTTCTGGTTCATGAAATCTTCCAGTCATATAAGTCTTCCAGGATCCTATGTTCTCTATAAAGTCTTGTAATGGTTTTCTTTATTTATTATATTCATCATTTTTATACCAAAGTCTCACATTCAAAAAATATATGACCAAAAGCTATTCTCCAATGGTTACGTAGTCAAAGGATATTAACAAACATTTTTCAAAATGAGAATTGCAAACTCTTAACCATCATATGACAGAATGATCCAGATCACTAATAATAAGAATAGTATAAATCAAAGGAATGCTGATGTTGCACTTCATAGCCAACAAATTGGCAAAGATGACAAATGGTGAAATATTGAAAACAGCTTTTTTGTCCCTAGTTATTTTTATGTTATCTTCCCCATCATATTTTCATCATATAGAGAGAAGAGATTTTTTTAAATCTTTCTTTATATCCCTACACTTAGAATAGTACCTAACTCACAGTAAGCATTACATGTTTATTGACTAAATGACTGACTGGAAATTATCAGTGTGGGAAAGGGTCAAAGAGACTGAAACTGTGAAATGGCAGAACCATTCTAGAAAACAATTTGGAATTATCTGCAAAAAGTAAATAAATGGCTCATATTCCTTGACCAAGGACTTCTAATGCTAGGTATATGCAAAAAGGACATTCAGTAATGAAAAGAAAGTCCCGAGCAATATAGGCTAACATATTTGTGTCAGTGTATTTTATATAGGAAACAACAAACAAACTGGAAACACAATTGGTGCTCATTTATTAATGAATGGCTAATCAACTTGTGATACTTGAATTTAATGAAAAATTACATTATCTTCATTGATTTAAATGTTTTATTAATTCCATTTTCTTCATATAATGGTAATATACATATATATACATACGTGTGTGTATGTGTGTGAGTGTGTGTGTATATGTGTGTGTGTGTTTTTTGACAATCCACCAACATCCCACAAAATAAGTATCCTCCATTGTACCAAAGAAAAATAGCTGAAATCAACTAACACAGTATCCCTGTTTGACAACGTGCATGACATTTAGCAACTATAATCCCTTATCTCTGCCAAAAGGAGAAAGATGATTATTCAGGTTTTCTGCAGGAAAAGGATGATCACTCTAATTTATCAGCTTCCTTCTTTTTATTTACATTTAGGCTGTTGTACTCTTATAAATATTATTCTTATAATTCTATTTGGCATAATTTATATCAGTTCATAGAAGTGCACCCAGGTTTCATTGAGTTCCTCATATTTCTCATTTCTTACAGCTCAATAGCATTCCATCACATTCATATGCCACATTTTGTTTTGTTTGTCATTCATTTAAAAACCTATAATGAAGACCAAGTTCTATTTCATATCAGATACTCTAATGTAATGGTCCAATAGGTAATTTACTGAAGTTTACTCTGTATTCCCTATTTTTCTCTTTCTTTTCAAGGACAATGTTTTCACCCACTAAGAAATTTCGGGATGATGTGGATTTCAGATGCCCAAAATATTAGTCATGTGTCTTTCTATTTTCAAATCTTCTCTGAAAGCATAGCTTTTCTAACTACCGACTACATTTCAGTTCCTCACTTACTCCCCTGTTATTTGTAGTTTAACTCCAGAAATCATTTTAGGGTCATGATTTTATAAGCAATACAAAATAAAAGCTGTGTTGTATTATTTTTGTGATATACCTGTCAGACCGTAAATGCCATAAAGACAGATTTTCTCCTGACATTTCAGAACTTCTGTCTCTAATCTCACATTCAACAACTATATCAAAAAATGTTGTTTTTTTTTTAAGCACATATTTTTAAATGGGAAAATGGCATCTTTTTTTTTAAACTTCCAAACTTAGTATGTTGTTCTCTCCTTGGATTTACATTTGAGTGTGCAAGTTTCAGATAAATTCTTATTTTCCTCAAATAATTTGATGCATCTTGATATAATACTCATGAAGTTACAAAAAGGTGCATGAAATATAGGCATAAAGAACATTTTAAATTTTCTTTATCTTTTAGAAGCCAAACTATATATGTTTTTGTTATTTTTTGTATAATAAATCTAAGAGAATAGGATCATTTTTTATTTCCATTATTGGAGAGTTCACATATAGTCATGCTCTTTTCTGGGCTGAAATTTGAATTAGGAAGACTTAGATTCAAGTTCCAGCCTATGACACTTACCATCTGTGTAACAAACTCAGTTATTCTCTCTGTTTCTCAGTCTCATCACTGGAAAACTACTTCTCTCAGAAGGTTTCTGTGAGACTCAAATAAATTATATGTAGTATCTTTTCCAAATATTTAACCTCTATAATCAGTCAGTTATAGTTAATACTATTGCCATAGTGTTGCCACAAATATAACCCTTCGTTGTTTAGTATAACATCTTCATGGGTTGCTGGGACCAAATATATTCCTTATTTAAGTGATCAGTGTTCTATAGATAAACTTTTCTAAATTCAGTAAGACTATTCCTTGATCAATAGACAGTTTCAAAACTAAATTCAAAGTGTTTCCAAGATCTGTAGCATCAAACAACATTTCCACTCAACTGGCATATCCTTTGAGATCCCAAAGTAAAATATACAACATGATGAGAACAGGATAGTTGGGGGCCAAAGGAGTGGGAGGAGGTATTAAGTATAACATGGGCTAAAAGACCAAATTATGGGCCTTGATTCTAGGATCAAATATATTAATAAAGAAAAACACTGTAACAAGTATATAGCTTAAGAAAAAATATTAGGACAAGAGTTTATGTATTTTGTTGACAATCAGACAAAAGACATAATGAAAAATATAATACCCCTTCTAGTTTTTGCTTTTAAGGACTTTGTAATTAAATAGAGCGCATAAAGTGTATATCCAAATAAATACGACAAATCAAAACTTTGTCACATTATTATTATTATTATTATTTTTAATTATTATCATTATTATTCAAGATATGTGATTTCTTCAATGTAAGAAACTCTGTTTGGGATTGATTTCCATTAATGAAACTGGGCAGCTGTTTAGGTCCTCAAGTGTGGCCTTTTGATGAAATCCAAACTTCATAGAACAAATCCCCTTAATAAAAGACTTTGTCTGTAAAACTTGGACTCAGTCAAAAGGCTTCACCCAAGGACCTAGACGGCTACCTGTGGCCTTGAGGCCTCAGGTTCTACACTACTGTACTATGTGCTTAATAAACGCTTATAGATTTAAGTTACCAAATTTTGATTATTTTCTCTTAATCCTGTAGTAGATTTGCATCAGAATGATAACTAGAGTCCAGTTGTTGTAGGATCCCAAAACAGTACTATATCTACTATGCAGAGTTACCTGTCCATACCTCTCATATTTGCTATAATGGAGTAATGAAAAATTCTTCTTATTGCGGGGAGTAGGGAAAGCTTCATGCAGGAGCTGGTATGTGAAAATTCATTTGAAAGACAACAAATTAATTTCCAACTATTGGAAATCAGATCAGCTCCACCACTAAAGAACTATAACTTTATTTAAAGCTGTTATATCTGCCTTAACCTGAGTATCTTCTTTGTTAAAATGAAAGGATGGAAGCTCAGGACCTTGGTGATCTCTTGAAACTCTATGCTCATATGAATTCTTAAAAAAAATCACAAATATCATAGTTTTAATGAACCCTTTTGACTTTAGGAGGATCTGGCCTAAGACACTGTGTGACCCTGGGCATGTCATTTATTCCGTATGGGACACAGCTTCTTCAATCATAAAATGAGAACTTTGGACTCCATGACATTTAAGATCACTTCCTGCTCTAAACATTATCCTGTGATACTATGAGGCTATTTTTTATTTTTCTTAATTTTCAATTTTATTTTGTTATCAGTTCCAAATTCCTTCCCTAATACCTCCCCTTTCTCTCTCTTGTCCTAAAAAGGCAAGAAAAGGAGCACTTATTACACACACACACACACACACACACACACACACACACACACACACATCTGTATATGTGTAGTCAAGCAAAACAAATTTTCATGTTGTGTAGCTGTATTTTCTTAAAGTGTTAGATTCTTCTAAATTCAATGTGCTCAGTATGGGTAAGCTACTGTATAATCTAGCTAGAAAATGTGGCCAACCTACTCTATCCTTCTTCCTTTTTCATTCTTCTCTTTTATGAGACCTTTCCAAGTTCACATAGGTAGCAAAAGCTTGAAAGTCAAAATTCAAATTTGGCCATGACTCCATATTCAGGGTCCATATTTCAGTGTTCTTTCCCATTGCTCCATGATGCTTCCCTTGCCTGAAACCCCAAATTTTCTCTTAAATTTCCTAAACAAATTCACTTATTTTAATAATGGGGGAAATACAAAAGGGCTTAAATATTCATTTTGTGCTTACTATGTTCCAGGCTCTGAGATAATTGTTCTTACACCTATCGGTACTATGATTCTTTTAGCTTTGGATGCTCTCTTTATCCATGTAGAATAGAATAGCCCTGTATCTTAGTAGCAAATTTTCATTGGTTGTGTTAAACAAAATATTCATTATCTGGGGTTCAAACTTGTGGTGATGATAAATGAGTTCCTTTGGGATATTTGATGATTACATAATCTCATCATAAAATAATTCATTATCTTAAGCAGAGATTATATTTAGTCCATAAATTTAATTTGAAGGAAAACTCTCCAGTGACATTGGGCTTTTCTAAGTCATCATATTTTTGCTCTTTAATAAAATCTGAGATTAATAGCTGAAAGAACTTTAAAGTTCAACTAGTCCAAGTACCTCTTGTTTTTACTTTTTTTTTTTTTTTTTTTTTTGCTTTTTGGAGGGCAATTGGGGTTAAGTGACTTGCCCGTGGTCACATGGCTAGTTTTTGTGTTAAATTTCTGAAGCCAAATTTGAACTCAGGTCCTGCTGACTCCAGGGCGAGTGCTCTATTCAGTGCCCCACCTAGCAGCCCCCAACCTCTTGTTTTTACAAATGAGGAATGTGAGGCCCAGCAAAGTTAAGAGATTCACCTATGTTTCACACAGATAGTAAGACTCAGAGGGAGTATTGATTCCACACTTACTATTCTGCTTCCTTCCAAACATTATTAGTATGAAGTTGGGTCATTAGCAGAGAAAGTATCCAATAATTGTAACTGGGACATGTGTAAATCTTTTTTTTTTTTGATATGAGATTCTTTATTAAATTTTTTTGAGTTACATCTTTTCTCCCCGTCTTTCCCCTGCCCACCACCCCAAAACAGCCATCCCAGTATTTCCCCCCTCCCCCATTCTATTCTCTCCTATGTCACTTTTTGGCAGGGCAGGATGGATCTCCCAACTGCAGTGCCTGTGTATCTCAAGTTCCAGATGGATGTAGTTAATAATAATAATAATAATTGCATATATATATATACACACATACACACACACACACACACACACACACACACACACACACATA
>CM053582.1:425850959-425925225 GCA_028627135.1 Pseudochirops cupreus
TGGGAACTCTTCCTATATACTTCCGGCTGACCAGATAATAAAGACTCCAAGACCGAGGCCCAAGACGGCTATCCAGATCTACGCCACTCAACGCGAGAGCCCTGGCTAGACCAGTCTCTCAGTCCCCCTGCTGTCTGCAGGCTGCGGCGGAAAGCTGCAGAGCCGAGGCGGGTGCAAAACCTCTGCCTTTCACTTTTCTCCTCTGGAGGCCTTCCGGCCTGCCTGCTTATCTCCCCCTTTCACAAATCCCATTCACAGCTGCCGGTAATCCGCTCACCTGAAGCTTCTCAGCTCTTCCCATCCAGCCGCCCCCGGGGCACAGCCGCGGCCTCAGGCCAGGCTGGTTTCGGTTCGCAGTGCTGATATGGTTCCTCGTAGCCGAACTGACTTTAGTGGGAAGTATCTTTGTGTGCGTTTTGGAGTTCCAGGATTGGTTTAGAGTCCTATTTTATGGGTATTTTGGGGTGGCTATGTGAGAGCTGCGATATGTTGCTGCTTCTGCGCCACCATCTTGGCTCCGCCCCCTCGACACGTGTAAATCTTAATGAAAATTTCAGAAACCTCAGGGATTTCTTGTTAGCCTAAGGTAACCTTAAAAGGAGGAGAAGGGAAGATTCCAATTCTTCTGGGCAATTTGAAGTATCTTCTTATTGAAATTCCAATTAGGCAAAAACAAAGTCTCACAGGGTTCCTAGTACAATGACTCAGATCTGTTCCCTTTGCTGAATTTCTGTAAGTTTTTTTGTAGCTTTCTGGGGTTACCTTCAATTTAATAAAGGAGAATCTAGCTCTTTTTTTTTTTGTCTCTGGTTGCTAAGCACACTACTCTTGTTAGGATCCTTTTTGAGGGGAAGGGTCTAAGTAAGACATAGATGTAGGATCTAATTTAACATCTGTGTTTTCTCTGTTTTTATACTGAAACAGAATTGTCTCCTTTTCAACTCCTCTTGTTTCGATTGAAATAACTTAAAATAATTTTTTTCTTACTAATTCTCAGAGAACAATTAGAAGTTTTCATGTTTGTGTATGGATGTCTTGCTCATCATAAAAAATAGGCTTAAATTTTTTGTCTTTGTATAGACATTACATAGTGGTTAGGGTACAAAATTAAAGATAACTTAGGGCAAATTTCCACTTATAATATTTCCCATTTCTATGATCCTGAGGAACAAACATACCCTTTATTTTCTTTTTGTTTTCCAAATTATTTTCCTACCTTCCCAAAATTATAAACACACAGAAGTTTTCCAATCTGTTCATCTGCCCCTGTGCTTTGGTAGACATCCCCATAGGATGTTTCAGGGATGAGATATCTAAAATAACTTAGTGGTTCCTAAAGTGATTTAGAAACTCAAAATAGGAAGGGGAACCAAGATGGTGGAGTACTTAAAATAGACTTAGTGTAGTGTAGTAAATGTTTGACAAAAACTTCCTCATCAAAGATGACAAGAGGAAATCCTGTTTGACTCTGTTTGACTCCTGTTTGATAATGATGAACTTTTATACCAGGTCTTTCTATATAATAAAGTGAAAGGATGGAAATAAGTGAGTTTTACATTTAAAATATTACCTTGAGATGTTTGTTTTTAATTTTCAATTGGGAGGGGGAAGTAAATCTTCTAATTAATTGGAGGATAACATTATGCTTTCCAAAATGCCCTTTTTTGAATCTCCATTAAATTTTATTTTTAATTTATGGAATAAAACAAGCATTTCCATAACAGTATAAAAAAGGTGATTGATTGCACCTGGAACTGCAAATCTACCATGCACAGCTTACCATTCTTTCAAATAAACAACAAAATTTCAATTTTTTTTTCCTCCCCCAGTCCTAAAGTCCAAATTTGTGTGTGTGTGTGTGTGTGTGTGTGTGTGTGTGTGTGTGTGTGAAATTATTCAATACATACATCTATTTATCAGTTCTTTCTCTGGATACAGATAGCATCGTTCTTCCTATATCCTTTATAGCTAATTTGAATATTTATAGAAGTAAAAATCCCGTATTTGTTCAAAGTCATTCTTAAAACAATATTGCTGTTACTGTGTGCAATATTTTCTTGGCGGGCTTATTTTATTCTTCCTTATTTCATGAAATCCTTTCTATGTTTTTTTTTCTAAGATCATTGAGCTGATCATTTCTTATAGCATAGTAATATTTCATCACAATCATATGCCACAAACTATTCATTCATACCCCAATTGATTGGCATCCCTGCAATTTCCAGTTCTTTGAGTCCTAAACAAATTGCCCCTTTTCATTTAATAGAGAAGCTTGAAAGCCAGATATTCATTACATTTTTTGAGAGTAGTGTGGTTCTATCAACCTCTATTTCAGCTCTTATAAGAAACAAAGTACAGAATTTTTTAATATCATCTCCCCAATTCTGATCCATTCTTTCAATTCTCTCTCGCTTTCCCTCTTTCTCTCTCTCTCCCTCTCTCTCTCTCTCTCACACACGCACACACGCACATGTGCATGCACGTGCACATACACACACACACACACACACACTTGTATACGTACTAATATACCACACAATTTCTGGTATGCCTTTAAGTGAGAATCTTGGTTTCCCTAGATTTCACATTGGTGTGCCTCTGATATTCACAGCTATGGCAGGAAAGAGGGCAAGGGTAAGTAGGTGGTAAGAATTTTCCTCAATAAAATATAGGCTCTTTCCAAATAAGGGTTATTACTCTAAAATGAACAATATATGTATCTATACAGACAACAATATGTAAATAAATATTTATTAAATACATGCCATGTCAGGCACAGTGATACATGATCAGGATAGAAAGAAAGGAAAGACAGTTTCTTCTCTCAAGGAACTCAGTTTGATGGAAGAGAAAACATGAAAACAATTATGTACAGACAAGATATATACAGGATATGTTGGAGATAAACAAGAAAGGGAAGGAACTAGCATTAAAGGGGATGAGGAAAGACTTCTCATAAAGGTAAGAAGGTAAGATAACCTACAGCACTGATCACAGCAGATTTGGAAATAGATGAGATTTTAAATCTAAACTCCTCATTTTACACATGAGGAAACTAATATCTAAAGAGGGTTAGTAACTTACCCAAAGCCATGCTTTAAGTCATAATTAGATTATGACTTAATTAAATTAATTCCTCTGAGTCCTAATGTATTATAAGCCACTGGCTTATAAAGCCAAGATGTGGTAGCAGTGGGTAGTGCGTGTGATCTATAATTAGACCAATGTAATAACTCACTTTTTAACCTGATACATTAATCCATGCACCAGATTTTTTTAGAGAGTAAATAATGGAAAATACACTGTGTTTTGAGATATAATATTGGAAAATTCACTTGATATATTTCACGTGTCTCTTCTATAGGCAGAATAAATAACATTGTAGCAGTTAGTAGCTCCTGATGAATCCATCTCACAAAACCTATCATGTCCATCCTTTCTTTCCTCTTAATTCCCACTGACACATAAACTACAGTAAAGGTTTTTGTTACTGCTGTCTTGGGCTACTGAAATATCTTTATAGATCTTCCTATTTATATTCTTTCCCAAATAAATGAATGAATGAATTAATTAAAATGTATTTATTAAGTACTGACCATACAAACAGAAAACAAACAAACAAGTTAGTCCTTGCTCTCAAGATACTCACGCTGCAATTGCAAAAGTCAGCACATAAAAGGAAATTCAAACACAGAGATCTTAAGGATACAAAGACAGTGTAGCTGGCACTAGTTCTGAGGTTTTATCACAAGGTCAGATGACCATGGTTGGGTCTGGTGGTTCTAGAACCAAAAAAAGATGATAAAGACTGGATGAACTCAGCAGAGCAAATGGGAAGGAAGGTTTAGTGTTCTTTCATTTCACTAGAAGGAATAGAATGAGTGATTCCCATCTCATCCAAGTGGAGCCACTTGTCAAGAGACCTGAATAAGTTATGGTTCCAAGGGAGGGAAGAAGGAAGGGTGTGCCTAGGGAGGGTGGGCCTTCAAGCTGGCTAAGAGTCCTGAAAGTATTTTGAGTGGTGGAGAAGTAAGGGACTAAGGGTACTCCTGATGACGCCTAACGTTTACACCATTTCCAAAGTAATTGTTTTCTTAAGAATAAATCTGATCACATCACCCAGTTCAAGATTCTTAGTTGGTTTTCTATTGCCTGCTGGGTAAAGATAAAAGGACTTGGCCAAGCATTCTGTTGTTGTTGTTGTTCATACATTTCAGTCGTTTCAGACTCTTTGTGACTTCATTTATTTTTTTGTTTTTTTGTTTTTTCCCTAGGCAAAGATACTGGAGTGGTTTGCAATTTCCTTCTCCAGCTCGTTTTACAGAAGAGGAAACTGAGGCAAACAGTGCTAAGTGACTTATCCAGAGTTATTCAGCTGGTAAGAATCTGAGACAGCATTTGAACTCAAATCTTCATGGTTTTTATCGCAGTGCAGTATTGAAGGAGCCTCTCAACACCATTAGTTCCTTCATTCAGTCTCCATATGGCATAATCTTGATGCACATCACTGTACTAATCACTTTCCTCAGGACGTGCTATATAACTTGTCAGTACTGTTTTCATCTTCTGCAAGAAGCCTTTTCTCCTTAAACTTAGTTGTTTCCTTTTGAGACATTCCTCCCACAAAAATGTAACCTGTAAATATCTTGTTTGTCCATAGGTATATAGCTGTTTTTTAGTAGTTGTTCTCTCTCAAGTTTAGGTTCTGAGATTCTTGAAAACTGGGACAATCTTTTGCCTTTATTTGTGTATTTAACACTTAGCACAGTGTCTAAGAAATTAAGTTATTTAATAAAAGTAGTTGACTGACTGACAAAGAGCCAGTCCTCCATTATAATTCCTCTAGTGTCCTCCTTGAATAGCCCCGTTCTCTAATCTTCTTCCCCCCCCCAACCTCTATTTCTTTCATCCTTTTATTTGTTGTCTTCCAAATCAGAATTTAGAATCGTTGAGGCCAGAGACTGTTTTGCTTGTTTGTATTTCTATTCTTACCATTTAACATAATTTCTAGCAAAAATAAATGCTTGTTCTGTCTTTTTTCTGTCTTTCATCAACCTGTTAGAAACACAAACACAGATGATTGCAATAGTCTAGGTATCATAAGAAGTTTATTAAGGAGAAATCTGAGAGGAATTGAACACTCCTGGCCTGAAGTGGACTCCATTCTTCTTGTGGAAGGAGGAGTGAAGGATACAAAAGCAAAGCAACTTTTATGCCATTAGTTTGGTGCAGACACTCCCTTCAGAGGATGAATTGGTTTGTTCTTTTCTGGGTAGACCGTCCCACTATCATACATTATTACTAATGAGGCTCTAATTCTGCTAGATAATATGCATAATACATAAGGTTCATTAAGCAAGCGTAGTAGCAATCCCAGAATACTCACATGCACCCCCCCAACACACACACACACACACACACACACACACACACACACACATACACACCCCAGACCAGTCTAACCTAGATGTGTCCTTACCTGGGCCTGTGAGTCCCAAGGCTTTCTAACTGGTCAAATCCACCTTGTGCAGCCAGTTCTTTTTCATTTTACAAGATTTCACTTTTAGTATTATTTAGGAGTTCTGTGGGAACTGGGAATCCAACTTCTTCCCAAAACTACTGCCTCAACTCTTCCCAAGGCTTCTGTCTGTTACTTTTATCAGTAGCCTTATTACAGAAATTTTTGCAGTTCTGTGGCATCTTAACCCTTTGCTACTTCTCAAAAACCCATTCTCTATCTCTTTATTTTTAATTATGATCAATGATTTCATAAGTGAGGGGAAGCCCTGGTCGAGAAACTCCCTCTTTGAAAAGAGAGTGGTATCTCTAATGAAATTTATAGGCTTACAGAATTTCTGAGATACTGAAGAATTTTTCCCACAAAGTCAAACAGACAGTATGGCAGTGACAGAACCTAAACTGAATACTTCCTGAATTTGAGCTTAACTATCCTAGTCTATCCCATCCTTCCTCATTACTTTTTGATAACTGTGCCATAGTTATCAATGCTAGTGTCTTATTTTCTTACTAGACTTCAAATGGCAGCTAGGTGGCATAGTGGACAGAGGGCCAGGCCTAGGATCAGAAAGATTCTCCTTCCTGAGTTCAAATTTGTTTTCAGACACTTACTAGCCATATGACCCTGGACAAGTCACTTAATTCTGTTTACCTAGAGTACCTCATCTGTAAAATGAGCTAGAGAAGGAAATGGCAAACTACTGCAATGGCAAACTTTACTAAGAAGACCTCAAATGGGATCAGAGACAACTGAAAACCAGCCAAAGAATAATGATCATAACAACAACAAAAGGTTTCATGTTGTTGTACCCAAACCCAAATCCCAGGTCACTACACACCACCTGAATTGTGATCAACCATTAATCCCCTTTATATTTCTGTCTTTGTCCCTATGCTACACCTTGTATAGCTTGAAACAGCTTAAGGCATAGTGTCGGATATTGCCCAAGATGTACTCCCCTGAAGCCCCTCCTTCCTGAATCATCATTACTGTACATTCTCCCTGAATCAGCATACTGTACAAGGTTTATCAAGGGTTATGGTACAAGAATATCTTATGTAGAGACCACCCAGTCCTGTTCCTTTGACCAAACAGGGTCCCCACATCCTTTCCCCAGAATATGACCCTGGCCTGTTCAAGGGAATTCAAGTCTCCCTTACCCCATGACCCTGCACCCTGTTCCGAGAAGCTGACTACTATCCTCCACTCTTTGCCCTCCACCCTGTTCTAGGAGGGACCTCCATGTCACAGGAAGGTTGCACCCTTGTACCCTTGCGCCATATTCCCAATAGCCCTGATTTATAATCCTGAGCTATAGGTCTAACCAATGCCTGTTCTTAGCTTCTGTACATCATTGCTCCTGCTAGGTCCCCTCCCTGATTGTGGTTTTTGTGCTTTTAGCCTTTTAAACAATGCCTGTACCCTCAATGGACACTACCAATTTGAGTCTACACTCTGGTAGTCATGTGCTTGATCAATAAATCCACACCTAAATTTTACCTTAAACCCAGGTGTCAGCTCGCTCTTGTTCTCTGGACAACAGTATGTTTGGGAAATTGTACAAGGATTTATCTGTACCTCATATTTCCCTTGGCATGCAGGACAGGTCTCTACCTACAATAAGCAACTGTTTAAAGAATTTTCTATCTTTGGTTATTAAATTTTTGAAGGGTTGTCTAGGGTCCAAAATGTCATGATTTTATGCAATCTATTCTAATTCCATGAGCATTTTTTAAGGGAAGGTAGTACAAGGTATTGTGTTAGGAGCAGAGAATAAAAAGAGAATGGGAAAAGAAGTCTCTGCCCTCATAAGCTTACTTCATAGTGAGAATAAAACTAAATAGTGAGCATACAAAATAGTCCATTTGAAATCCCTAGGCCTGTTACTTCTATCTTTCATTGTACAATTTGCATTTTTAAAAGACTAGCCATTTACTCTGTAAAGACATGCACAAACAGCTTTCCAGAGGACTGCTGCTATGAACAGCTTTCAAGGTTCTGATTACATAGTATAGTGCACTCTGTATTTATTCAATAACAAATCAGAGCAAAAAAATCACAGAAAATCAAGGTACAGTATTCACAATATTACAAATTATCACAGACAATTGAAATACAGCATTTACAATGAAATAATAACTCAACAACTTATCACTAAAATTACCACATAGTTTTCACCAAAGTGGTCACATAGTTTTGAACAAAGTATAATCATTTAGTCAATCAATCACTTAGTAACTCAATCATTCAATCATAAAGTACAAAAGGTCAATCTCCTCCACCCATGGGCCACATTAAGTTACAAATCAGTCACTATTCAGTCATCAGTCACTATTTAAGCATAAGTTACTACTCAGTCATCGGTCACCACTCAGTACCCTTTTAAGTGGTAGTGGAAAATACACAGGTCATCCACTCTTTGGTCATAAGTAAATCACAATTTCATCACTACTCAGTACCCATGGGGAAGTCTTTTCATCTTGTCTTGGAGCAGGCTTACAGCTTCCATGATTCCTCTTCCATGGTCCCAGGTCCTTCCTCAATCTAACCAACTGCCACCAGACTTCAAAGGCAGAGAACTCCCAGCTCATTCTGCAGCTATCCATTCAGTTTCTGCTCCATGTTGGAGCTCACAGTGTCCAGTCCATCTCAAATCCTTCACAGTTTCTGTTCCTGGGAAGATAAGACACAACAAGACCATAACAACATTCATTCACCTTAACAAAGCTACAAAAGCATTTGTACAAAACACTGACACCACAGTCATGTTTTCTCAGTCTTCAGCAGCTCCAGCTGGCCCTCAGCTCCTGCTGGCCCTTGGAAATCCTCAGCATCTCCAGCTAGCTCTCCAAAGTCTTCAGCAGCTTCATTCTCAAGATCAAAATCACTTTCTTTCTGTCTCAATCAAAATCACGTTCTCCACAGAAGTTTCAATCCAACAGCAGCAGCCCAGCCTTCAGGTGCTCCTTCCAAGAAATTCTGACTTTCCCAGATGTGGTTCTTCCTTATATACAGTAGAGCAGCTCCCTTCCTGTTACATCAGCAACAGGGGTTCATGTCTTCTGTTTCTTCAACAGAGGCTTAATTTGAAACTAGGTGCTAAGTACCTCTTAGCTTTACAGTACAAAGGAATCTTCAAGTTTCATTAACATTACAAACTCAAATGAACATGTAATGTGTTCATTTTCAGACAGTGTGACAAAGTGGGACGTTTCAGACTCTTTTGTGGAGTGGGAGTTATTTGTGGGTAAAGGAAATGGGCAATCTACTTGGTGTCCTGCTAGAGAATCAGGTAACGGAAGTTTTAAGATGTGTGTTATAGGAATTTGGAAAGGACTCTGACAGCCCTCACATCATCATTCGACCCTTCTATGTGCCATGAGATCTGGAAAGAATTTAGAATATAGAACCCTGCTTTGTACCAGTCAATTGTGTGGTCTTATATTTTACCCAAAATTCATTTAAGAGAACACCTTTACCAAAGTAAAGAATGAATTTCAAAAGTCATTGGTATTATTGTTCAGATATCAGCTCTTAACCCTGAACTGACATATATACTCTAAAGAAATCTAGTGAAATGGCTCTTATAAAATCCCCTGACTGTAAGTAAGGAGGGCATTGGTTTAAATATTGTAGCAAAAAGGTATACTTTTGTTTTAAAAGGAGTTTTATTTTATGTTCAGAAAAAAGAAAGACTCTTTAAAAGTTTTAATACATAAAACACGATTTTATTATCCCAAAGAGAGGCATCCTATTATGCAAATATATTTAATTCAGTAGCTGGGATAGAAATTTTGAGTAGAGAAAGAGATAAAGTTTAAATATGGGATTTTATGTTGAGGGATTGCTGAGTATAATAATGGCCTTTTTGCTAGTTCTTAGGTAATATGTAGGTTTTAAAAGATGCTTTATTAAGATCTTTTAGCTGATTGAAAATGCAAACTATCATCTCTGACTATAAGTCCAACAGATTTGTGAGATGGAAAACATTATTAGCAGATATATGTTAACCATGTGTTTAACATGGCAGTTATACTTTATGTCCTGAACATAAAAAAGACTAATCATAATAGTTATATGATATTCATATTAGATTAAAAAATAGTATTAATTACTGGGAAAGAAGTGTTGTTGTGTTTTTTTATTCCAGAACTGCTGGCATAACCAGAAAGCACACAGAAATCAGGCTTAGACTAACAGCTTTTAACATAGGTCATCAATTACTGAAACATGGATATATGATCTGAATGAAATGGTCATATAAAACAGAGGAAAAGATAATCAGGTAGCTTTCACAGCTATGATTTAGAGATGAATTGTTAACCAAATTGGGGATAGAGGACTTCACAAAGATGAAACAGACAATTTGGTTACATCTATCTATCTACCTACCTATTTATGTATCTATACTGGTCTGTATATTTTCAAATTTTTGGTTTCACTTGTTTTTCTATAACATCCATTCTCAAAAATATCTACTTTTCCCAAATGAGCAAGTCTTTGCAACAAAGCATTTAAATAAAAAAGGAAAATGATAAAAGAAGTTCAGAAAAAAAAAAACCCAACAACCAGCACATAAAATATATTCCATAGTAAAAGTCCCACACATCTACAAATAAGGAAGAACAATTTTTTTAACTCTTTATTGAATCCAAGTTTGCTCACTATTATTAGACATTTAAATTATTGCAATCATCATCCTTATTATTTTCCTTCTGCTTACCTCATTCTGTATCAGTCCATATTTATCTTTTCATGCTTCTCTGAAATCTTCCTATTCACCATTTCTATGGTTCTTGACAATATCACAGGCTTTTGTGCTGAGGAATTAACTGAAAACCATTTAAAAAGAAATGAAAAGGAAGAGAATACTCGAATTTAATGATTCTTATAAAATGTTATATGATACCATAGAGAATTGACAAAATATTTAACAAAGGCCAAAGCCATTTCCAAAAAACAGGTAGTTAAAGGATATGAACAGGTTTTACTAAAAAAAAAAAAATCCTGTTATCTCTAGCTTTTTACATAACCTTGACTTCTCTTTAAAATAAATCATTTCTTTCTTTCTTTCTTTATTTGGGGATTTTTCAACATTTGCTTTTGCGTTCTAAATTTTCTCCCCCTTTAAACATTCCCCTCACCCCAAGGCAACATACAACTCAATATAGGCTATACATATGCATTCATATAAAATATATTTTTGTATTAGACATGTTGTAATGAAGAATAAGAACCTATGGGAGTAACCACAAGAATGAAGAAAAAACAAAAAACAGCAGATAGTGTGTTTCAATCTCCATTCAGACTCCATAGTTCTTTTTCTGGATGGGGGCAGCATTTTCCATCATGTGTCTTTTGGAGTTGTCTTAGATTCTTGCATTGTTGAGAACAGCTAAACCTATCAAAATTAGTCATCACACAATGTGGTTGTTACTGTGTATAATGGTCGCCAGGTTCTGCTCACTTCACTCAACTTCAGGTCATGTAAATCTTTCCAGGTTTTTCTGAAATGAAATTCCCAGTTCATAATTCCTTATAGCACAATAGTATTCCGTCACATATACTACAATTTACTCAGCCATTCCTCAATAAATGAGCATCCTCTCAACTTGCAATTCATTGCTGCCATAAAAAGAATTGTTATAAATATTTGTATTCATGTGGGTCCTTTTCTTTTCTTTTCTTTTTTGCTTTACAGAGGTGGGAAGGGAGGGCTATTGGGGTTAAATGACTTGCCTAAGTTCACACGGCTAGTAAGTGTTAAGTGTCTGAGGCCGCATTTGAACTCTGGTCCTCCTGACTCCGGGCCGATGCTCTATTTACTGCACCACCTAGCTGCCCCCTATGTGGGTCTTTTTCCTATTTGTATAATCTCTTTGGGATACAGACCTAGAAGCGGCATTGCTGGGTCAAAGAGTATCCATAGTGTTAAAACCCTTTGGACATAGTTCCAAATTACTCTCCCAGAAAGGATGGACCAGTTCACAACTCCACCAATAATGCATTTGTGTTCCAATTTTCCCGCATCTTCTCCAACATTTATCATTTTCATGTTTTGTCCTGTTAGCCAGTCTGATAAGTGTGATATGGTACTTTAGAGTTGTTTTGGTTTGTTTCTCAAATCAATAGTGATTTAGAGCATTTTTTCATATGACTATAGATAGGTTTAATTTCTTCCTCTGAAAAATGCCTGTTCATAGCCTTTGACCATTTATCAGTTGGGGAATGATTTTATATTCTTATACATTTGGCTCAGTTCTCCAGATATTTTAGAAATAAGGCCTTTATCATAGACACTGGTTGTAAAAATTGTTTCCCAGCTTTCTGGTTCCCTGCTAATCTTGTTGCATTGATTTTGTTTGCATCCCCTTAATTTCTTCTGAATATGAACTCCCTGCCTTCCACACCCAGAGAGTTATCCTAAAATGGTATGAAAGCGGGTATGGGGAACAATTGTAGAAAATGATAAACATATCAAAGAAGTGTGATAATGTATGTAATGTTCCACATCTATGGTCTCTCATCTGAAAAGAAGAAGAGAATTATATTTTCTCTTCTTTGGAGCTTTACTCAATCAGAATCCAATTGAAATGTTCACATGGAATATTTGTGCTTGACCTGTGGTATAGCATTCCAAGCTAGTATTGGTCTGATCAATCACAGCTGAATACACTGTAACTTGACTCTAGCATAGTGATGAAATTTTGGTCTTCAAGAACAAAGGACAATAACCAATCAATTTTATTACCTCTCATTTAGGTTTTTCAATGTGTCTTTTCAATTTAAATTGTTGTGGTCATATTATTTTCCTGATTCTAACCCCACGATTTCATAGCTTCTCATACTTCCCTGAATTATTCTTTATCTTCCTTTATTATTGGATTCAGACTATTATATTACCTACATGTATGACACCCATTGATATTTTAGAAATAAATTCCTGTGCAACCTTCTTTTTCTAAGTTGAAAAAAACAACTTTGCTGTTTTAAAAATATTTTAGTTTTTCCTATTACATGTAAAAACAATTTAATATTTTTTTTTCATTTTGAGTTTCAAATTCTCTCCCTGTCTCCTTCCCCTCCCCTTGAAAAGGCAAGCAAATTGCTGGTAAAGTTATACATATGTCATCATGTAATATATATTTCTATATTTGTCATGTTGTAAGGGAAAAAAGGCAAAAAAACCCAAGAAGAACAAAGGTGTTTTTTTCAAGTATTCTTTGATCAGCCATCATAATTTATCAGTTCCTCCATTGGAGACAGATTAAATTTTTCACCACCAGTCTCTCAGAATTGTCTTGGATCATTATATTGCTGAGAATATCTGTCATTCAGAGTTGATTATCAGAAAATAGTCAGTGCTGTTCCTGGGTACACTCTTCTACTGGTTCTGTTCAATTCACTTTACGTAAGTTTATATGTTTTGCTAGGGTTTTTTTTTTTAAGTATCCTGTTTGTCATTTCTTATAGCACAATAGTATTCCATCACAATCATGTACCACAACTTGTTCAGTCATTCCCCAATTAATTGGTATCCCTTCCATTTTCATTTCCTTGCCAGCACAAAAAAGACTGCTATGTTTTTGGCATATAGGTCCTTTTCCTTTTTCTAATCTCTTTGAATATAAACTTTGAAGTGGTATTGCTGGGTCAAAGGGTATGCGTGGTTTTATAGCCTTTTGGTCATAGTTCTAATTTGTTCTCTAGAATGTTTGGATCAGTTGATATCTCTGTCAAACCTCTGATTTTTTTTTTCAGGGCTAATCTCTATCCATATAACAAACTATCTATATTTAACCCATATTCTTTCTACCTGCCGGGCCCCTACATGGCACTCTCTCCCTCCTTCTCTGCCCTTTTGAGGGAAGCATTTATATGTGAAATATATTATAGTTATATATGAATCTTCCAGGCTAGAGATTTTCAGTTTACTGACTAATTGGGACCTCTATGACTGTGACCTCCAGAGGTAGGAACCCAATCAAACTTAATTTATTGGAACCCAATTTCTATGTATAACACTCCTGGGCTACTCTGATATACAGAGTAAAGACGAACCCAGAAATTCTAAGCAAGTACTTGATGAAAAGTCGTATTGTCTTTTGAATAGCCTGTCTCAATATGATTATGATCTCTGATGTTTCATGGCATCAAAATCAAGAATTGAATTTCCCTAGACATATCCCTTCCTTGCCCTTCCATGTTCCACTTTAAGAGGTATACTTCTTTGCATGTATAACTCAGGAGAAGAGGGTGGCAGGAGCAAGGGATAAAGGGGAAGACGGTGGCAGGAGGCATCCAAATGAGGGCAGATCAGGAAGAGGGGAGAAGAGAGAGTTCACAGCAAATGGTCTCATTGATTTTTTCAATTTAAGGCAAAGTTCTCAGTTGAGGGATTGGGGAGGGAGTTTTAAGGAGAGATGAAAAAGTTTGGAAGAGATGCTGTGTAGAGTGGCAGAGTAAGTTGATATGGGAAATAAAGTGTGGTTCTTAAATTACAATGAACTAATAAAAAAAAATTTGGAAGAAAATCTGTGCCTTTATGGCACTAAAATATAACACTGTTTATTTGCATTTTTGTACTTCCTCTAGATGAACTTGCATTGCCTTGGCTCTGTTTTCTTTGTGTGTAGCTACAACCTGTATTAATATCTATTTTACCTTTTAAAGGTATATTGTCTTAATTAGATGCTCCTTAAGTGGAATTAAATGTGTTATTGCACTAAAACCATGCTCAAGAAAGAAAATGTAGATCACTAAAGGACAGTCTGTCACAATTATTTTTAACATCAGTTTAGAATTTTTGTTTCTTGTATCATTTCATTATCTGCTTGTAAAACCTTTTCATCAGAGTCATTGCTAAATAAATAAGCAAATTAATAAGTAAGCAAACAAATGAATGAGTTATTAATTGAATGAATGAACACATAAAATTGAATGAATAAGTAAACAGATGAATAGATATGTAAACAAAAGGTAAATAATGTCTTTTAATGCCACAAATAAATATTTTGGTCCAGTTATAGTGGTTGAAAGTTATAGTGGTTGAAAACAAGCGAGAATTTTGGTGCTGGAAGGCAAGTTATAGTTCATCTAAGGAGAGGATTACAGATTTTGAGCTAGAAGAGATCCTAGAGATCATCTAGTCTGGACTCTGCCTCACCCTATCTCCATTTCTTCACAAGTGCAAACGGAGACGGGTAATGACTTGCTCAATGTCACACATCTAGTAAGAGAAAATTCAGTAATCAGAATCTAGACTGATTCTAGAGTCAGTGCTTCTGTCTCCCCCTGGTATAACTTATGAGCCAGGCCAGCCTCCCTCTTTTTAAGGATTACAGAATCATAAATTGAAAGCTAGCAGGGACCTTGGAGGCTAGCTACTTCAATCTCTTCAATTTACACTTCAGAAGACAGTGACTCAGAAAGATTTTGCGAAAACATTTCTGGTAACATGCTTGCCCAAGGTCACACAATTCGTTATTAGCTGGACTGCAATTAGAATCTAGGTTTCTTGAATCTCTCCCCACCTCCCCATCACCCATGCTATTTTCATTTCACAAAGTTCACTCTCAGGAGATGGTTTCCTGTAGTTAGCCATTCCTTTCCCAAGGGCTATGAAGTGTTTAGCATTCCAGTTTGGCTTGCATGGAGGACCTTGAAGAACTACATTAACCAGAAATGATGAAAAGCCTTTGTTTTCCCCCTGGATCTAGTGAGTCTGTGTTAGAATTCTGTCAACAAAATGTATCTTCAAAGCTGTTTGAACAAGTCCAGTTATTACTCACCTGGGTTCACGTTGTGAATAATATTCCCTAGTTGTACCACCATTTGTCTTTCAGTGTTGTCCCCGTCTAACTTAGGACAAGTCATAGGACCAGAGGGGACTGGGTATAAAACATCTAATCTACCCATATGAAATCATTGCTTTCCCCCTCTCTGTTCCAATATCAAAATGACTCCTAAAAAAATCAAAGATGTGAAAATACCAATTCTGGTTGAAATCAGAAATAGAGGATTAATTACACACACGCACGCACGCACACACACACACACACACACACACACACACACACACACACACATGATTCCTTCCTCTTTCTCCCCACTACTTAATCTTAGAAATAACCATGGTAACCATGACTCTACATTGCTCAAATTGGTCAGATGCAATGGAATCTATAGCATTAATAAATTTAATTCTTCATGAAAGTGCCTCCTGCCCCAAACTGATTTAAACATGTAACTACTATAGGTCTCTTTAAATGAGTCTATTATAACTACCTACCTACGAGAGGAGAATGAGTGTGCGCTAGTCTGTGTAAATGAGAATTTATTTTTTGAAATGTTTTATATCTATAATAGCAGAGATCTTCCTACCACTTATTCAGCCTGCGTTATGCATGCCATGTCACCCATACCAGGCTTTGTCAGCTGAAGGGCTCTGAAACTATTTATCCCCAATACCAGTATTTACCAATGTCTTCTGTCCTATTAATCTGGGTGATTCAGATGCAGCTCAGATTCCCTTGCACACAGCCTGACTGCCAAAGGCATTTCAAGTTTATTTTTAGTAAAGAACTAAATTTATTTCTCTTCTCTTTAGCAGGTTGTGCTATCTGGAGGACTCTTCGGGTACTACATGTGGGGTCCATAAGTAGGAGGATATCAGTCGTATATGAGCCTCATTTGGGGGAGGGAGAGTGTTGACTCTGTTCCAGTATTAAAATGACTCCTTAAAACAGCATCAAAGATTTGAAAATGTCATTTGTGACTGAAAATCAAAAACAGAAGTTTAATTATTGGCAAATGTTGGGGTGGGGAGAGAATGGTTAGAGGAACGAAAGGGGAGGGGAGACTATGCCAGTTGGGTGTGAAGATTTGCTGATTTTCCAAATGACATCTGAAGGAATTGGGGTTAGGTGAAATGATGCTTTTGTGTTTCACAAACTCTAATCCTTTCTTGTTCTTGCTTATTTCACTCCTCACCCTTTGAGGAGCTTTATGGGCCAATCTCTGCAACATGCAGTCATACAGATCACACTCTACTAGGAAGATGACACTTTAAAAGAAACCCATGGGAGTTTGATAGCCTTCATTTGCAAACAGTAGCTAATGCAAGGAGGTCCCTAGAAAGGCAAATGCTTGTCAAGTGTAAGTTTTGTACACTGGTAGTTGGGCTGAGTGAAAGACAAATCAGATTGGAACCCATTGACTTTATTTTCTAGTTTATTATGAAGACAGGGACAAAGCAGACAAGAATAGAGGACATTACCCCCATAGAAAATTATAGATTTTCAATGAAAACTTCTTGTTAGAGAAACATTATGCAACAGGGATGAAATTAAACTCTTTGACAATATCGTAGGCAGTAAAGAAAAGAATTCAATATTACCACAGTGGGAATGATCACATATTAGAATGACAAAGGGGAAATACTTATTTCCATTTTGGTATGCACAAAGTAGACTGGATTAAGAGCAGAAATGAAAATGCCAATTACAAAAGATGTTCTGCAGGGTTGTAGTTTCACCAGTATCTCGATTTCAGTGAAGTTCCCATTATGATTTTGAAACTTTTCAAATTCAAATCTCTCATCCGCCTACTCTATTGAAAATAAATTCACCAGTTTCCTTTGCTCTTTTGATGTTTAGACATTTTATTGAGAAAAAAAATCTGTTACATTATATTATACAAATACTTTTCCGTAAAATAGAAAAAATTTCTTTATAATAAATTAGGCAAATCCTTAACAATAAAATCTTTGGGGCTTGGTAACAGACAAAAAAAATATTTTGCAAACTGGTTCAAACAGACATTTACCCACAAATCTTCAATTTAGATGGATAATAATGTAAGAGACTGACCAAGGGTGTTCCTTGCCTAACTTCAGCCTTTATGATATCAATTCTTTGTTGATACTTTGATTTGTTTCTTAATATGAATGATTTAGTTATAACCTTGTCAGTCTTTGAGAAATTTATGAGAAAAGTTACCTAGAACATGTGGACACCACAGTCTCAGCAATAGAAGAAAAATTCTTTACTTGGCCTACAGGCAGTCAGAACCATCCCTTTGTGTTGGGTTTATAAAACATAGACTTCATCACAGAATAGTCTTAATATGGAAAGATATTTAGAGCACTCTAGGTGGCATAGTGGAAAGAGGACTGGCCATGGAGTCTGGGAAGGTGAAGCTCAAATCCTGCCTTAAATGATTATAAAATGTGTGATTCTCAACACAATTCCTTATCTGTAAATTGTAGAAAATAACCCCTCTCCCACACAATTATTATAAGGCTCAAATTAGATGATACCTGTCAAGCACTTTGCAAACTTTAAATTAATATATAAATGTTTGCTATTATTTTTCTGTAGCATCATTTGGGGGGTCAGAAGGAAGGCCTGGTAAGCAGAATGGAAGATTCAGGAATGGCAATAGGTAGGCTATGGAAAAATTAGCTGGCAGATAGTAAATCATATATATTGGGAAAAGAGAAATAAGCTCCTTTCCCCAGGATTTCTAGTGATTTATTTTTTGTGAAAAACCAAGGGAATTTCTAGTGTATGCTATGCATTCCCTGTCTCTCAGTATTTCCTTTCTTTTTCTTTGACTGGATGAAATCTGACACCATAATGTGCTCACTTTGTGACTAATGATCTATTAACACTTGTTGGTTATATAAAATGTGGTAGTGAAACCTTTATAAGTCATTTTTCTAGGGACCAATTACTCAAAGGTTAACCAAGAAAATTCCTTAGAAGGGAAGTAGTGATATAGATGGGGCCTAGAGATATAAATGTATCAAAGAGGTCCAGAGGGGGAGCACCTTAACAAAGTTTTATTGTATTTCTCCTACCTGCAGCCAGAGGACATGTTGACTATCCCATCATAAATTCAGTGGAGAATATAGACTAAACTAATAGGCACAGCATGGATACTGAGACTACAAAAAGAAAAAGGAAGAAAAAAGAAAATGTGGAAGTCCGTGTTCATGTCTATTGGTAGTTTTTAAGGAAAAATTCTTCTTTGTTAAATTCTTGTAAGATAAATGCATCTAAAAATGGTACCTGGTGTTTTTGATTCTTCTTTTAAGTTATAACAGCCATTAATCTTGACTTCCTCCCATTAGAATCTTTCTGTTCCCTGGTCTTGCCTTTCTCATCATTAACTTGTGTCCCTTCTTTTGTTCTCTTATACCTAGTCACAGTCTAAGCAACTCGTTTTGTAAGCTGGTCTCTCCTTTCCCCATGGAAATAGATAACTTTCAGCTCTCCTGCCATTTTATTTCTCATAGGAAAGAAAATGCCACAGGGTGGACCTGGGGAGGGAAAGGGGAAAGGAGAAACAAACAAACAAAAAAAAAATAGAAAACAAGAAAGATGAACATAGTGCTTGTCTGCCAGGGAAAAGAATACATGAAAATTGATACCTTGTTTTCATCTCATCACTCGTGTATCTCTTTTCATTTGGCTTTTAGGTTCAAGTTGGACCACAAGTGAGCTATGGTTTAGAAAAAGCTCTGCATTTTACATGAAACTTTCTACTGTTTAAGGGTAACAAAAAAAAATATTGCTAAGGCAACATGACTCGGTAGAAATAATGTGAATGTGAGCTCTGAAGTCAGAGGACCTGGATGCAGATATTACCTCTCTCCTTTATTACCTGTGTGATCCTTGGCAAGTCAGAAACCAGAAGAAAGGAGTTAACCAAGATGACCTCTTAAATGCCTTCAAGCTCTAGGTCCAAAATCCTCAGGAATGTCTCTGCAGATTCACTAAAAGAAAAAGCACTAGCAATAACAAAAAAGAAAAAAAAAAGAAAATAATGAAAAAGAGGGAAGAGATTAATCAGAACAAACCATTTTTTCTTACATTTGAGTTGTGACTTGTGACAATCTTGTAGCTTCTCAGGAACCATACAAAAGAGAAGATCTATGAGTGATTGAAGTGATTGAAGTGATAGGAAGTGAATGAAGACAAAGGTCTTTAAGACAAAGACAAAATATAAATATATACACATGCAAAATTAATATATTGATAAATGTATACACACATACATATATATGCATATATGTGTATATACACATATTTGTATAAATGGATGCATGTATTTATGTGTTGTTATAGATACCTGTTGAGAGCTGCCAACCAGACTATGCTATTTAACCACAAAAATCAGCTTATAAATAGTTCCCCAAAATCAACTCATTCCTTCTTCCATACATCAAAATTATAATACTATTAACATGTAGAAAGTACCCCCATCATTCTTTTTTTGTCTTCTGAAACTCCACTTATCCTCCAAAGTTTGTCTCCCCTTCTATTTCTTTAAGTTTGTCTCATAGTTCACCCTAAAATGATCTCTCTCCACAGACCTCTCATGACTCTATTTATATAGCACCCATACATTTATTAACCATATTATATTTTGTATTATTTATCTACATGTCTTCTATTCCTTATGATTCTGTGAGCTTCTTGAGGACAAGAAGTATTCATTCTTCACCTTTGTGTAATGGGGATATTTGAGTGAACTCCTCCACCAATGTGCTCCAGTTAAGCCATGCTGTAGCATAGAGATGAGTCCCTTAAGGGCATTTGTAGGGATAGATATGTTCAGCAGTGAAAGAATTTGAAATGACAAAGTAATCTTTGTCCTGAAACACAGCATCAGGTGAATGAAAAGAAAGAGAGAAGAAGGAGACATCAAAAAGAACTGGACAAGTGGAATAGTTTAGGTACAAAAGATACAGCAGTCAATGACTATAGTAATCTACTGTTTGATAAAGCCAAAGACTCCAGCTCCTGGGATAAGAACTCATTACTTGACAAAAACTGTGGGGAAAACTGGAAAATAGTATGGCAGAAACAAGGCATAGAACAAAATTTTACACTTTATACCAGTGGTTTGCAACCTTCCTAATGCTGCGACCCTTTAATAGAGGTGACCCCCAACCATAAAATTATTTTTGTTACTACTTCATAACTGTAATTTTGCTACTGTTATGAATCTATCTGATATGCAGGATGTATTTTCATTGTTATGAATTGAACATGAACCACAGGCTGAGAACTGCTGCTTTATATCAAAATAAAGTCAAAATGGGTACACGATTTAGATATAAAGTCTGACACTATAAGCAAACTGGAAGAACAAGAAATAGCTGAGCTGCCAGATTTATGGAGAACAGAAAAATTTATGTGCAGTCCACAATGAGGCAGGCACAGCACATGATGAGTAGGGTACAGGGCATGATGAAGTGCGCAACAAGGTGGGTGCTGGGGAAAGCTGATCCAACAACCACAGGGGCCATTTGAAGGCCTATCACCACAGGAGAGGGGACCTGTCGCAGCTGGGTAAGAGACAAATGCAGGCCCAATGGCAGAGATAGCAGCTCCTCCTGGGACTATTAACCCACAGCCTGGAAATTTAGAAATCACCTACCTGAACTTCCAGAGACCAGGATGGTGGAGGGAACACTGGATGTTTTATTCCCCCCACTGATCCTGAAAACCCAGAAATTGTTGCTCCAAAGTAAAATCCTAAAATAGTGGAAACAACTAAAGTCTTAGGAGCCCTCAAGGAAGGGCATGGCTAAAATTGTGCCTCAAAATAGGGAAAAACAGATTGCAAAGACAAAGACTTTAGAATCCTATAATTGTGAGCTTGAAGAACAAAATTCAGAAGGAGACAACATTGACTCTACATCCATAGTTGAAGCCTCAAAAAGGAATACAAACTGATCTCAAACCCAGAAAGTGTTCTTGGAAGAGCTCAGGAGGGACTTTAAAAACAAAATTAGAGAGGTAGAAGATAAACTGACCAATTCTTTTAAAATTACAATTGCAAAAATAGAAAAAAAACATTTTACTGAAGAAAGCAGCTCTTTAAAAAGTAAAATCTGTGAAACTGAAAAAGGTTCAAAACATAACTGGGAAAAATAAATCCCTAAAAATGGAATCTGAATGTATGGAAAAGGAGCTCCAAAAATTAAGTGAGAAAATAATTCATTAAAAATTAGAATCAGTCAAATTGAAGCTAATGACTCTATGATGCTTCAAGAATCAGTCAAACAGAGCCTCAAGAATGAAAAATTAGAAAAAGAGATATAATATCTCAATGGGAAAATAAGTGATCTGGAGAACAGATCCAGGAGAGACAATCTAAGAATTATTGGTCTACCAGAAAGGCAGGATAAAAACAAAGATCCTGGACAACATCCTCCAGGAAATCATCAAAGAAAACTGCCCTGAGGTCCTGGAACCAGATAATAAAATAGTTATTGGAATAATCCACTATACACCTCCTGAAAGAGATCTCAAATCGAAAACTCCAAGAAATGTTGTAGCCAAATTCCAGAACTATCAGATAAAGGAGAAAATACTGCAGGCAGCCAGAAAGAAACAATTCACATGTCATGGAGCTACACTCAGGATCACATAGGACCTAGCAGCTTCTACACTGAAAGATCAGAGGAACTGTAATATGATATTTTGTAGGGCAAAGGAGCCTGAGCTACAACCAAGGATCAGCTATCCAGCAAAACTGAGCATAATCTTTCAGGCAAGTAGATTGGCATTTAATGAAATAAGGGATTTCCCGACCTTCCTTATGAAAAAGCAAGAGCTCAATGGAAAACTCAGTCTCTAAATAGAAGAATCAAGGGATACATAGAAAGGTAAAAAGGGAAAATACACACAAACAACTTGTTATTAAATAAGAGCAAACTATTTACATCCGTATATGAGAACCTGATACCTGTTAATACTGAGAACTGTATACTTATCCCAACATTTAGAAGGGATATAGAAAAATAGAGGGTGGAGGTATAAATTGACTAAAATGATGATATAAAACTTTAAAAAGGGGTGCACAGGGACCATAATGGGAGAAGAGGAAGGGAGGAAGCAGAGAAAGGTAAATCCCACACAAAGAGGGATAAAAACATGATAATAGAGGGAAATAAGGGAGGGAGATGAACATTATAAGGGTTTCACCCTCATTAGTTTTGATATAAGGAAGGAATAATATAATCAGCTAAGTATAGTACTCTATCGTGAAGGGACATAAAACTTATCATACTAGAAAGAAAGAAGGGTGAGAGAGGAGCATTGTATGAGATTCATTCTTGCCAATCCTGGTTCAAGGAAGATATAATATACTACATTGAGTATAAAAATCTATTGTACCCTACATGTAGATGTAGGGGAAGTGTTAAGGAAAGGGGGGTGGTTAGAAAGAAGGAAAGAAGTAGTAAGGGGGAAGGGTAGTTAAAGGGAGGAAGGTTAAGAGGGAGGAAAGGAATACTGAGAGAGGAGGCAATCAAAAAGAAAATTCTCAAAGAGGGGAAGGGAGAGGGGAGAAATAAAAGCTTTAAATAGGATAGGGAATAGGACGGAGGGAAAGTCATAGATAGTAACCATAACTGTGAATGTGAAATGGGATGAAATCTCCCATAAAACAGAGGTGGATAGCAGAATGGATTAAAAGCCATAATCTTACATTATGCTATTTATAAGAAACACATTTGAAACTGGGGGACGCACATGGGGTAAAGGTAAAAGGCTGGAGTAAAATACATTATGCTTCAGGTAAAGTAAAAAAAAAAAGCAGGGGTAGCAATACTTATCTCAGATAAATTAAAAGCAAAAATAGATCTAATTAAAAGAGATAAGGAAGGAAATTATATCCTGCTAAAAGGCACCATTGAAAATGAAGCAATATCATGACTAAACATATATACACCAAGTGGTATAACAACCAAATCCTGAGAGAAGTTAAGGGAGTTAGAGGAGGAAAAAGACAGCTAAACTATTCTTGTGGGGGACTTTAATCTCCCCCTCTCTCGACCTCATAAATCTAACCTCAAAATAAACAAGAAAGAAGTTAAAGAGATACAAAGAACTTTAGAGAAGTTATATATGGTAGATCTCTGGAGAAAATGGAAAAGGGATAAAAAGGAATATACCTTCGTCTCAGGGGAATATGGCACATACACAAAATTTGACAATGCTGTAGTGCATAAAAATCTCATAAATCAGTGCAGAAAGGCAGAAATATTAAATGCATCCTTCTCAGACCATGTTGCAACAAAAATTATATATAATAATGGGCCATGGAAGGATAGACTAAAAACTAATTGGAAACTAAATAATATAATCCTCAAAACTGAGAGGGTCAAAAAAGAAATAATAGAAACCATTAGTAGGAGGCAGAGCCAAGACGGTGGCATAGAAGCAGCAAGGTTCTGCACCAGTGACAGAGCCACCTCAAATACCCATAAAATATGACTCTAAACAAATTTTAGGTCTCCAAAACTCACAAAAAATACAGAAAAGCAATCTCCTTCTGAAGGCAACTCAGCAAGAAGGGCTCATCGCAGCATGCTGGGAACTGAAATCAGCCCAGCCTGAAATTGTAGCTTTGCCATGGAGTGGCAAGGACAAGCTGCAGCTGGAGCCTTCAGGAAAGTGGATCAGTGACGGCTGTGCCAGTTTCCAGAATTACCAAGCCATAAGAAATGAACACAAAGTGAAAGGTTAGTGGACCTCAGCTAAATTTGGGGGAGAAAAGTGGTCCAGCCAAACAGCCTCCAGAACAAGGAAGCAGCAGAAGTGGTAGCCCTGCAGCCACCTCCATGTGGCTGCTTCAGAGCTCCCAGCCTGCAGACTGCAGGGGGGCCAAGCAATCATTCAGAAGCTAAGTGTTCTTGTGTTGAGCAGCCTGGATCTGGATCGTGGTCTTGGGTGGTGGTCCTGGGGTGTGTTTTAAGTGAGCCAAAGCTGGTGTCAGCTTCAACAGCCTCCTAATAAATCCGGCAGCTGCGAAAATAGCAGCAATTTGGGACAGAGTTTTCCCCTCTCGAAACAGAGTTCCACAGAGCTAAAAAGTCAAGTATTTGACTGGCAACATGAACAGAAAAAGGACGCAAAATAAGAACAGCAATCAAACTCAAAATTCCTTGTTGGGGGACAGAAACAATCAAAGCATGGAATGGAATGAAGACAACACAGTCAGAACTCCCACACCACAAGCTTCCAAGTAACATGAAGACTTCTTACAAGAAGTAGATGAGCTTAAGAAGGTTTTTGAAAGCAAAATGAGGAAAAATTGGGAAGAGAAATAAGAATGATGTAGGAAAATCATGAAAAGTGAGTCAACAACCTGACTGAAGAAAATAACACCTTAAAAAATAGCTAAACTCAAATGGCAAAGGAGGCCCAAAAAGTCAATGAGGAGAAAAATGCCTCAAAAAGTTAAATTTGCCAGATGGAAAAAGAATCTCAAAAGCATTCTGAAGACAATAACTCCTTCAGAATTAGAGTGGATCAGACGGAAGCAAATGAGTTTATGAGAAATCAATATACTATTAAACAGATGCAAACAAATGAAAAAGTAGAAGACAATATGAAATATCTCCTTAAAAAAAACACTGACCTGAAAAATAGATCCAGGAGAGACAATTTAAAAATTATTGTACTACCTGAAAGCCATGATCAAAAAAAGAACTTATAAAGCATTCTTCAAGAAATTCTTAAGGAAAATTGCCTGGATATTTTAGAACCAGAGGGCAAAATAGAACTTGAAAGAATTCACTGTTCACCTCTTGAAAAAGATCCCCAAAAGAAAACTCCTACAAATGTTATAGCCAGGTTCCAGAATCCCCAGATCAAGGAGCAAATATTACAAGGTGCCAAGAAGAAACAATTTCAATACTGTGGAAACATGATTAGGATAACCCAGGATCTAGCAGCTTCTACATTAAAGAATTGCAGCACCTGGAATGTGATGTTCCAGATATCAAGGGATCTAGGTTTAAAACTAAGAATCACCTACCCAGCAAAATTGAATACAATGCTACAGGGGAAAATATGGTCATTCAGGGAGGTGGAGGACTTTCAAACATTATTGCTGAAAAAAACAGAACTGAAATGAAAATGTGACACTCAAATACAAGAAGCATGAGAAGGTAAATATGGAAAAGAAATCATAAGGAACTTATTAAAGTTGAACTATTTACATGCCAACATGGAAAAAAAAATAAATGTAAGTTATGAAACTTTTCTCCCCCTTGTTCTATTCTTTACCCTGTCCCTATCCCTTTACAGAAGTGTGTACTTCCAGCGACACTCCCTCCACCTTGCCCTCCCCTCCATCATCCCACCTCTCATCTTCATCCCCCCTAGTCTCCTGTGTGGCAAGATACCCAGTTTAGAGTTTATGTCCTTCCTTCCTTAAGCCAAATTCAGTGAGAGCAAGATTGACCCTTTCCCTTTTGCCTCCCTGTTCTTCCCCTCCATTGTAACAGTTACCCCTTGCCTTTTCTATATGGGATGATTAACCCCATTCTGTCTCTCCCTGTCTCCTCTCATTCTAATCCTCTCTCACCTCAGAATTTCACCTTTTAGAGTATGACCCCTTCCTATTCAATTGATCCCATGCCCTCTATGTACTCATATATACACATACTCAGATATGTCTTCATACACATATATAAACACTCCTATATAGACATATTTGTATGTATACATACACACATACATATATATATACATATATATATGTATATATATATGTATATATATATATATACATATACACATTTGTATTCCCTTCACCTGTCCTCATACTGAGAAAAGTTTGACTCTCTTTTTATGATTTTCTTGCATCATTCTCATTTCACTTCCCAATTTTTCCTCCATTTCTCTTATTTAGTTTTCAAAATCCTTCTTAACCTGCTCTATGACTTTTAACCAGTCTATTTTTTTGCAAGCTTTTAGTGGGGGAGTTCTGACTGTGTTGTCTTCCTCACATTCCATGCTTTGATCCTTTTTGTCCCCAAAAAAGGAATCTAAAGTTGGATTGCTGTTGTTACTTTGCTTCCTTTGCCTGCTCATGTTGCCAGTCAATTACTTGACTTTTTTACCTAGGTAGAAGTCTGCTTCCAGAGGCAAAAGCTCTGTCCCAAATTGCTGGTGTTTTCAAAGCTTCCAGAGCCATTAGGAGGTTTCTGCAGACCCCACCAGCTTTGACTCACTGAAAATGCACCTCAGGACCACCACCCAAGACCACGATCCTGATCCAGGCCAGTTAAGGCAAGAGCACTTAGTGCTTGAATGATTGCTTGGCCCCCCTGCAATCTGCAACCTTGGAGCTCTGAATTAGCCTCTTGGAGGTGGCTGCACCACTTTTGCTACTTCTTTGCCCTGGGGGCAGTTTTGCCAGACCACTTTTCTCCCCCAAATTTAGCCAAGCTCCACTAATCTTTCACTTAGTCCTTATTTCTTATGGCTTGATAATTCTGGAAATTGCCACAGCTGATCCACTCCCCTGAAGGCTCCAGCTTTGGCTTATCCTGGCCACCCCAAGGCCAAGACACAGTTTCAGGCTGGCCTGTTTTCCTCTCCCAGCAGGATGATATCAGCCTTTCCTGTCCCATATGCCAAGCTGGCTTCAGTGGGACATGTGTTTTTCAGTATTTGGGGGAGTTCTGTAGCTCTAAAATTTGTTTAAAGTCATATTTTATGGGTATTTGAAGTGGCTATTTGGGAGCTGGGGAGATTTCCTGCTTCTACACTGCCATCTTGGCTCTACCCTCCAATTGAAATGATTTTTTACAAAAAAGCCAATGTAACCAAGATTAAGAGGGAAGTAGGAAACTGGAAAAGAATTTTTACAACCAGTGTTTCTGATAAAGGCCTCATTTCTAAAATATATGAAGAACTGAGTCAAAGCTATGAGAATATATGTCATTTCCCAATTGATAAATGGTCTAATGATATAGACAGACAGTTGTATCAGAAAGCACCCTAGCATACCCAGGGTGGCTGCTAGCACAGGTTCTTAGATCTGCTTTTCTATAGGAAATCAACTCAAAATGGGTTAACAGTCTCACTTTAATCAATCAAACATCTATCATTTACCTAATTCAAGGGGAAAAAGTCAGCACCTTGAACTTCAGAGAATGCAAACAGAATACAAACACAAGTTAACAAGCATAAGTTACAAGCAAAGAAATAGATGAGCAGATGGGCTTCCAACCATCTGGCCATTACATGCATACCTATTCAGTTACCAGAGAGGGAAGCACCAACATCTGGGTTTTTCAAAGCTGGGTGTCTCATTGGCTTCCCAGAGTCTCATCTGGCCAAATCACATAACTCTTCTCAAAGTGAGCTCCAAAGCAAAACCTCACATCAGGGCATATATCTAGCCTTTTCCTGGCTCAGAGAATGTCACAGCCATCTTGACCCACTGCCCAATCACAAAGTAATAAGACGTGGACATTCCTGAAAAACAAGCCTCCTGCCACAGGCTCCATATGACCACATTCAGCCTATTAGGGGGCAGAGTATGCTTTCAAATCAGGGAAGGTTCTCATAACCACTTAAGCCTATCAAAGGGCTTAGGGGCAGGGAAGATCTTCAGATTCCCATAACAGTAGTTTTCAGAGGAAGAAATTAAAGACATTTATAAGCATATGAAAAAATGCTCTAAATCACTATTGATAAGAGAAATGCAAATCAAAACAACTCTGAGGTACCACATCTCACTAGTCAGACTGGTTATGATGACAATACAGGAAAATGATACATGCTGGAGAGTGTGTGGAAAAATTGGAGCACTGATGCACTGTTGGTGGAGTTGTGAACTAATGCAACCATTCTAGAGAGCAATTTGGAACTATTTGCAAGGGGGTATAAATAAGTGCATGACCTTTGATCCAGCAATAACACCTCTGGGCCTGTATCCCAGAAGTGGGAAAAAGACCCATATGTACAAAAATATTTGTAGAAGATCTCTTTGTGGTGCCAAAGAACTGGAAGTCCAGGGAATGCTTATCAATTGGGAAGTGGCTAAACAAGTTGTGGTATATGAATGTAATGAAATACTAGTGTGCTTTAAGAAATGAGGAGCAGACAGACTTCATGATAACTTGGAGAGACTAATACAAACTTATGCTGAGTGAGGAGAGCAGATCCAGGAAAATTTTGTACACAATTACAGACACATCATATGTGTGATGACTAACTTTGATAGACTGGGCTCCTCTCAGGAACACAAGGTTAGAAGACCACTACACAAGACTCATAATGGAAAGGAATATTCTTGACCAGAGAAAGAACTATAGAGTCTGCAGATTGAAGCAAACTATTTGCTGTCTCTAGTTTGTGTTTTGTTTTGTTTTGTTTTTTTCCCTTCTTTGATCATTGTTCAACACTGTTGGTTATAATCCTTTACAATAGGACTAATGTTCAACATGAAGGTATTTGTAGAACCTATACTAGATTACATGCCCTGATGGGGATGGGGGGGAGGAGGGAAAGGAGAAAAAAAAATAAAAATACATGCATAACTGAAAAAACGAAGAATTTATGACAAAAGAAGCAATAGAGAACATTATGAAATGCAAAATGGATAATTTTGATTAAATTAAAGAAAAGCTTTTGCACAAACAAAGCCAATGCAACCAAGATTACGAGGGATGCAAAAGACTTAGGAAGGTTTTTTAGAACCAGTGTCACTGGTATCACTTATAAAGTATTCATTTCTAAAATATATAGAGAACTGAGTCAAATGTATTAGAATATAAGCAATTCCCCAACTGGTAAATAGTCAAAGGATATGAACACGTAGTTTTCAGAGGAGAAAATTGAAGCAATCTATAGCTGTATGAAAAAAATGCTCTAAATCACTATTGATTAGAGAAATGCAAATCAAAACAACTCTGTGATGCCACATCACATCTATCAGGTTGCCTTATATTACAAAATATGAAAATGATAAATGTTGGAGATGTGGGAAAGCTGGAACACTGGTTGATTGTTGGTGAAGTTGTGTACTGATCCAACCATTGTGGAGAGCAATTAAGAACTATTCCCAAATGGCTATTAAAATGTGCATATTCTTTGACTCAGAAATACCACTTCTAGGCCTCTATCACAAAGATCATACAAGTGGGAAAAGGACCCACATGTACAAAAATATGATGGCCATATTTGTAGCAGCTGCTTTTGTTGTGGCAAAGAATTGGAATTTGAGGCAATGGCTATCAGTTTGGGAATGGCTGAACAAGTTGTGGTATATCAATGTAATGGAATGCTATTGTGCTATAAGAAATGACAAGCAGGTAGACTTCAGAAAAACTTGGAAAGACTTATATGAACTAATGCTGAGTGAAGTGAGCATAACCAGGAGAACATAGTACTCAGTAACATTCACATTATATGATAACTAACTTTGATAAACTTATCTCTTCTTAGCAATGGAAAGTTCTAAGAAAACTCCAAAGGACTTGTGATGGAAAATGCTGTCCGTATCCAGAAAAAGAAGTATGGCGTCTAAATGCAGATCGAAGCATATTATTTGTTCTCTCTCTCACTGGTTTTTGTTTGTTTGTTCTTTTCTGTTGTTTCTCCCATTGGTGCTAACTCTTCTTTATGATATAACTAATGTGAAAATAGGTTTAAATATGGATATATATGTAGAGCCTTTATCAAATTACCCACTGTCTTGGGTTGGGGTAAGGGGAGATATGGGGAGAAAATTTGGAACTCAAAATCTTATAGAAGTGAATGTTGATAACTAAAAATAAATAAATAAATTTAATTTTAAAAATTAAAAAAAAAAAAACCTGGACTATCAGCTAGAAAGTGTGACCTGACTAGTAAACATTAAAAGAAATCACTGCAACCTTTGAAGGCTTCTTCACATCGCTAACCTTGTAATGAATCTTCTTTCTAGTACTTCTCATGGGGAAAGGAACAGTTCTTCTATCCCTGGTATCTATAGTAGCTAACCTTAGTGGGAGAATGTATGCTGACAATGAAAGTGTGTCTCAAGACCTTGAATGTTTACTGTCCTTGATGTTTCTTTCCCTAACCATTGGTAATTAATGAGTGATCCTTAGATGGACATTTCCAAAGTTGTCTATTATCTTATAACCTGGATAGGTCCAACTATAGTCTTCAAAAGCTCCAAATGATTGCCAAGGAGAGTTATTTTCTGTAATTACTCTAATGCTTCTTGGAGAAAATTACTGCCAATTCCAGGATCAGCCATGATCAGACTTGTCAGAGGGATAAATATACTGAGGGAGGTGCTCAGATATTATAGATTAGAGACAAATATGAAAGGACTTCACAGAAGTCTTACAGTATGATCTAAGTTTTAATATTTTAAATATCAACCTCCCTGAAGAATAAAATGAGTTATCCAGCCTTCCTTCGTATTTAAATTTTCACCAACATTTTTTCAATGATTTCTTTAGTTATAGGAAATATAAATAGCTTCCCTATACCTCATCTGCCTTATATACTGAATAGTTTGCTGCCAATCATTTCATCAGTAAACATTTATAAGGTCCTACTATGTGCCACACACTATGCCAACTGCTAAAGATACAAAAGTCAAAAAGGCAAAAAGGTAGTCACTACTCTCAAGGATCCCATAGACTAATGAGGGAGAAAATATACAGATTAATATGTATGAATAAGCTAGTACAGGGTAAATTGTAGGTAATCCACAGAAGAAAGTAGAATTAAAGGAGTTCATAAAAGACCTCCTCCAGAATGTGGAATTTTAGCAGAGACTTAAAAGAATGCCAGGGAATGCAGTAAATAGAGTTGAGGAAGGAAGAATTACTTGTAGTGGGGTAGAAGACTAAAAAAAAAATATTGAAGGGGAACCTAGATGTTGTAATGATAGAGCGCCAGGCCTGGAGTCAGGAAGACATGAGTTCAAATCAGGCCTCTAACAGTTATTAGTTGTATGACCCTGTGCAAGTCACTTAACCCTAATTGTCTCAGTTTCCTCATCTGCAAAATCAAATGGAGAAGGAAATGGCAAATTGCTCAAACATCTTTGCCAAGAAATCCCCAAATGGAGCCACAAAGAGTTGGACAGGATTGAAATGAGTGAATATTTCTCATTTTGAAATCAAATAAAAGTAGAGTTTAATAAGTAGAAAGCTGGCATTACCAAGTTTGTACTTTAGTATGATTAATTTGGAAAAAAGGAAGATAGATTAGGATAGGGAGAGACTTGTTGGGAGACCAACCAGTAGGCTGTTGCAATAATGCAGGTGTAAAATGATCTCTAGAAGGGCTCTTATTAATCCATTTTAGAAAGATCCTAAGCTTAATCCCTGTGGTGTTTATTTATTTGCCTGTTTGTTTAATTGTTTCTTCAGAGTTCTGTCTTGGAATGGGAACATAATGACCCAGAGACATCATGACCTCTCTCTGTAGAAGGCAGGCTTTTCTGGGATTAAACGTGGTCCACTTCAGCATTAATCCTGGGCCCATTAGTGGGAGAGAATGGCCTGGGTCAGGTTTAGTTTTGTTGTGTTTTTACATTTGCATTATCCATAGGACCTATTACAGTACCTTGCCCACTGTATGTATCTAATACATTACATTTATTTAACAAGTATGAACCTGGTATACTTTACTCCAACAATTACACATGACAACTTGCAGGGAATTCAGAATCAAGAAATTATTCTGAGGATCTTCTGTATGAAGACTTTATTGGAAATGACTTGACACTTCAATGTCTTTCCCAATCAGTGTTCCCTACGCATAACTAGATCTGTAAGTAAAGAATAACTGCAGAACTTTAGGAACTTTAAAATGGTTCTAGACTCTAAGCCATAGAGCTACAGACCAAGGATGCTCCAAGGGAAAACATAAATCTGAACTTATACAAGCTGGACAATGTTGAAAAACTGAGAATTATGTTTGTGTGTTGTTGGTAAGTTTATGCTTTTAAAAATAATGAATTGCAATTAGGGTTGTACCTTAAAACACAAATGTAACTGAGGTTTTACAGTTGGAAAGGACAATACATATTTCCTATTGATTTTCTTTGAGTTAGAGAAGAAAAATGGAGAAAACTTTAATTGTTCTGATATTTCCATTTATATCAATCACTGAAGCTTGTTGTTTTGTGTTTTTGTTTTGTTTCGTTTTGTGTTGCCTAGTCCCATGAACAGAATCCAAATTATCTTGTAGGAGATAAGGATGGCAGTTGGAATATAAGAGGAAGAGTGATGATATTTTGGAAAGTGTTGTCAAAGACTGGCTTGGGGAAAGATAAGGCAAAAGCTCACCGAATAGAGAACAATTTAGGGTGGAGTCTAAGCTTTAAGTTGAGGGGAAATGATGATGGTCATAGTTTACATGGCATGTTGAAAAAGTGATCTAGAAGTACCCTGAAGTAGAAATTTCACTGATCTTTGGGTCAAAAGACTTAATCTGACATCCCAGCTCAAATACTTACTAGTTAGGTGACCTCAGAGAAATCACTTGAACCATCTCTGAAAAATATTCTTGATCTCTAAAATGAGGCTAATGATATAAGCATCACTTATCTTACAAGATTGTTTTGAGAAAAATAAAACATAAATCTAAAAGTGTGATGTAAATATGAATTGCTAATAATAATGATTGTTACAGATGATTTTACAAGCAGAGAAAGTAGATCCTAAGATGATTTTAAGAAGAGAAAATATGTGGGGCAGTTAGGAGCACAGTGAGTGCTCCTGAAGTCAAGAGGACCTGAGTTCAAATCCAGCGTCAGACAATTAACACTTACTAGCTATGTGACCTTGAGCAAGTCACTTAACCCCAACTGCTCTCTCTTCTCCCCTCTAAAAAGAAGAAAAAAAAAAGAGAAAATGTGCAGAAAACCTTAAAGAGGCCAAAAGTGTTAGAGTCTTGGCAATATCTACCTGATCTGAAATAATCAAAACAATAATAAGTTGCAAATGTATAGTGCTGTGAGTGGCATTATGGAGTAGTATACAAATAGCCAGCCTTGAAGTCAGAAAGACCTGAGTTCAAATCAGTCATGGACACAACCAGACCATGTGAGAACACTCAATGTTGTAGGGAGTTCATTAAGACTGTAAGTTGCAAAGAAGGTATCAATTTGCACTGATATTTTTTTTTCCCTATCTAGGATTTCCATGTTCCAAAGGAATTATAAATATAATCTTATCCTACATAGCACATTGAGGAAAGTTTGGACTAGACTCTAGCATACAAATGATGCAGAGATATAAGGAAGCAAATAAATTACCCTTCTTGCCTCTTGTAAGGCAACCCATGTAGGATCCTTCATTGAAACATAGCATTATAAATGAGCATGAAATGTGCATTATTTTTATCAAAAAATAATGAAATCATAGAAGGTATTATTAATTTTACTTAAAGACTCCTTCAACCCTTTCCACTGCTAACTGAAAATTCTAGGTTAATTATATGTAATTTTCTATAATACTTAATGGGATCTGTGCTAATGATCATGATTTTTAGACAACTAAGATCTTTTAAAGGCTAGCCTTTCTATTACTTGCTTTATTAGTTTAATATCAGTTAATTCCCTTTTGGGTTTTTTCTCTTAAATTCCCATCTCAATGAAATAATATTTCTGAAATGAAAATCCACCTCTTGTAGTGAATGAGAAGTATGTTTTTATAGCTATATGACAAGACAGGGTTACCTAATGGATAGAGAACAATGCAGACATGTGTTCTATTTCCATCTCTGACACACAACAGATGTATGACCCTAGTGAAGTCACTTAACCTCTCAACATTCTATACAACTTTCTGAGATCATAATTATGGGAGATGATGTCCATATGAGTTGGTAGAATAAATTTCCTCATGCAGTATTTTTTGTAAACCATCAAAAACACAATTTGTACTCTTTTCCACATTATGGAAGGACACGTTGTTGGAAATCACTGTTTGATGAGTGCTCAAAAGATCAAGTTAAAAATTCTCTTTAAGGCTCTAATATGTACAAGAAAAAGGTTTCCTTATTTAAAAGTAGCAACACATGGGTGGCTAGGTGGTGTAGTGTATAGAGCAACAGTCCAGGAGACAGGAGGAGTTGAGTTCAAATCTGACTTCAGACACTTAACACTTACTAGACCTGTGACCTTGGGCAAGTCACTTAACCGCAATTGCCCTACCTTCCCCCCTCCAAAAAGCATAAACAAACAAATAAATAAACATATAAATGAATGAATAAATATAAAAATAAAATGTAATAAATGTAGCAACACAAATAGGATAGTAAAGCCACTTTCTAGTAACTTCTCCCCCTTACCCTCAGACCTGCAGTGAAAAGCCTTGGTTAAGACTAGTTCACAACCAATGCTTATCTTTGAAAAAGATAGAATTTCTCAATGTCTTATTTTTCCCAATTGCAATTAAATCTTTGATTCCTCCGTTCCCTGCTTCCCAATATGTTTGTGTGTATTAGTGAGTGTCAAGGATGCTTTGAACATTCACTGTGAAATTACAAAATATGTCATTGCTACCATGACAGTTGTGAATGAAAATTATTTACCAGCGCCTTCCAAATATTCTCAAGGGAAATCCAGGCCAATCCAGTGTGACCTTCTCTCCCTACCTAACACTATCAAAAACTTTTCTTCACTGAAATTATAAGAAGTTATTTAGTATTTCTCTATTTTTTTTCCAGAATTTATTTATTCATTTTTAGTTTTCAACATTCATTTCTACAAGACTTTGAGTTCCAAATTTTCTCCCCATCTCTTCCCTACTCCCCACCCCAAGATGAGAAGCATACTAGTTACTCCTTCCCCCAGGCTGTCCTCTCTTCTATTCCCCCTATACCCTCCCTACTCCCTACCCCCTTACTTTTTTGTAGGACAAGATGGATTTCCATACCCCATTGCCTGCGTATCTCATTTCCCAGTTACATGTAAAAACAACTTTTGGACATTTGTTTTTAAAGTTTTGAGTTACAGATTCTCTACCTTCTTCCCTCCTCACCCACCTTCGTTGAGAAGATAAGCAATTCGATAGAGATTATTATTCATGTGTAGTTATGCAAAACACTTTCATATTGCCATATTATGAAAGACTAACTATATTTTGCTCCATCCTATCCTGCTGCTCATTTATTCTATTTTCTCCTTTGACCCTGTCCATTTTCAAAAGTATTTGCTTCTGACTTCTCTCCTCCCCAATTTGCTCTCCCTTCTATTATCCCCCCTCTTATCCCCTTCCTACCTACTTTCCTGTAGGGAAAGATAACTCAATTGAGTGTGTATGTTATTCCCTCCTTAAGCCAAGTTCAATAACAATAAGGTTGATTCATTCCCTTTCACCACCCTGCTCTTCCCTTCCATTGTAACAGACTTCTCTTGTCTCTTTTATGTGAGATACTTAACCTGTTCTATATTTCCTTTTCTCCTTCTCCCAGTATATTCCTCTTTCCTTCTTAATTTTATTTTTTAGATATCTTCCCTTCATAGTCAACTTACCCAGTACCCTCTGTCAAAGTATACATATACACATTTATACACACATATAAACATATATATATACACATGCCCATACACACACTAACACAAGCACACATATATATGCATATATATGTAATCAAGAATATTTGAAAGTCCTCCATTTCATTGAATGACCATATTTTCTCCTGAAGTATTATACTCAATTTTGCTAGGTAGATGATTCTTGCTTTTAATCTTAGCTCCTTTGACCTCCAGAATATCATATTCCCAGCCTCGGATCCCTTAATGTGGAAGCTGCTAGATCTTGTGCTATCCTGATTGTGTTTCCACAGTAGTAAAATTGTTCTTCCTGACTGCTTGCAGTATTTTGTCCTTGACCTGGGAACTCTGGAATTTGGCTGTAATATTCCTAGAAGTTGTCTTTTGGGGATCTTTTTCAAGAGGCACTTGGTGGGTTCTTTCAATTTCTATTTTACCCTTTTGTTCTAGAATATCAGGGCAATTTTCCTTGACAATTTCTTCAAAGATGATTTCTGGGCTTTTTTTTTTGATCATGGCTTTCATGTAGTGTAAAAATTTTTTAATTTTCTCTCCTTGATCTGTTTTCTAGGTTAGTGGTTTTTCCAACGAGATATTTCACATTGTCTTCTATTTTTTTTCTTCTTTACGTTCTGTATTATAATATCTTCTTTTCTCATAAAGTCATTAGCTTCCATTTGCTCCATTGTAATTTTGAAGGAAATATTTTCTTCAGTGAGTTTTTGAACTTCCTTTTTCATCTGACCATATCTGCTTTTTAAGGCATTCTTCACCTCATTGGCTTTTTGCACCTCTTTTTACCATTTGAGTTAGTCTATTTTTCAAAGTGTTATTTTCTTTAGTCAGGCTGCTGACTCGTTTTTTTTTTTATGATTTTCTTGCATCACTCATTTCTCTTCCCAGTTTTTCCTCTACTTCTCTTACTTGACTTGCAAAATCCTTTTTGAACTCCATGGCTTATCAATAATTCATATTTTTCTTGGAGGTCTTTGTTGCTTGAGTTTTGATTTTGTTGTCTTCTTCTGGTTCTATACTATGATCCTCTTTGTCACCAAAGAATGATTCTATAGCCTGATTATTTTTCCTCTGTTTGCCCATCTTGCCAGTTAATTACTAGACTTTTGAGCTCTTTGCCATGGTAGAACTCCACTTTCAGAGTGGAAAATGCTGTGTTCAAAATTTCTGCAGTTTTACATAGCTGGTGTCAGAGCAACGTCTAGGCATCTGCCTCAGAACTGAGAGTAGAACTCACTCTCCACAGTCACTATAATCTCTCCATGCCAGTACTCCTCCTCTCCCCATGATCTCCACCCAAGACTGAAACCTGGATTCAAGCAGGGTAAAGCAAGAGAATCCTCTCTCACTGCCAGCAAAGAGATGCGTGCAGTTGCCCTCCATGAGGTGCTTGGTCTCCTATCTGTGGGCTTGGCACTCCGGAAACAGCAACTCCTGCTTCTGCCACCCTGGGGGCAGGAGCCTGAGGGGTCAGATCATGCTATTCTGTCACCCAGGTCAAAGAGATTTTCCCTACTGAATTTTTACTTTCTATTTTGTGTTTCTCGATTGAGAAGTCTGAAAACTGCCACAGCTGCCAGTGATTCAATCCCCAGAGTTCTGCTCTGGCCCTGTCTTTGCCCCTGGTCTGTGTCAGCATGGCCCACTTGGGTTTGTGCTCCATTCCCAGCCTGGTGTCATAGACCTTTCCTTTCTGCTTGCCAGGCTGACTTCAGTTGGAGATGCCTTTCACTCTGTCATTTTGTGGGTTCTGTAACTCTAAAATTTGTTTAGAGTCATTTTATCATAGGTGTTGGAGGCAAATGGGGGATGAAGTCAAGCAAGTTCCTGCTTTTACTCCTTCAGTATTTATTGCAGCTAAATTTTGGTTTTATAAACCTGAGTTTATGTTATCAAATAAAAAAATATAAAATTTTATTCAAAGAATTTAGTGACTCCTTCCCCTCTACCCTCATATCCACCACAAATCAAATGTCACCCCTTTGATGTAACCATCTCTGATCACTCTCCTACAGTCTCTAAGGACTCACTACCTTATTTGACTGCACAGTGGTGTGTACTCTTTATATGTACTTTTCACATGCTCATTTACATTATACTTATCTGTGTACATATCTTGTCACCCAAATGAAAATCTGAGCTTTTCGAAAAGAGTGAACAGGCCTTATTTATCTCTGCAGGGAATGCAGAGCTTATTAATGCAGTACATTTTTCATAATAGGGTGCTACATAATGTTTGTGGAATGAATAAATGAACTTAGTACATATCAGTAACAATACATGCTAGTTTACAACCTGGTTTCTTACCGTATTTATTTCAGCTAAGATATAGACATTATGAATGCATTTTATTGCTCACAAACTGAAGTTGATTGGTAGATCTGAAGAATGTAAGTCCCACAGACTGTAATCATTTCTGCTTCTCTCACACTGCATTTCTAGAACTTCTGTATTAACCACAGCATTTCTTGCCTATATCCCCTTCTCAACATTCAGAATTTGCCCACTTTTGTAGGAACTCATCACCTCTTGTCTCAAACATAGTAACTGTCTCTTAATTGATTTCCCACTTTCCATTCTCTCACTCCCTGAATCAGTTGTCTACACAATTGCCAAGCTGACATCCCTAAAATACAGCTGAGATGCTGTTACTTTCTTATACAGAAGTTTTCTACCTGCCTATTTTTTCTAGGGTAAAATATAAGATTCTCAGGTGGACATTTGAAGCCCTACACTATTTTCAATCTTATTTCATGTAACTCCCTTCCATTAACTCTCTATTTAAATCCAATGAGGCAGCTTACTGTATTCCATTATTATTGACTGATGTTGACGATACTTGACATTTATGTAGCACTTCCCACGTGCCAGAGACTGTGCTAAACCCTTTTAGCTTTATTATCTCACCTTATTCTCACAACAAACATGGGAGGCACAGGCTATTATTATCCCTATCTAACAGTTAAGCAAACAGGTATTAAGTGACTTGTCTAGGGTCATGCAGCTCATAAATATCTGAAGCCAAAATTTAACTCAGGTCTTCCTGACTCCAGGTCCAGAACTTTATTCACTTTCTCTAGCTAGTTTATGCCTCCATGCTTAGGCACAGACTACTGCCCATGTCTGAAACACACTCCAATTTCACCTTTGCTTCACAAAACCAAAACAGAAACAGAAACTTTAGCTTTCTTTAGGGAACAGGACAGGTTTCACTCTAGGCTTTTTTTGGTCCCTCTTCTTTCCTCTGCCACCTTTTCCCCTTCTTAGTAATTAAATATCACATGATTAAAATAACACACACGGAGGAGCACAGCCAAGATGGCAGAAAGGAAGCAGAAACTTTTTCTAAGATGCTCCATGAATTCCATCACTAAACTTTAAAAAGTCAATTTAAACAGATTTTAGAATGACAGAATCCATTGGGAGACAGAGAGTGGCAGATTTCCAGCCCAGGAAAGTGCCCATATGGGTATGGGCAGGGGGATCATGGAGCACACAGGGGCTGCGCCAGCACAGACCTGAGAGCAAACCACAGCAGAGTGAGAAGGAGCCACAGCCAGCACACACACCCACACCAAAAGTGATTCACAGCCATCCCACTGCAGGATGGAGGATTGGTCAGAGCTGGGTAAGAGAAAGTACAGGGCCCTCAGCAGTGACAGCAGCTTCTCCTGGGACTATCAGCCTGGACATTTAAAAGTCAACTACCTGAATTTCGAGGAGCCAAGATGGTGGAATAAACCCTAGCTGCTCTGATTCCCCCTGCTTGACCCAGGAAACTGAGAGATAAATGTCCCACCCAGAGTAAAATCCTGAAAGAGTAGTAACAGCCTCAGGCTTGGGTGTCACTGAAGGGTATAACTGAGGCATTATAGAGTCTTAAGTGAAGGTGCCCCAACAAGCCCCACATCAGCTGACCAGCAGGAGCCCCCAAAGCGCAGGGCAGTGGAGCCAACAAACACTAACAACACAAACCCAGGTTTGCCCTAGCACCACCAGGGGAATCAGCAGACACCAGCCCTGCGGGCCACCAGCTGCTGAGCCTGCCTGAGCTGTAGCCCAGAGGCTCAGAGCTGGAAAGCTGAATTGGCCAGACCACCCCTCCCCCAGAGGTTATTCTGTAAGGCTTAGGGTAACTCAGGGGAAACATTGAGAGTCCTGGCCTTGGCCTCAGTCTAGATACGCAGAGTCTGCAGCACACATAATTGACAAGCAAACCCCTATATCCCAGCCTGAGAAGCACGGGGCATCTATATCCTGGAAGCAGATATCAGTTCTAAAAATTCAGGACATAGGCAATCACAATGAGCAAGAAGGAGTCTGTGAAATCAAGATTGATATGATCCTATTACAGTGAGCAAGAACAACCAAATTCAGAGGACAAAATGAACTATATACTCACTCCTGAGACCACAGAAGGAAATATGAAGTACTCTCAAGCAGTAAGCATTCTTGGAGGAGATCAAGAAAGATTTTAAAAGCTAAATTAGAGAGGTAGAAGATAAATTTAAATCTACAGTGACCAAATAGGAAAAAAATATGTCACTGAAGAAAACAAATCCTTAAAAAGTAAAATTGGTGAACTGGGGTGAGAGGTTCAAAATCTAATTGGATAAAATACCTCCCTAAAAATGAAAACTGGAGATATGGAAAAGGAGCTTCAAAAACTAACCAAGGAAAATAATTCACTAAAAATTGAAATCAGTCAAATTGAAGCTAAGGACTCTATGATGCATCAAGAGTAAGGCAAACAAAGCATAAAGATTGAAAAATTAGAAGACAGTGTACAATATCTCACTGGAAAATCAACTGACCTGGAGAACAGATCAAGGAGAGATAACCCTAAGAATTATTGATCTATCAGAAAGGCATGATGAAAAAATCAGCCTGGAGAACATCCTCCAAGAAATTGTCAAAGAAAATTGTCCTGAGATCTTCAAATCAGAGGGTAAAATAGTTATCAAAAGAATTCACCAGACTCTTCCAGAAAGAGATCTCAAATTGAAAACTCCAAGATATATAGTAGCCATATTTGAGAATTACAAGGTCAAGGAGAAAATACTGCAAGCAGTCAAAAAGCAACAATTCAGATATCATGGAACTGTAGTAAGGATTACACAGGAACTAGCAGCTTCAACATCAAAAGATCAGAGGGATTGGAATTTGATATTCTGTAAGGCGAAAGAGCTAGGATTACAAACAAGGATCAACTACCCAGCAAAACTGAGCATAATCTTTCAGGCAAGGAGATGGTCATTTAATGAAATAAGGGACTTGCAGACTTTCCTGATGAAAAAGCCAGAGCTAAATGGAAAATCCAATCTCCAATTACAAGACTCAAGAAAGTCATAAAAAGGTAAACAAAGAAAAAACACACTCACACATACACACATGCATAAATACATGCACACACACGCATATAGCTTGGGATTCATAAGTGCAAACTGTTTACATCCCTATATGAGAAGTGGATACCTGTCAATATTGAGGTTTATATAATTATCACTACATTTAAAAAGGATATAAATAGATAGAGGGCTGATATAAAAAAAAAAACCTTATAAAAGGGTACAAAGGTATTGTAATGGGAAAGAAGGAAAGGATAAGGAATAAAAAGATAAACTATGCCACACAAAGAGACATAAAAAATACTATAGTAGAAGGGAAGGATGGATGATGATGACCATCATACGAAATTTATTCTCATTGTTTCTGGTTCAAGGAGGGATCAATGTAATCAGTTAAGTGTAGGATTCTAATGTGAAAAGAAACAAAAACTCATTAAAATAGAGGAATAGGAGGGAGGGAGAGGAGCACTGTATGAAATTTACTTTCATTGGTTTGGGTTCAAGAAGAGAATAAATTACTTTGTTAAGTATAAAAATCCACTGTGCCATATAGGCAGTAGGAGGGCTAAAAGGGAGAAAAGAGGGGAGAGGGTAAGGTTAGAATAGAGGGAAAGAGTAGTAAAGGGAAAGGGTAGGTAAAGGTGACGGCAGGGAGGGAATACTGAGGGAGGCAGTGGTCAACAGATAAGCTCTCAAGGAGGAGAAGGGAGAAGGAAGAAACAAAAAACATAAACAGGGGAGGGAATAGGATGGAGAGAAAGACAGAGATAGTAATCATAACAATGAATGTGAATGGGAATGGATTCTTCCATAAAACAGTGGTGTCTAGCATATGGATTAAAAACCCCAATCCTGCAATATGCTATTTACAAGAAACACATTTGAAACAAGGGGATATGCACAGGGTAAAGGTAAAAGGCTGGAGTACAATATGTTATGCTTCAGCTAAAGTTAAAAAAAAAAAAAAGCAGGGGTAGCAATCCTTAGCTCAGATAAAGCAAAAGCAAAAATAGATCTAATTAAAAGAGATAAGGAGGGAAACTATATCCTGCTAAAAGGCACTACTGAAAATGAAACAATATTGTTATTTAACATATATGCACCAAGCAGTATAGCATCCAAATTCCTAGAGGAGAAGTTGTGGGGATGAGACGAAGAAATAGATAGCAAAACTATACTAGTGGGGTACCTCAATCTCCCACTCCCTGAACTTGATCAATCTAACATGAAAATAAACAAGAAAAAAGTTAAGGAGGTGAATAGAATTTTAGAGAGGCTAGACATGATAGATCTCTGGAGAAAACTGAATGGTAATAAAAAGGAATATACCTTCTTCTCAGCAGTACACGGCACATACACAAAAATCAATCATGTAGTAGGGCATAAAAACCTCACAATTAAGTGCAGAGAGACAGAAATATTAAATGCATCATTCTCAGATCAGGATGCAATGAAAATCATATGCAATGAAGGGACATGGAAAGATAGACTAAAAACTCATTGGAAACTAAATAATTTAATCCTCAAGAATGAGAGGGTCAAACAAGAAATTAAAGAAACAATCAGTAACTTCATTCAAGAGAATGACAATGATGAGACAACATACCAGAACTTGTGGGATGCAGCAAAGGCAGTACTTACAGGAAGTTTTATATGACTGAATGTATATGTGAATAAATTAGAGAAAATGGAGGTCAGTGAATTGGGCATGCAATTGAAAAAGCTAGAAAAAGAACAAATTGACAATCCCCAATTAAATACTAAATTAGAAATAATGAAAAGAAAAGGAGAGATTAATGAAATTGGAATTAAGAAAACTATTAAATTAATAAATAAAACTAAGAGCTGGTTTTATTGAAATAATTTGAAAGAATGATACACATTTAGTCAATATGATAAAAAAAGAAGAAAACCAAATTATGACTGTCAAAAATGAAAAGAGTGAATCTACCTCCAATGAAAAGGAAATTAAATAAATAATTAGGTATTATTTTCCCAAGTTTATGCATAAATTTGACAATCTTAGTGAAATGGATGTATATTTACAAAAATATAAATTGCCTAAATTAACTGAAGAGGAAGAAAATTACTTGCATAACCCCATCTCAGAAAAAGAAATCAAACAAACCATCAGCAAACTCCCTAGGAAAAAATCTGGAGGACCACATGGATTTACTAGCAAATTCTATCAAACATTTAAAGAACAATTTATTCTAATATTCTACAAACTAATTGGGAAAATTGGTGAAGTCTTAGCAAACTCTTTTTTATGACACAAATATGTTACTGATACCTAAATCAGGAAGAGACAAAATGGAGAAAGAAAATTACAGACCAATCTCCCTCATCAATATAGATTCAAAAATTTGAAATAAAATATTAGCAAAAAGACCACAGCAACTTATCATGAGAATAATACACTTTGATTGGGCAGGATTTATTCCAGGAATGCAAAGATAGTTCAGTATTAGGAAAACTGTTTGTATATTTCACCATATCAATAATAAAACTAGGAGAAACCATATGATTATCTTAATAGATTGTATCAGCAATGCAGTATTCACAATGCCTACAGTAACTATAAATATGCTGATATAGTTATTAATCACAAAATGGAACAGGCTCTCTACATAAGAAATATAGATAGTGCATTCATTTAAATACCAGAAAACTGAGTCCCACCAGAAAGTCAAAGCCAACCCAGTAGTGATGAAGTTGGCACATGTGGTCAAAGTAGTAAACACCCACATCCTCAAGCCTTCAAACAGGACAGGGTACCTCAGGCAAAGATCCTCCTCTCCTCACGCACCCAACTGCTCAGCGTCCAGGCAGCTTGGTCCCAGCAGCTCTGGCCCCTGGCAGTTCCTGCCCCAGGCAGTCCTCAGCAGGAGTCCTTTGCAGAGATTCTGCCCTGCTCAAAGCAAAAGGAGTTCGCAACCGCAGCCACTGCCTCTGCCACAGCTTCCAGTCAGCACCCGAGGGAGACTAGCTTGGTTCCGGCGTTCTCTTGCTCCACCCCTTCCTGCTACATCAGCAAGCTCAAGGGGCGTGGAAGATCTTCAAATCCCAGTATCGTTACATAGATGCAGAAAAGGTTTTGGACAAAATACAACATCCATTCCTATTAAAAACACTAGAAAATCTAGGAATAAATGGTGTTTTCTGTAAAATTATAGGTAGCATCTATTTAAAGCCATCAGCAAGCATAGTATGTAATGGGGATAAGCTAGAAACATTTCCAATAAGATCAGGGGTGAAACAAGGATGTCCACTATCACTCCTCTTATTCAATCTGGTATTAAAAAAAGTTAGCAGTAGCAATTAGAGAAGAAAAAGAAATTGATGGAATCAAATTAGGAAAAGAAGAGACTAAGCTATCACTCTTTGCAGATGACATGCAAAGAGAATCAGAGAATCCTAAAGAATCAAGTGAAAAACTACTTGAGACAATCAATAAATTTAGCAAAGCTGCAGGATATAAAATAAACCCACATAAATGCTCAGCATGCCTATATATTTCTAATGAAATCTAACAGCAAGAGATAGAAGGAGAAACTCCATTTAAAGTAACTGTAGACATTATAAAATATTTGGGAATCTACCTTCCAAAACATACCCAGGGCCTATGTGAACACAACTACAAACACTCTTCACACAAATATAGCCAGATCTAACTGGAAAAACATCAATTGCTCATGGGTGTGTTGAGCTAATATAATAAAAATGACAATTTTACCTAAATTAAATTACATATTTAATGCCATACCAATCAATCTACCAAAAAATTATCTTACACAGCTAGAAAAAATAGTAACAATTCATCAGGAAGAACAAAAGGTCCAGAATATCCAGGGAATTTATGAAAAGAAATCCTAGGGAAGATGGCCTAGCCTTACAAGATTTTAATCTGTATTATAAAGCAGCAGTCATCAAAACTACTTGGTATTGGCTGAGGAAGAGAGTAGTAGATCAGTGGAATAGATTGGGTAAACTGGATTCAGTAATCAATGATTATAGTAATCTATTGTTTGATAAACCTAAAAACTCAAGTTTCAGGGATAAGAATTCACTATGTGATGAAAAGTGCTGGGAAAACTAAAATATAGTGTGGCAGAAACTGGGCATAGAACATTATCTAATACCGTATAATACCATATACCAAAATCAAGTCCAAATTTGTGCACGATCTAGGTATAAAGGCTGATACTGTAAGCAATCTGGGAAAGCAAGGAATAGTTTACCTGTCAGATCTATGGAGAAGGGAAGACTTGATGACCAGACACTAGTTAGAGAGCATTATAAAATGGAAAATGGATCATTTTGATTATATTAATTTGAAAAGTTTCTGTACAAAAAAGCCTGTTTAACCAAGATTAAGAGGGAAGTGGGAAAATGGGAAAGAATCTTTACAACTAGTGTATCTGATAAAGGCCTCATTTCTAAAATACACAGAGAATTGAGTCAAATCTATAAGAATACAAGTCATTCTCCAATTGATAAATGTTCAAAGGATATAAATAGGCAATTTTCAGAGGAAGAAATTAAAGACATTTATAAGCATATGAAAAAATGATCTAAATCATTATTGATTAGAGAAATGCAAATCAAAACATCTCTGAGGTATCACATGTCACCAGTCAGATTGGCTAAGATAATAAAACAGTAAAATAACAAATATTGGAGAGGATGTTGGAAAATTGGAAAAAATTCCAATCGAAAAATTGGAACACTAATGTATTGTTGGTGGAGCTGTGAACTCATCCAGCTATTGTGGAGAGCAATCTTGAACTATGCCCAAAGGGCTATAAATAATTGCATACCCTTTGATATAGTAATACCACTTCTAGGGTTGTATACCAAAGAAATCATAGAGGTGGGAGGAAAATCCATATGTACAAAAATATTTATAGCAGCTCTTTTTGTGGTGAAAATGAATTGGAAATTAAGGGGATGCCCATCAATTGGAAATTGTTAAACAAGTTGTAGTATATGAATGTAATGGAATAGTATTTTACTACAGGAAATTAGGATTAGACAGACTTCATATTTACCTGGAGAGGCTTATATCAATTGTTCTCAACCTGTGGGTTGTGACTCTTTTCACAGGGGTCACAGAGGTCACCCAAGACCATTGGAAAACACATATTTCTGATTGTCTTAGGAACTGAGACACTGCTCCTCTATCTGTCTCCAGGCAGGTCTGCCCACATGCAGGTAGACCCACATATGAGTATAAAAAGGGTTGCAGCATTAGGAAGATCGAGAACCACTGGCTTATACTAACTGATGCTGAGTGAGAAGAGCAGAACCAGGAGAAATTTGTACACAATTATAGACATAACACATGTGTGACAACCAACTTTGACATACTGGACTTTTCTCAGCAAAGTAAGATTATAAGACAACTCCAAAAGACTCATGATGGAAAGAGATGTCTATATTCAGAGAAAGAACAAGAAAGAGCAGAGTTTGAATGCAACCTGAAGCAAACTACCTGCTCTCTTTCTTTTTCTTGTTTGGTTTTGTTTCCTGTTTCCCATTGTTCATTCCATTGCTTACAATCCTTCCTTATAACCTGACTAACATCTTATGTGAATGTATTTGCAGATCCTATATTTGATTGCATGCTGGCATGAGGGTAGGGGGAGATGAAAGGGCAGAAATTTTGAAACTCAAGGAATTGTGGAACTGAATCTTGTAAACTAAAAGTAAACAAACAAATAAATAAAGACAAAAAAAATTTTAAACACATACTGAACAATATCACATGACAAAATTAAAAAAAAAAAACAACAAAAAACAAAACCCTGTGTCCATGGCTGCTGGAGTGGGGAAGGACGAGTTTTGCCTTTCTTAAACATCTTTTATATAACTGAAATTTTGTAAGTAATTCCTCTCATTTTAAATTAGTTTGTGAAGCTGCTGTGTTTACTTAGCATTGTACATACATTGTGCCCTATCCCTCTTCTCCCAGTAGCAAATGAGATGCTTGAGTATACACTTTGATGTTTATATCACTAACAATTAGATCAATGGCTGGTACATAATGAATGCTTGCTGTTCAATCCTTAGATATTATCTGACTCTTTGTGACCCTGTGGACCATAGTATGTTCCTACCATGTCCAGAGGGATTTATTTTTGGCAAAGGTAGTGTAGTGGCTTGTCATTTCAGATTAGGAAACTGAGGCAAACAGGGTTAAGTGACTTGCCCAGGATTACACACCTAGTAAGTGTTTGAGGTTGGATTTGAACTCAGGTTTCCCCGACTCCAGACCCAACATTCTATTCACTGAACAACCTAGTTGATCCTTTGTTGTTGTTATTGTGGCTGTTCAATTGTTTTCAGTCATGTCCAACGCTTTCTGATCCCGTTTGGAACTGTCAGATAGCAGAATTAAACTAAGGTTTCTTGACATTCAATTTGTCTCTCCATTACTCTTTGTTTCCTTTTCAAATACCATCTTATAGTACACATTATATTAAAATATATTGTTGTTCAGTCATTTCAGTTACATTCAACTCGCCATGACCCCATTTTAGGGTTTTCTTCACAAAGAAACTGGAATGGTTTGCTGTTTCCCACTCCAGCTTATTTTGCAGATGAGAAAACTGAGACAAACAGGGTTAAGTGACTGGCCCAGGGTCACGCAGCTAATAAGTGTTGGAGGCCAGATTTGAACTCAGGAAGATGCGTCTTCCTGACTTCAAGCTTGTAATTCTATCCACTGTGCCACCTTGCTGCCCTAGCTGCCTCCTAAGTGCTTAATGCTTGTCTAACTGATTTTAAATCACATAAATGTATATGTGTATATATGTGTGTATACATGTATATATGTATACACATATCCATATGTATGTGTATACATATGGATAGATAAATGGATGTATAGATATTTAGGTCAGAATTAGTAACCACTGAGAATACTACAAAAGAGAAGATCAAATAAAGTCCCCTAGGAAAATTTGAAAAGAGAAAAAACACTTTCATTTAGAAGAATAAGAGAAAGTTTACAAAAGTAGTGGCACATGAGCTGGGCATTGATGGAAGGGTATGGGTTCATCAAGCAGGGAGAGAAAGTAATTGTAATGTAAGGTTAGAAATCTGATCTGGGAATATCAAGCTCAAGAGAGAAGGCAGCTCTCAGGGGTAAGGGCCATTTGTTTTCATTTCAACACAAAGCCTTTAATAAGTGGGTGACACCAGTTCTCTGTCTGGGGGAATTCAATGTACTACAAGTGGCTCAAAGTTTCTTCTGTGTTTCTCTCTTTCTCACTCTAATTTCCTATCTGATGATTTCTGACCAGCAATCTCTATGACTCTCACATAGCAGACAGTAAGTCATATCTGTCTTATATTCTTAGTACATAGTCTTTTAAAGACTCTATATTTTGTGGAAATTTATTTTTGTATTTTTTTTTATCTTTAGACCTGAATTGACATAGGTACCTTTCTCACTCAAACTTTTGTTAAAACAATGAAAGAAAATTGAGTGCGAAGGATAGATTTTTAAGATACAGATGCAACCATTCAATTTTGTGTTCAATATCCAAGGAGGCTAGGTCAGAGGAGAAAGTATTGGGAATTTCTTGGAGCTATACTAATAAAAAGGGTTGAAACACACATATCCATACACATATATACATATAAAACACATATATACACATGTATATGCATTATAAAATAAATATATGTATATTGAATTTTATTTGCATTATCTCATAATGAATAAATCAGAATACATGAAGCAGCTTGGTGGTACAATTGATAGAGCATTGTGCCTAGAGTAAAAAAGACCTGTGTTCAAATCCAACTCTTGATGCTAGCAGTGTGACTTTGGACAAATCACTTAACCTTGATTTGTTTCAGCTTCCTTAACTGGAAAAGAGATTAACAATATACTACATAACACCATGAATTCTTGTGGAGATCAAATGAGATAATTGTAGTTATTAGCATAGTGCCTGGGTATAGTAGGGTTTATATGTGTTTGCTCTTGTTAGTATTATTATTATACTAATGTATTATATTGATTAATATTATTATTAACATTATTAATATATACTTATGTAATGCTGCCTCTCAAATATATGAAAAATAATAAAAATTTTACAAAGTAAAAGATTGTTTAAGGGTTATTCATCATTCTGAATTGTATATAATAATAATATTCCAGTAAAAATCAGTACTTGAAACTCCTAAAAATCACATGATCTAAATATGCCAGTGTTTACTGATGCTCTGACCTAGACTAATACTGATAGTTTTTTGCTCCAATCATAGGCTTTTCTCAAACTTCTCAAAACAGCACCTATGTAGCAGCACTTGAATAACTTGTTTTCCCTCTAAAACTCTTTAGATTTCTATATTTGAAAGCCAACATGATATAGTAAATAGGGGACTTAATTTAGAATCAGGAATTTGGGGGTTTAAATACAAGGTCTGCTATGTGCTAGCTATTTGACCATAGGCAAGTTGCTTAGTCTTTCATTGTCCAGGGCATCATTCTGAGACTTTGTTACAACACCAATATTCATCATTGGCTAGAATGTCCACGCCAGGAATTTTCCTAAACCCATTAAAGCCATGAGTTCAATAATAATAACAAAGGCAACAAGAACAACAAAAAAATTAAAAATTTAACAAGAAAAATCTCTCTCTCTCTCTCTCTCTCTCTCTCTCTCTCTCTCTCTCTCTCTTTCTCTCTCTCTCTAATTCTTGGTATTCTCAGTATTTGTTACTCATAAAATAAATGTGTGCTGAAGATGAAATTCATAAGGAAGTAAAAACTCATACACCTTCTTTACTCTCTACTTCTTCTCGTATCCCTCTTCCTTACTCAGTGCTGAAGATCAACAGCGTAATGTCTCAGACTGATGCAAAAGCAAGCTTTAAATACAATCTCTCATTTTGCCTCATTACTCAGGAAGGGTTATGGAGTGTTATATTTTTTGTTGTTGTTGCTGTCATTAAAATAACATTTAGCTCCTATCGATTGGGAAAGGGAGGGAGACGCTATTTTCAGTTCATGAGATGACTAACTGATTTCTGCAAGGGCTCCTGACTAAATAAGGTTGCAGGTTATAGTAATATGCAATCAAAAGACCTATGTTCCATTCCTAGATTTTGTTTTAAATAACCGGGTGATTGTGGACAAGTGACTTAATAGCTACCCATCCTTATTTTATCATTTGAAAAATATCTTATAGAAGACGATGTAACACTATGTCATTTAAAAAAATAATACTTGAAAGATCAATCTACAAACAGGTTAAATGATTGAAGTAGAATCTCCGATATCTTAGGAAAACTCAAAAAAGCAGGGGAGGTAATTATGCTTTTAGAAAGGGGAGCAGAGGGGAAAATCAAAAAGACAATTAAAAGACAAACAAAAATACAAGATAATTAAAGGAAAAGAAAATTATATAGCTTATATATTAATCAAATTACAATGTCAAACTACAAACAGGAAAAAGTTCATTTGAATTACAAAGATACATAAGTAGCAAAACTCTAACAGTCGGTCATCTCACCATATTCCTTTCAGAAGAGATTATGCTAAATTAAAAAATGGATTTATGAATTGCTTACTATATGTCAGGCACTTTTCTAAGTTCTGGGGAAACAAACACAAGAGAAAAGAAAGATACAGTAATGAGCTTGCATTCCAATTGGGGAAATATATAAAAAGGAGCTGGAAATTGAAGGTCCACTAGGGGCAAGATCAAAAAGAAGTTCTGAAAGGCAGAAGCTGAACAGTAGTAGAAATGAACAAGCCTGGTGTGAGTACTTCTTTTGACCACTGCATCCCTCAATATTGCTTCCCTATTATCCCCCCTCCTTTTTCCTACCTTTTCCTCTTACAATTTCTTCCCTCCCTTCCAACCACCCCCCCCCTTTTATTTTCCCTTTCACCTCCTACTGCCTGATGGTCACATTAGGACTTAATACTAAATAAAGTATGTTATTTCCTCCTTGAGCCAAATCCAATGAGAGTAAATCTCAAACAATGCTCCTCTCCCTCCTTTCTTTCCTTCTACTATAAGTTTTTTGTGTCTTTTCACATTAGATTCCTATATTTAACTGAGTATGTTATTCTCTCCTTGAACCAAAAGCAATGAGAGTAATTCTCAAAGAATGTTGATCTCTCTCCCTTCTTTCCCTCTACTACAATATGTTTTTATGCCTCTTTATATGGTATAATTTACTCTCTTCTGCCTCCTCCTTTCATCTTCTCCCATTACAATCCTTTTGTACCCCTTAATAATGTTTTTATCATCATATTAGTTAATTTGTAGCCACACCCTCTATCTATGCATATGCCTTTTAAATGTCATTACAATTATACAATTCTCAATATTGACAAGTATCATCCTCCCATATAGGGATGTAAACAGTTAGCTCTTATTGAATAACACGTTGTGTGTGTGTGTGTGTGTGTGTGTGTGTGTGTGTGTGTGTGTGTGTGTGTTTTCCTTTTTATGTCTCTCTTGAGTCTTGTATTTGGAGATCAAATTTTCCATTGAACTTTGGCTTTTTCATCAGGAAGGTCTGGAAGTCCGGGATTTCACTGAATGACCATCTCCTTGCCTGGAACATTATACTCAGTTTTGCTGGGTAGTTGATCCTAGCTTGTAGTCCAAGCTCCTTTGCCTTACAATATATCATATTCCAATTCCTCTGATCTTTTAATGTAGAAGTTGCAAGGTCCTTTGTGATCAGGACTGTAGTTCTGCAACATCTGAATTCTTTCTTTCTGGCTGCTTGCAGTGTTTTTTCTTTGACACGATAATTCTGGAATTTGGATTCAATATTCCTTGGAGGTTTCAATTTGGGATGTCTTTCAGGTGGTGAATGGTGGATTCTGTTGATAACTATTTTACTGTCTGATTCTAGGCCCTCAGGGCAGTTTTCCTTGAATTTCTTAGAAGACATGATCCAGCCTCTTTTTTTTCATCATGACTTTCTGATAGACCAGTAAATCTTAGATTATCTCTCTTAGATCTGTTCTCCAGCTCAGTTGTTTTTCCAAGGAGATATTTTATATTTTCATCTTTTTTTTCATTCTTTAGATTTACTTTGACTTTTTCTTGATGCCGCATAGAGTCATTAGCTTCAATTTGTCTAATTCTAATTTTTAGTGAATTGTTTTTCTTCAGTGTTTTAATCTGCTTTTCCATTTGTGCAATTTTTGCTTTTGAGGAGTTATTTTCTCCAGTTACATTTTGCATCTCCTTTCTCATTTGGGAAATGTTACTTTTTAAGGAATTTTTTGCTTTAGTGATTTTTTTTTATTTTGTCAATTGTATTTTTAAAATAATTGTCCTTATTTGGTTTATCTTCTACCTATCTAATTTGGCTTTTAAAATCCTTCTTGAGCTCTTCCAAGAGTGCTTTTTGGGCTTGAGAAAAATTTGTATTCCTTTTGAGGTTTCAGATGTGGGTATTGGGTCAATGCCCTCCTCTTCTGAATTTGGTTCTTCATGCTAACTATTATAGGATTCTAAGGTCCTTGTTTTCCCAATTCAGTTTTTTTTTCCATTTTGATTGCCTATTTCATGATTTTTAAAATGAATCTCTGCTTCTGTGTTAGAGAGGGCTCTGACCCACACTCCCTATACTGGGAGATAGGGGCCTGATTATTGGTTTTGTATACTGTAGCCTCTGGTACTGGCTGGTGAATGCTGAGACCAAGACCAAGGTCAGGACATTCTGTGTTTCCCTGGAGTTACACTGCAGTTCACAGAATGAGGGGCAGGGGAGGGGTGGTCTGGCTTCTTCAGGTTTCTGCCTCAGGCTGGCTCAGTTGCTGATGGTTGGGTTAACACTGGTGTCTGCCAATGCCCCCGATTGTATGAAGACACACCTGGGGTTCTGGTGTTAGTGCTTCCTGGCTCCACCTCCCCTGGGGTTCATGTCTCCCACTGGCTGGCTGAGATAGGGCTTGTTGGGACACTTCCCATACTGTACTTGAGCCTCAACACAGTCACAGTTACATCCTTCCTGCAGGTTTCCCAAGCCTCTAGTTCAATGGTTCTCAACCTTCCTAATGCCTTGACCCTTTAATACAGTACCTCATGTTGTGGTGACCCCCTGCCATAAAGTTATTTTTGTTGCTACTTCATAACTATAATTTTGCTACTGTTATGAATCATAATGTAAATATCTTATATGCAGGATGTATTTTCATTGTTACAAATTGAACATAATTAAAGCATAGTGATTAATCACCAAAAAATATGTAATTATATATTGTGAAATATTTATTTCTAATTGCAAATAAATGAAACGTGTCTTGAAGCATGATGTAGCATGGGTAACAGGCTTATTATAACAACCAGAAACTACATTGCTACATTTTGCAACAGCATGTGTAAAAACCAATGTGAGTGCAAAGGTTGAGATTGCTTCTTCCTCACCAGATCAGAAATTCTGGGGGCAATCTTTGCAAGAGCACAACGAAGATCATCTTCCACAACAAGTCTACTTCTGTATTTAGACATGATAACCAAAAAGTTGGAAAACCCTGTTTAACAAAATATGTTGTTGGAAATGAAAGAAGAAGGCATAAAACAGTCTCAGACAGAACAGGATATGACTACAAACACTTGATTCAGAATTTTGCAACTGGCAATTTAAAGAAATCAGTTCTTGCTGCATCACTGTTAATAAGTTCAATGAACTCCTCTTGTGCTGTCTCAGGAACATCTTCAACTATGACTGTGAATGGGCCTCTGGCAAGTGCAAATGCGGTGTCAGATTTGGAAAGTATGATGAAATTTCAACTGGAAGCATGTGCAAGTGTACTTTCACAGAAAAATCTCATCATAATCCTTTTGTGTGGTTCAATGTCATGTTCCTCAAAGAAAGCAGATAAGGTAGGCAACATGCAAATTTTATTTATTATTTTTTTTTTTGCCAAAGCTGAATTTTCATTTGGAATGACCGGATCTTTTCAGACAAATTTAGGCATGTTGCATTTGATCCTTGCAGTGATAAATTAAACTCATTCAAGATGGCAAAGGTGTCAACCAAGTAAGCTATTTTCTGAAGTTCATTTTTATCTCTAAAAAGTGCTTTGAACTGCAGTCTTGCTTTCTGATTAAAAAATGTTTTGAGTTCATCACGAAGCTCAAAAACACATTTTAAAACTTTTCCTCTCAACCACCATCTCACTTCATTGTGAAATAGCAGAGCATTGTTCAGCACATTCAATTCACTGCACAGTTGTGAAAACAGTCAACTGTTTAAAGTGCTCACCTTTACAAAATTGACAGAACTTACGACGCTTTTCATTACTTCTTGTAACTCTTGTGGCAGTGTCTTCATTGCTATTATTTGCCAATGAATCATACAGTGATTTCCAATGAGTTTTGGTGACTCATTCAGTACCAAACATTGAAATCCAGATCGACATCCTAGCATAGCTAGAGCATCATCTGTGCAAACACCACAAACCTTTTCCCAAGAGATCTCATGCACTTTCAGAAATGAATCAAATGTGTCAAATACATCACGTGCAGTTGTCATTTCAAGAGGTTTGCAAAAAAGAAACTCATCTTTAAAGTTGTCATCATTAACATACCTCATGTTAACCAGTAACTATGAACAGTTTGTAACATCTGTAGATTCATCAAGCTGGATACTAAATATTGGAAGTGGAGCAGATTTAATTTCCTGGATTACCTGGTCAAGAATATCAGCAGACATGTCATCTATTCTTCTGCAGACAGTGTTGTTAGATAAGGAAATTGCACTCAATTTTGTAAAAAATTTGTCTCCAATCATTACTTGTACAATGTCTTTGGCTGCTGGCAACAGTAAATCCTCAGCAATGATGTGAGGTTTCATAGCTCTGGTGATTCTGAGTGCCACCAAATATGAAGCTTCAATGGCTGCTACATTTTGTTTGTGGTATTTGCCATCAGTGTCAAATCTGGCTTTCTTGAGTCCATCAGCTTTGCTTCTAAAATATTTGGTATCCTTGCTGGCAAAGCTCAGATGCTTGCTATCAAAATGGCATTTTAGTTTGTTAGGCTTCATAGATTCAGCTGATAGAACTTCACAACAAATAATGCATTATAGTTTCTCAATTCCTGCTGTAATTATTGAGGTAAAACCATACTGTAAAAAGTCCTCACTGTTTTTTCTTTTCTTAACATTCTTCTATACATGATCCATTGTCATGGGATGATTGGCTAATGAAAATAATATATAACAATAGCTTTAATAATACAAAAGATGATACATGGCATAGTTCAGTCTATACAGTTCATTAAAGTTTCCTATGATTTACCATTCTTTGTGTGTGTGTATATGTGTTTTAGTTTAGTTTTTTTTTTTTTTACATACCTGTTACTATCACAAGGGAGCAGCATTCACTGCTAGGTCATATTGTCTTAATCTCTCAGTCAAAAAGTTTTCTTTCTTCTTAATAGGAGATTAGTTTCCAATCATCCTTAATTCAATAATTCTGAAGAGGTATAGGATATAGAATACAAAGTCCTCCCACCTCTAGGCCACAGTAAATCATGATCTTCTCAATTTGCATTAAATACCAAAGGAGAGATCTTTTCGTCTTGACTCTGGGCTTGCTTTCATCTTCCATGGTTCCTCTTCCATGGGTGCAGCTCCCATCTGAATCCACTCAGCTGTCACCTGGGTTCCTTGTCCAGCTCCTTGTCCAGTTCCTGTTCCATACTGAAGCTCACAGTGTCCAGTCCATCTCAAGTCCTTCACAGTTTCTGTTTCTTGGAAGACAAAGCTTAACAAAGCCAAAACAACATTCATGCAAAATGTTGGCACCATCATCAATTCACTATGTGCCTGTGAAATCAACAGAGACCCACAAAAAAGGTATGTAACTCCATGCACAAGCAGATTCCCAAAAGAATGCTACTGTGAACAGCTTTTAAGGTTCAGAGTACACAGTATAGTGAACCCTACATTTATTCCATGACAACTCAAGGCAACCTTCAAAACAAATCACAATATAATATTCACAATATTACATCTTATCACAGAAAATCACAATATAGTGTTCATAACAGCTTAACATTAGAATGGCCACACTCTTTTCACTACAGTGGCCACAATATTTAGAACAAAGAACAAAAGAATAATCATCTGATTTCCCTAAGGGGGAAACCCACCTTACTTAATCTTTCAGTCAATTCACAATACTATAATTCATACTTGATCATTCAATCAATTCACAATACAATAATCAATTTTCCACTCATGGGGCAAATCAATCATTCATATAGTGATCAGTCACTAAGTATAATCATTAGAAAACCACAGAAAACCTCTACCCCTTGGCATCCAGAAAACCTCAATTTCATCCAAGGTGAGGCCCTTTCTTCATTTTGACTTGGGATGGTCTCTCAGATTACCTGGATCCCCTTCCATTGTCCCAGCTCCTACCTGAATCTACCAAACAGTCACCTAGATGCAGAGGCAGACAGCTCCCAGGTTCTCGTCCAGTCCTTCAAGGTAGACAGCTACCAGGTCCTTGTCCCGTCCTCTGGGCAGTCCCTGGGACACACCAAAGTTCACAGGGTCCAGCACATTTCAAACCTTTCACCACTTCTGTTGCTGGGAACTCAAAGATCAGGCAAGCCAAAAACCAACATAGGCTTATCCTGGTCATGCTTCTTCAGTCCTTCAGAAGTTCTGCTGGCCCTAGGACCCAGAAGAAATCTCAGCCTTGCAGGAGGCCTTCCAGGCAAGCCCTCTCAGCCTCCCAGGAGGCCTTCCAGGCAAGCCCTCTCAGCCTTCCAGGAGGCCTTCACCAGATTCTGGTCTCAGGAAAACACCAACTCAGTTCTCAGTCAGCTTCCAGATGCTGGGAGAGCAACTCTCTCTAATTTTCCTATTTCTGTCAAAGTCACCATTACCTTTCTGTCATGCAGTTTTACAACCTGGGAGTTTCCTTAATCTCTCTCATTCCACACACCTAAATACTTTCCAAGTCTTATTCATTCTACCTCCACAAAATTTACATTCTCTCCAGTTATATAACCACCAGCCTAGTTCAAAGCCACATCACTTCTTTCCTGGCCTACTTACTTTAATAGTGAAAAATAAAAACTACAACTCAGTTCTCAGTCAGCTTCCAGATGATGGGAGAGAAACTCTCTCTCTCTCTCTCTCTCTCTCTCTCTCTCTCTCTCTCTCTGTCTCTCTCTCTCCTTTAGTCCAGTAGCCCAGCTCCCGATGCTGGGACAATCCTGTTTCCTCCACCAGGAGCCACCAGAAGGAACATTTCTGATTCTGTCTCTCTGTCTCTAGAACTCTTCTTATATACACACACTGGCCTCCTGTCTCAGCCAATCCCCTTCTGCCACATCAGCAACAGGGGAGTTCACACCCTTTCAACAGGAGGCACATCTCGCACCTTCCATACTTAGCCCTAAGTTACTAAGGACTAAGTATCTACTAAATTAATTACTGTTACAAGGTCCAAGAAGTCAACACAAGTCACCAGCATAGAAATCAACACAGACCCACAACCAAGGTCCAAGAGGTCAACACAAATCATCAGTAAAGCCTCAGAACCTCAAAAATCTTCCTCAGGACTTCTGTGAACAGACAACCAGAAAATCCTCTTTCAGGGATTCCAGTAAGGTCTCAGGGCTTCTGTACAAAGTACCACAAACAAACATCAATACAGAAAGAACAGACAAGCATAGAGTGCTGGGATACCACAAGTTTTCTCTTTCTTGACTCTGCCATCACAAGAGTTCTCTTGTCAGGTTTTCTCAATTCTCCTCAGTTCTCAGTTCTACTCAGTCTTCACATCTCTCTTCTCAGTTCTGCTCTCTCCAGCCTAGGCCTCTCCTTACATATGGTCATTAGCTACTCCCCTTCCTGTTGCATCACCAACAGGAGTTCCCAAGTTCTAGGGTTCACAAGTTGTGGGATTCACAAGATCTGCTCCTCAACAAAGACTTGATACAATCATGGGGAAGAACTGAAACAAGGTGTCAACTAAATAGCTGAAACAAGGTGTTAACTACTTCTTGGTCAGCCATTACATTGTCCTGAGGACCTAGATCCAGAGGTGAAATAGATATCAAAAGAATCCACTGTTCACCTCTTGAGAGAGATCCCTACCTGAAAACTCCAAGGAATATTGTAGCCAGATTCCATAATTATAAGGTCAAGGAGAAAATATTGCAAGCAGGCAGAAAGAAACAATTCAAATATTGCAGAACTAGAGACAGGATCACACAGGACCTCGCAGCTTCTACCTTAAAAGATCAGAGAGTCTGGAATATGATATAGTGTAAGGCAAAGGAGCTTGAATTACAAGCAAGGAATAACTAATCAGCAAAACTGAGCATAATCTTTCAGTCAAGGAGATGGTTATTCAATGAAATAAAGGACTTCCAGATCATCCTGATGAAAAGGCTACAATCCAGTGGAAAATTTGATTGCCAAATACAAGACTCAAGAGAGACATAAACAGGAAGAAAATAAACATGCACACACACACACACAAATAAACACACACAACAAAATTGTTATTCAATAAGAGCAAACTGTTTACATTCCTATATTGTAGGATGATACCTATTGATCTTGAGAATTATATAATTATTACAACACTGAGAAGAGATATACATAGATGGTGTGAGTATAAATTACCTGATGTGATAATAGTTAAAAAAAAAAAACTAAGGTGTGCAAAGGAATTGTAATGGAAAAAGAGGAAAGGCAGAGGTAGAAAAGGGTAAACTACATCACATTAAGAGGCACAAAAATATATTGTAGTAGAGGGAAAGAAGGGAGATGAGCATTTCATGAGCTTTACTCTCATTGGTTTTAGGGAAGGAGTAACATATTCAATTAAATTTAGGAATTTAACATGAAGAGACACAAAAATATGTTATAGTAGAGGGAAAGAAGCGTGGGAAAAGAAAAGTGTTTGAGATTTACTCTTATTGGATTTGGTTCAAGGAGGGAATAAAATATTTTATTAAGTATATAAATCTAAGTTGCCCTACATGCAGTAGGAGGAAAAACAGGAAAGAAAAGAGGGGAGGTGGTTAGAAGGAAGGGAAGAAGTAGTAAGGGAATAGGGTATGTAAAGGGAGGGGGAAAGATAGGGAGAGGATATTGAAGGAGGCTGTGGTCAAAAGCAAAACAATTTAGAGGAAGGGACAGGAGGATGGAGAAATAAAAGCATAAAAAGGGGGAGAAGGAAGGAGAGAAAGACATAGATAGTAATCATAACTCTGATGGTGAATGGGATGAACACTCCCATAAAAGAGAGGTGGATAGCAGAATGGATTAAAAACTTTATTTGTACAATTCATTTTATACAAGAAACATATTTAAAACCAGGAGATACACATAAGGTAAAAGTGAAAGGCTGGAATAGCATATATTTTGCTTTAGCTGAAGTAAAAAAAAAAAAAAGCAGTGGTAGCAATCCTAATCTTAGACAAAGCAAAAGCAAAAATAGATCTAATTAAAAGACATAAGGAACTTAAAGGCACCATTGATAATGAAGCAATATAATTGCTAAACATATATGCACCAAGTGGTATAGCATCCAAATTCTTAGAGGAGAAATTAAGGGAGTTAGAAGAAGAAATAGATACCAAAACAATGCTAGTAGGGGACCTTAACCTCCCTCTGTCTCAACTTGATAAATCTAACCTCAGGAAAACAAGAAAGAATTTAAGGAGATGAACAGAATTTTAGAGAAGGTGGATATGACAGAGAAAATTGGAGAAAATTGAATGGGGATAAAAAGGAATATACCCTCTTCTCAGTGGAAGTAGAACATACACAAAAATTAACCACATACTAGGGCATAAAAACCTCACAATCCAGTGCACGAAGTCAGAAATGTTAAATGTATCCTTTTCAGTCCATGTTGCAATTAAAAATTACATGTAATAAAGGGCCATGGAAAGATAGACTAAAAACTAATTGGAAACAAAATAATCTTATCTAAAAGTATAAGTGGGTCAAACAACAAATCATGGAAACAAAGAGTATGACTTCAATCAAGAGAATGGAAATAATGACACAACATACCAAAGATTATTGGATGAGATGAAAGTGATTCTTAGATGAAGTTTTATTTCTCTGAATACTTACATTGATAAAGTAGAGAAAAAAGAGATCAATAAATTAGTCATGTGACTGAAAAAGCTAGGAAAAAAAAACTGAAAACACAAAATTAAACACTGAAAACCAAATGAGAGATTAATAAAATTGAAATTTAGAAAAGTATTGGGGGTGGCTAGGTGGCACAGTGAATAGAGTACTGGCCCTGGAGTCAGGAGGACCTGAGTTCAAATCCAGCCTCAGACACTTAGCACTTACTAGCCATGTGACCTTGGGCAAGTCACTTAATCTCAATTGCCCTGCTCTTCTCCCTCCAAAAAAGAAAAAAAAAAGAAAAAGAAAACTATTGAGCTAATAAATAAAACTAAGAACTGGTTTTATGAAAAATCCAGTAAAATTCATAAACCATTAGTCAATTTGATTAAAAGAAGAAAAACAAATCATCAGTATCAAAAAATAAAAAGGTGAATTTTCCTCCAGTGAAGAAGAAATTAAAACAATAAGTGGGCATTATTTTACCCACTATATGCCCATAAATTTGACAATCTTAGTGAAATTGATGAATATTTACAAATGTATAAATAGCTCAGATTAACAGAAGAGGAAGTAAAATACTTAAATAACCCCATCTCAGAAAAAGAAATTGAACAAGCCATAAATGAACTCCCTACAAAGATAGTCTCCAGGGCCAGATGGATTTACAAGTGAATTCTATCAAATATTTAGAGAACAACTAATTCCAATACTTTATAGACTATTTTGGAAAAGTAGAGAAGAAGGAATCCTATCAAATTCTTTTTATGATGCAAATATGGTACTGATATCTAAATAGGGAAGAGTCAGAACAGAGAAAGAAAATTATAGACCAATTTCTCTCATCAATATAGTTGTAAAAATATTAAATAAAATATTAGTGTGAAGATTACAGCAATTTATCATGAGAATAATACACTTTGATCAGGTAGGATTTATTCCAGGAATACAAGGCTGGTTTAATATTAGGAAAACTATCAGTGTAATTGATCATGTCAGCTACAAAATTAATAGAAAACATTATTATCTGAAAAAATGCAGAAAAAGCTTGTGACAAAATACAACACCCATTCCTATTTAAAACAGTAGAAAGCATAGAAATAAATGAAGTCTTCCTAAAAATAATAAGTATCATCTACCTAAAATCATCAGCAAGTATTATATGTAATAATGATAAACTAGATGCATTTCCTATAAAATTGAGGGGTGAAACATGGATGTCAATTATCACCTCCGTTACTCAATTTGTTACTAGAAATGTTAGATACAGTAATAAGAAAAGGAAAAGAAATTAAAGGAATCAGATTAGGCAAAGAAGAGACTAAGCTATCACTCTTTGCAGATGATATCATGATATACTTAGATAATCCTAGAGAATCAAGCAAAAAATTACTTGAGATAATAAATAAATTTAGCAAAGTGGTAGGATATAAAATGAACTTGCATAAATCCTCAGCATTCCTATATATTCCTAATGAAGCCTGACAGCAAGAAGTAGAAAGAAATTCCATTTAAAGTTATTGTAGACATTATAAAACATTTGGTAGTCTACCTTCCAAAACAAACCCAGGAACTATATGAACACAATTATAAAACACTTTTTACACAAATAAAGTCAGATCTAAGTAATTTGAAAAAGCATCAATTGCTTATGGTTAGGTTGAGCTAATATAATGAAAATGACAATGTTAGCTAAATTAAATTACATTTTAATGCCATACCAATCAATGTACCAAAAATTTATCTTACAGAGCTAGAAAAAATAGTAACAATATTCATCTGGAAGAACAAAAGATCGAGAATATCAAGGGAATTAATGAAAAGAAATTCTAGGGAAGGTGGTCTAACTATACCAGATTACAAATTGTATTATAAAACAGCAATCATCAACACTGCTTGGTACAGGCTGAGGAATATAGTAGTGGATAAGTGGAATTGATTAGGTACACAAGACGCAGTAGCCAAAGACTATAGTAATCTACTGCTTGATAAACCTAAACACACCAACTTTCAGGATAAGAGGTCACTATCTGACAAAAACTGCTGAGAAAACTGGAAAATAATATAGCACAGAATGAGCATAGACCAATATCTCACACTGTACACCAAAATAAAGTCTAAATGGATTCACAATCTAAACATAAAGACTGATACTGTAAGCAATCTGGGTAGCAAGAAATAGCGTACCTGGCAGTTTTATGGAGAAGCAAAGAATTTGTCAGTAAACAGGAGATAGAGAGCATTACAAAATGTGAAATGGATAATTTTGATTACATTAAATTGAATTTTTTTGTACAAACAAAGTCAATGTAAGCAAGATTAGGAGGAAAGCATAAAATTGGGGAAAAAAATTTGCAATCTGTGTCTCTGATAAAGGCCTCATTTCTAAAATATAAGAGAATTGAGTCAAATCTATAAGAATACAAGTCATTCTCCAACTGATAAATGTATATAATAGTATATAATAATATATAATATATATAATAGTATATGAACAGGCAAATTTCAGATGAAGAAATTAAAGACATAAGAATATGAAAAAAATGCTCCAAATCACTATTGATTAGAGAAATGCAAATCAAAACAACTCTGAGGAACCACATCTCATTGGTCAGATTGACTAACATGACAAAACAAGAAAATGATAAATGCTGGAGAAGATATGGAAACATTTGAACACTAATGCACTGTTGGTGTAGTTGTAAACTGATCCAACCATTCTGGAGAGCCACCTGGATCTATGCCCAAAGGACTATAAAAATGTGCATACCTTTTGAACCAGTGATACTATTTTTAGGGCTATATTCCCAAGAAATCATACAATTGGGAAAATGACCCAATACAAAGTATATACAAAAATATTTATAGCAGCTCTTTTTTGTGGTGGCAAAGAATTGGAAATCAAAGTGATGCCCATCAATTGGGGAATGGCTGAACAAGCTATGGTAAATGAATGTAATGGAATACTATTGTGCTATAGGAAATGAGGAGCAAATGGACTTCAAAATAACCTGGAGAGATTTATATAAAGCGATGCTGAGTGAAGGGAGCAGAGCCAGTAGAACATGTACACCATTACAGACACATTGTTTCTGTGATGACTGCCTTTGATAGACTAGGTTAATCCCAGTGATACAAGGTTATAAAACAACTCCAGAGGACTCATGAAGGAAAAGGCTATCCACAATCCAGAACAGAATTATGGAGTCTGAATGCAGAATGAAGCAAACTACTTGGTCTCTTTCTCTTTTTGTTTTGTTTTGTTTCTTCTCCCCCATTTATTCATCATATTGGTTATAATTCTCCTTTAAAATTTGACTAATGGGAGCAGGCACAGTAGGGCCCTGATTCGCGCCGAGTATGGTCTCGCAGCCCTGAGGCGGCTCTCGTCACCCTCACGGCTCAGCGCTCAGCCTCGGCCTCGGCCTGCGTGTTGCTCCTAGCCGCGCCATTGTCTTGCGTCTCTTTGTATTTCTCTGCCCCTTTACGCCCTGCGCGGCTCAACGGGAGCAATGCCCCGTTACTGCGCCGCGTTTAGCTGTAAGAACCCCGAGGATGAAACAATAAAGACTGGAAACTGAGTTTCTACCCGTTTCCTCTTCATGACAAAGAGAGACTTGAAAAATGGTTATGGAATATGAAACGTGACACATGGGTTCCCAGTAAATACCAGTTCCTGTGCAGTGACCAGTTTACTCCTGACTCTCTTGACATCAGATGGGGCATTCGATATTGAAAACAAACTGCTGTACCAACTATTTTTTTTCTTTACCTGAGGATAATCAGGAAAAAGACCATGCAAAAAATAAGCCTCAGGGGGAGGGGGAGGGAAGCAGAAGATGAGAGAGAAGTATGCCTAATGATAAAGTCAGAAAAGTTATCTGCACAGATGGAACCAAAGGAAAAATATAGTAAGCACAGAAAATTTTGATGGAAGTACAATTTTACTTTACTCATCCTCTTTGAGTAAATCACTACAAAAGGATAAGCCACCAGTTTCCAGTATGGAAAATCCACATGACCGCACGTTACCTATTAATTCCGCAACTCCACAACATATTGAAAAACCAAAACCTGTTTTAGAAAGAGCAGTTGTCCAGGATATAGAAGTTAGTAGCTTTCATACATCTCTTGAGAACCTCTTAAATACTACGGCTGCTACTTAGAATGTCTCAAATCCAGAGCATGTGCATCTCTCTGTGAAACCCAGTAATGTAGTTGAAACAGCTATAGACCATCTCTCTAATCCAGATATCACAGATATTTCTGTGTCAACACAGGAAAATTCTGTCTTACTGAGTACAATTACTCAGATAATTGAAGAGCTAAACATAGACGAAGAATCAGTTACTACCATTCTAGTGCCTACTGAAAGCTCTAAGCCATCAGGTAGTTCATTCATGCCAGCAGAACAACACAGCGTAGATGTAGAAGATATAGATATTGAAGATTCCTTATATGATGACACAGACTATGGAATTGAAGTACTACAAACTGAGCATTCTTATTGCAGGCAAGATATTAACAGGGAACTTCTTTGGCAAAAAGTTACTAAACTACATTCAAAGCTAACCCTCCTTGAACTACAGGAGCAACAAACTCTGGGAAGATTCAAATCTCTAGAAACTCTTATAGGACAAGTAAAAACAGAAAACTTGCTATCTGAAGAAAAACTCAAGATTGTAGAAAACTCTTTCACAACATTTGAAGTTACTAGGATAGAATAAAAACTTTTTAGGAGCTGCAATTTTATAATAAGATCATTACAAACTCTTTGATTATCCCTGAGTTATTTCCAAGGGGACTTATTTTCCAGCATGAATCTCATATTCTTAATGACATTTATGAAAATACAATGTCATAAAAGGCTCTTGTTTTCCTAAAAATCCAGAATTAGGAAATTGCCTTTTTAAATGATTAGCTAAGAAGCGTAATGAGTGAAAGTGGGGGAAAAAAATTGTATTTTAGCCCAAGGAAGCATTTGTGACAAATTCTGTCATTTGATTCTAATACTCCATATTGATGCTAACATTGTGGAGGGGTACATCTTATGGTAATTATGTAATAATGAATTTATTGTAAAATATGGCAGAATCCTAAAGATTGAACTCCTATTCTGTGAAGTGAGAAGAACAATAAGATGAGAGAATCAGTAAGCCTGTGATGTCACACAGCTTTCTATTTGCTAGCTGTGTAAACTTGAGTAAATCACACCTGTACTTCAGGTGTCTTATCTGTAAAATAAGGGAATTAGATCAAGGGATCTTATCAGCTCTAAATTTCTGTTTCTATGAGACCGTTGCTTGCTTAAGAGCATTATAAACAGAGATTTACTTCAAAGATATTTTATGATGTGTCTTGATCATAGTTATTGCTTATGTTGTCTGAATAACCTAAGTATTCACTTTTATAAGAATTCCTGTGTGGTTTGACCTTTCAACTGCAATTCTTTTCTATAATAAAGTATGCCCCAGGAAAAAAATAAAATAAAATAAAATAAAATTTGTCTAATGTTTAATGTGATGGTATACATAGAACCTATATTGGATTGTGTGCCAATATGGGATGGGGTGGGGTGAAAATTTGGAACTCAAAACTTGTGGAACTGAATGTTGTAAACTGATAGTAAATACATTTTTTTTAAAGCCACACTCAGAAAGATTCAAAATTCTGGAGGAAAATTTAAAAAGTAATGCTAACTAAAATGAAAAGTTTTTTTTTTTTTAAATGAAAGAAATAGTCACAGGTAAGAAACAGAATTACTTCTGGATAATATTATTTAGTAGACCTTGGATATTCAACTAAATTTTAATAGAAAGAATTCGTCACTTCATTAAAGTAATCAACTTTTTTGGTTTGGTTTGGTTTCTTAAATTCCAGAGCAGCTGGGAACACAGCAGGTGAAGAGCTACGAACAGGTGGATCCAGGTCCATATCATGGATGGTAAGGGGAGACACAGGGGCAACTTTCTCTCTAAGCTTAACACGTCTTCAGAGTGCAACCAGGAAAACAAATGCTTTTTTATCAGGACAAAGAGATGGAAGACCGACACTCTTTTTGACTATAGCATTGGCCTGAATGACATTTTGCAGCTGCTAGTGCAACAAAGCATAGGTGTATGTTCCTAGTAAAGAAAAGGATTCTGAACTATCTGATACAGATTTAGGCTGTTGCTCATGTCAGAGTGAATTTGATAAAGAGTTCTAACCATGAAGAAGAAGCCCTGGAAATTGATGGGCAATCAGGTCCAGCTGCTCAAGAGGACTGGATTGATACAGGATTTGGTTTCTCTAAGATGAATGAATATATAGATAGATAGATAGATAGATAGATAGATATAGATATAGATATAGATATAGATATAGATATAGATATAGATATAGATGACTGATACATAAATATGGGAGCATGGTTTGAAGCCATATTGGTAAATGTAACAAGCAAAGAAAGGACAACAGTCAGTGAATCCAGTGATAGTGGAGATGACCAAGTGGCTGAAAAGTATATTATCTATCATGTGAAATATGAAGACTATCCAGAAAATGGGTGTCATGAAGTTGAATTTGAAAGATGTGAGAGCTCAGGGTGGACAATACTGAAATGGCATCCTCTGTGAATCAGACAAAGCATGATGGTGAACTAAAACCCTGATGAGTCCAAGGAGAGAAGGTTCTGATGTGATGCTGAGATCCTTCGAAAATGGGAAACTAGGGCTGTTAAACTTCCTGCTTGGGGATGCTGGGGAATCTCTGGAAGACTTCTGTGCATGAAGTTTACAAAATTTAAGAGCCTGGCAGTGTGATCCCACTGGGTTTTGAAAACCCTTTGAAAAGACAGAGATGCCTCATTTGCAAACATTCTAAAGACAACCCCAATTAGACCTGCAGAATGTGTGCCTCCTATGTGTGCAGAGGAAAGCAAGACCCCAAAAGGCACTTATGCATTTTCCAGATAAGGAGGTCTGGTATTGTCCTGAATGTTGGAATGATGCCAGTGAAGTGGTCTTGGCAAGGGAGAAGCTAAAAGATAGCAAAAAGAAGGCAAAGATGTCATCTGCTACATCATTGTCTAAAAGAGTCTGGGGCAAGAGTATGGCGTGTGTGTGTTGCACAAGGGAGTACATTATTTTGCCTTCTAATCATTATAGACCAATCTCTGGGATGCCTGTTGGTACCATATGGAAGTTCGGAGTACAGATGACTGAATTTGGTAGGTCCCATGTGGCAGGTAGGCACAGTAAAGGCAACAGTAGTATCTATTCTCTGGTCCTGGCAGGGGGCTATGAAGATAATGTAGACCATGGCAGCTCTTTTACTTACGTGAGTAGGGATCTTTCTGGCAACAAACAGATAGCTCCACAGTCCTGTGATCAAAAACTCACTAACATCAACAGAGCCCTGGCTTTGAACTGCTGTGCTCCTATCAGTGACTGAGGTGGAGCTGAAGCCAAGGACTGGAGAGCCAGGAAGCCAGTCAGGGTGATGAGAAATGTTAAGGGAGAGAAGCAGAGCAGATATAACCCAGCTGAAGGGAATAAATGTAATGGAATATGCAAGGTAGTGAAGTATTGGCCTGAAAAAGGGAAATCTGGTTTCATTGTGTGTCTTTACCTTGTCCGGAGAGATGCTGATGAACTTGGCACATGAAAAAAGGAAAAACAGGATGAAGAAACTTGGCTTAACAATGCAGTAACCTGAAGGATATTTGGAAAGAGTTGCTACAAAAGAGAAGGGAAAAGAAAATAATAAGAGTGGTGATGAGGAATTGACATCTCCAAGAAAAAGGGAGGAGGAAAAGGAAGACAGCAGGGGATAGGGAGGCCTTTCTGACCTCTCCTAGTCCAAGAAAACTAAAGCAGAACTACATGAACTAATCTCTCATCAGAAAACTCTCATCAAGAATGATGAATCCAATGAAAACATGTGGAACAAAGTAGTCAGAACACCAAAGGAAGTCCTGAAATTCATGAATAAAGTAGAAGAAACATCCCTGTGTATTTACTGTGAAAAGGTTGTGTGTCATCATGTTTTCACAGATTTTTTGGACCAATCCTTCCTAGCAGAGGTGTACAACACTGCATGGTATGTCAGTATGATCTGGGTAAATCTTACGCTATGCAAGTGAATCAGTCCTTGTAAACCACCTTCTATCATCTCTTCCTAGGCTGTGGCAATAGGCTGTAATTCTGTCTGTCAATCACTTCTTTCTTACTTTGATGATAAAACTTGGTAGTGGATTTCCAGTATGCTTTATCTGAAAACATGTTTTCACATTTTCCCTGAAAATATTTGTCTTCCCCACGAATTTGTAGATGTCTATACACTTTGACAGCTTTACTTTATATGTGTTGTATCTTTTGAAAAAAAATGTTGGATACTGCATTCATTTTGTTTGTTTGTTTGTTTTTCTTAAAGCTGAAGTTTATCAGCATAAATTTTTCTACTTAGGTAAAGGCTACTAATGAACCTGACACTGAATTCTCAAGAGGTAGCTTGATTGCTAGAACAATCCTTGTAAAGTCTGTAGATTTGGCCTCAAAGATAGAAGTATGCCCTGTTCTTGGCAATATTTTGATACTATTTTTGATGTTCAAATTCTCTAAGATTCTTCCTAGTGTTATACAGTGTGTTGCTTAGGTGGTTTATGGAGAAGTTGTTTAAAGGGGGAGGGAGAAATCTTGTTTAAAAAGAGTTAAATTCTTTTTCAAGGCCATTCTCTACCATTTTACTTTTATCTTTAAAATAAATATAAAAAAAGCTCTCAGCCTCTATTTAGGTAAGTGCTCCAGGAAGTGCAGAATACTGCCTCAGCTGGATAGTTCTTTTATCAAGGGAACTACTTGTTCAGCCAGATGCTATCTCTGATCCAGAATAACATTGTGGAACGTACCAGAGACATTCTTAAGTGCCTTTCATCCATTTCTAAAAGATTAGGCTCTTTTTAGCACCAAAATGTTGAAATTGCCAACATGATTATATCTCTCCTTTGAAAATGGAAAACTGTAGCCAAATATCATTAGCATGGCATTGCAAACCTTGAAACTCTTTTTTGCTAGGGTGCATTTTGGTAAGATAAATTTACTTTTTCATTATTTACAATTCATTCCCATTTCAAAAAGAAAAGTTATATATAAGTGAGGAAGTTTTTCTTTTTTACAGCACTTTTAAAAATGATTTTTTTTCATTTACTGTATGTGAATGAAGAAAGATAAGTTTTAATTTTGTTTGTTTGTTTTGTGAATGGATTTTCAGTTTTTCTGGCAGTACCAATGTTTGTAGTTTAATACCTCAATATAACAGAAATATTTAACTCACTGAACTGCAGACAAACTGGAATTATACATATATATGTAAATATATATGTATATATGCAATATATGTGTAGATATATGTATACGTGTGTCTATATATACATATATACATGCATACATACATACATATACATACATACACACACATATTTGTAAAACTCATTCCTTCTGGTAGAACATTAATGACTGGGATAAACCAAATGAAACACTGAGTAGCCCTTTTTGTCCCTAAAATGTTCAGGTGTTGGGGCAGATCCAAGTTTGTGGAGTAAAAGCAGGAACAAATCTCCTGCTGAAGAGAGCCTGGCAGGCCAATAGGAAAGGTCTATAGCACCAGGATGGGAGGCAAGCACAGTGCTGTGTGAGCCGCACCAGCCCAGACCAGTGTCAGAGACTGGCCACAGCAGACTTCAAGAGAGTGAATCACTGGCGGCTGTGGCCGTTTCCAGACTTCTCAACCCAAAAACGCCAAGGAGAAAGTAAAAGGTCAGTGTGGAACTCTGCTGGAACTGGGTGATAGAAGACCACGGTCCAGGCCCCTATCCCCAGGGTAGCAGAGGTGTCTGCGACTGCAATTGCTGCCACTGCTATTGCTTCCAGCTCCAGGTCTACAGATAGTATGGGGTGTTGTAGACCAGACTTTCATTCTCCCCCTCTTCTATGAGGCAGATGTGCAGAAAGAGTATAATCTTGTTGGGTGGATGCTTTCTTTGGGTCTTGAATAACTAAAGCAGTTTCAGGGTAGTTAATTAGCAAGTCTTGTTTGTGACTCCCTGCTTGTTTGTGCCTCCAGAAGTGGTCCTAGGATGAAGTCTTAATGAATAATTAACCTTGGGCTGGGGTAGGAGTGGGTGATCCCTAAGAAAGGACCATGCATTCCAGGAATTCCTGCTATAGGGAATATAAGCCTTATGGTTTTCTTGTATCTTTGGCTCTGTATGAAATGGTTCTGTAATAAACAGACTATCAAATATATCCCTGTCTCTTTCCTTTATTGAGCTGGTTGCTGGGCCATATTACTGTGCTGGTCACAGCAAGGGGGACAAAGTGACTGTCCATAGGACATTTGCAGGAATCTCTCTGCTGGTGCTGAGGCAGGAAGCTCTTGCTTTGCCTTACTTGGATCTGTGTCATAGTCTTGGGTGGTCGTCCTGGGTTGAGAAGTGCTGGTGTGGCAGAGCTTGTTGAGGCTGTGGAGAGAAAGTCCTCTTCATAATTCTGAGTCAGGTGGCTGGGAAAAAGTCTTACAAAAGCTGTGCAAAAACCCAGAAATTTGGAACACAGTTCTCTCCACTCTGGAAGCAGACTTATACCATGGCAAAGAGCTCAAAAGTCAAGTAATTGGCTGGCAGGATGAGCAAACAAAGGAAGTGCAGTCACATTATGGAATCTTTTTTGGAGGACAAAGAGCATGAAAACATAAAACCAGAAGAAGACAACAAAATCAAAACTTCTACATCAAAAGGCTCCATGAAAAGTATAAATTGGTTGCAGGCCATGGAGGTGTACAAGAAGGATTTTGAAAATCAATAGAGAGAAATAGAGGAAAAATTGGGAAGAGAAATGAGAATGATGCAAGAAAATCATAAAAAACGCGTCATCAGGCTAACTGAAGAAAATAACATCTTAAAACATAGACTAAGTCAAATGGCAAAAGAGGTCCAAAAAGCCAATGAGGAGAAGAATACCTTAAAAAACGGAATTGGAAAAATGGAAAAAAAAAATTAAAATCTGACTGAAGAAAATAATTCCTACAAAATTAGATAGGAGCAAATGGAAGCTAATAACTTAATGAGAAATCAGGATACTATAAAACAAAGCCAAATGAATGAAAAAATAAAAATCAATGTGAAATATCTCATTGGACAAAACACTGACCTGAAAAATAAATCCAGGAGAGATCATTTTAAAATGATTTGACTACCTGAAAGCCATGATTAAAAAAAGAGTCTAGACATCATCTTCTGAGAAATTCTCAAGGAAAATTGCTTTGATATTCTAGAACCAGAAGGCAAAATAGAAATTGAAAGAATTCACCAATTCCCTCTTAAAAATGATCCCCAAAAGAAAACTCCTAGCAATATCATAGCCAAATTCCAGAGTTCCCAGGGAAAGGAGAAAATATTACAAGCACTCAGGAAGACGCAATTTGAGTATTTTGGAAATACATTAAGGGATTGAAGGGCTTGTAATATGATATTCAGGATGTCAAAGGAGCTAAGATTAAACCAAGAATAACCTACCAAGCAAAAGTGAGTATAATACTTCAAGAGAAAATATGAACATTCAATGAAATAAGATAATTCCAAATATTCTGGATGAAAAAATCCAGAGCTGAACAGAAAATTTGACTTTCAAATATAAGAAGCAAGAGAAGAATGAAAAGGTATATAGGAAAGAAATCATAAGGAAATTATTAATTTACATTCTTACAGGAAAAGACAATATTTGTAACTCATGAGACTTTTCTCAGTATGAGGATAGTTCAAGGGATTATACATGTGTGTATACACATATACATATATGTATACATACATATATGCATGTATAAATGGGTGTATGTGTGTGTGTGTGTACATGTATACATAGAGAGAGGGCACAGGGCGAGTTGAATGTGAAAGGATAATATAAATAAAATAAAATTAAGAGGTGAGACAGGAATAAATTGGGAGAAGGAAAGGGGGAGAGATGGAATGGGGTGAATTATCTCAAATAAAGGAGGCAGGAGAAGGCTGTTAAAATGGAGGGGGAGAGCAGGAAGGTGAAAGAGAAAGAGTAAAACTTACTCATGTTAGATTTGGTTTAAGAAGGGAATAACATACACACTCAACTGGGTATCTTACCCTACAGAAAAGTAGGGGGGAAGGGGATGAGAGGCAGAATGATAGAAGGGAAGGAAAACTAGGGGAGAGAGTAGTTAGAAGCAATCACTTTTGAAAAAGGACAGCGTCAAAGGAGAAAATAGAATAAATGGGAGTGGGATAGGATGGTGGGAAATATACTTAGTCTTTCACAATATGACTACTATGGAAATCTTTTGCATTACTACACACGAATAACCTATATTGAATTTCTCACCTTATCAGTTTGGGTGGTTGAGGAGGGGAGAAGGGAGAGAATCTGGAACTTAAAATTTTAACAACAATTGTTTATAAAAAATGTTTTTTTTTTAATTTTTTAAAAATTTTTTATATTTATTTATTTTTTAAATTGATTTGTTTATTTACTTTTAGTTTACAAGATTTGGTTCCAGAGTCTCTTGAGTTTCAAATTTTCTCCCCTCCTCTCCCTGCCCCGCACCCATGGCAGCATGCAGTCAAGTATAGAATGTGCAAATACTTTCACGTTGGGTATTAGTCTGGTTGTATAGAGGGGTTGTAGCCAATGGAGTGAACAATGGGAAAAAGGAAACAAAACCAAAAATGGAAAAGAGCAATAGCATGTGGGTTGCTTCAGTCTCCATTTAAACTTTGTTCTTTCTAGATCTTTCTCTGAATATAGGTATCTCCTTCCATCCTGTGACTTGTAGAGTTGTCTTATAGCTGTTCATTGCTGAGAAGAGTCCACTTTATCAAGGGTGGTCATCACACATACGATGTGTCTATGATTGTGTACACATTTCTCCTGGTTCTGCTCTTCTCACTTAGCATCAGTTTATATAAACCTCTCCAGGTAAATGTGAATTCCATCTCATCCCCATTTCTTATAGGACAATAGTATTCCATTACATTCATATACCATAACTTGTTTAGCCATTACCCAATTGCTGGGCATCCCCTTAGTTTCCAGTTTTTTGCCACCACAAAGAGAGCTGCAATAAATATTTTTGTATATATGGGTCTTCCTCCCACTTCAGTGATCTCTTTGGGATACGTTCCCAGAAGTGGTGTTACTGGGTCAAAGGATATGCAATTATTTATAGCCCTTTGGGCATAGTTCCAGATTGCTCTCCAGAATGGTTTTATCAGTTCACAGCTCCACCAACAATGTCTTAGTGTTCCAATTTTTCCACATCCTCTCTAGCATTTGTCATTTCCTTGTTTTGTCACCTTACCCAATCTGGCTGGTGAGATGTGGTACCTCAGAGTTGTTTTGATTTGCATATCTCCAATGAATAGGGAGTTGGAGCATTTTTTCCATATGCTTATAGATATCTTTAAATTCTACTTCTGCGAATTGCCTGTTCATATCCTTTGGCCATTTATCAATTGGAGAATGACTTATATGCTTATAGATTTTACATAATTCTTTGTATATTTTAGAAATGAGGCCTTTCTCAGAGACAATGGTTGTAAAAATTCTTTCCCAGTTTCCCACTTCTCTCTTATTCTTGTTTACAATGGCTTTGTTTGTACATAAACTTTTCAATTTAATGTACTATCTGTGTCTTTCCCTCCATCCTATTTCCTCCCCTATTTATGCTTTTGCTTTTCCCCTTCCCCCTTCTCCTTCTTAAGAGTTTTCCTTTTGGGGGTGAGCCAAGATGGCGGCATAGCAGCAGCAACATATCGCAGCTCTCACATAGCCACCCCAAAATACCCATAAAACAGGACTCTAAACCAATCCTAGAACTCCAAAACACACACAAAGATACTTCCCACTAAAGTCAGCTCGGCTACGAG
>CM053582.1:425925725-425962573 GCA_028627135.1 Pseudochirops cupreus
ATTCTGCGTAATTTCACATGTTCAGCCTGTATTTGATTGCTTGTCCTTCCAGTGGGGATGGGTGGTGAGGGAGGAGGAGAAAGAATCTGGAATCTGGAGTTCTATAATCAAATGTTATGAATGTGTATCTATCTATCTATCTTTGTGTATGTGTATATATATATATATATACATATATATATGCAATTATTATTATTATTATTGACTACATTCAACTGGAACTTGAGATACACAGGCACTGCAGTTGGGAGATCCATTCTGCCCTACCAAAAAGTGACATAGGAGAGAATAGACTGGGGGAGGGGGAAAACACTGGGATGGCTGTTTTGGGGTGGTGGGTGGGGGAAAGACGGGGAGAAAATATGTAACTCAAAAAAAAATTTAATTAAATAAATTTTTAAAAAAAGAATTTTCCTTTTGACCAATGCCTCCCTCAGTATTCCCTTCTTATCTGCCCCCTCCCTTTTCCTACCCTTTTCCCTTACTATTTCTTCCCTCCCTTCTAACCCCCCTCCCTTTCTTGGCTCTTCCCCCCTCCTACTGCCTATAGAATATGATAGATTGTTTTACTCAATGCTGTATGGTATTTCTTCCTCAGACCAAGACTGATGAGAATAGATCTCATGCAGTGCTCCTCTCCCTCCCCTCTTTCTCTCTATTATAAGTTTTATGTCTCTTCTTTACAGAGTCTTATCTTTACCTGGTTGTGTTATTCCCTCCTTGCACCAGAACCAGTGAGGAAAAAGCTCATATAGTTCTCATCTTCCTCCCTTCTTTCCCTCTTCTATATTGTTTTTATTTCTCTTTGTGTAGCATAATTTACACTTTTCTGCTTCATTCATTCCTCTTCTTCCATTACAGTCCCTTAATAAGGATTTTTATCATCATTTTGCATAGTTTATACTCACATTCTGTTTGTCTGTATCCCTTTTAGATGTTGCTATAGGTATACAGTTCACGATATTAACAAGTATCAGCTTCCTATATAGGGATGTCAATCAGTAGTTTGCTCTTGTTAAATAACAAGTGAAGTGCACATGTTTTTTTTTTCCTTATTTACCTTTCTGTGTCTCTCCTGGGTCTTGTAGTTGGAGGTTAAATTTTCCATTGAGCTCTGGCTTTTTCATCAGGAAGGTCTGGAATTCTGTTATGTCACTGAATGATCATCTTCTTGCCTGGTAGATTATGCAAGGTGATCCTTGGTTGTATCCCAAGGTCTTTTGCCTTGTGAAAAATCATATTCCACTTCCTCCAGTCTTTCAGTGTTGAGGGTGCCAGATCCTGTGTGATCCTCATTGCGATTCCATAATATCTGAATTGTTTCTTTCTGGTGGTTTGTAGTATTTTTCCCTTTACCTGATAGTTCTGGAGTTTGGCCACAATGTTTCTAGGACTTTTCAGTTTGGGATCTCTTTCAGGAGGTGTCCAGTGGATTCTCTTGATTTCTATTTTACCCTCTGGTTCTAGGATCTCAGGGCAGTTTTCCTTGATGAGCTCTTGGAAGATATTGTCCAGGCTCATTTTTTCATTGTGATTTTCTGGTAGACCAATGATTCTCAGATTGTCTCTCCTAGATCTGTTTTCCAGGTCAGTTATTTTTCCATTGAGATATTTTAGCTCTTGTTCTAATTTTTCAGTCTTGATGTTTTGTTTGACTGATTCTTGATTCGTCATAGAGTCACTGGTTTCAATTTGGTTGATTCTAGTTTTTAGTGAATTATTCTCCTCATTTAGTTTTTGAAGCTCCTTTTCCCTATACTCAGATTTTATTTTTAGTTCTCACATTTTACTTTTTAAGGAGCTGTTCTCTTCATTGTAATGTTTTTCTAATTTCATAATTTCATTTTGGTAGGAGATGCTGATTTTATCTTCTGCTTCTCTAAGCTGGATTTAAAAGGTCTTTTTGAGCTCATCTAGGAATGCTTTCTGTCCCTGAGACCAGGTCATAGTCCCTGTAAAGGCTTCAGCTGCTGGTATGGAATCAGTACTCTCTCTTTCTGAGTTTGATTCCTCCCTCTCACCATAATAGGATTCCCGAGTCTTTGTCTTTGTCTTTGTACCCTGCTTTCTTCCCATTTTGAGGCAGGACCTTATTTACACCCTTCCTCCAGAGTTCCTAAGACTTTACTGCTTAAAATTTTCCTCTGGGGCAATAATTACTGTGTTTTTGTGTTGGGCGGGGGAGGATTGGAGCAGCTGAGGTTCAGTCTGTCATCTTGGTCCCCAGAGGTTCAGCTAGGGTCTTTTTAAATTTCCAGGCTGTGAATGAGTAGTCTTGGGGGGCTGCTGCCCCTGCTGTGTGTCCTCCCTTTGTTTATTACCCAGCTCAGTTCATCCCCGCCCTGTGGTGATGTGCCTAGGAGTGGCCCTTGTGGTTGGTGGGTCAACAGGCCATGTCCAAGGATGGCCTCTCAGTGGGCCATGGGTCTCTGGGGCCTTCCTAGTGGGTCTAAAAATGTGTTTTTACATGTAACTAGGAAATAGAATATACAGTCAATGGGTTATAGAAATCCATCTTGTCCTACAAGAAAGTAGGGGGGGATTTCAGGGGTATTTAAGAGAGGGAAGATTAGGGGAAGGGTTATTCAGTTTACTTGCCATCTTGGGGTGGGGTGTAGGGGAAAGACTGGAAGAAAATTTGTAACTCAAAATCTTTGGGAAATGAATGTTGAAAACTAAAAATAAATTTTAAAAAACACTAAAGAATTAAATGAAAAAAATTGCAGTTGTTTTTTGTACATGTGCAGATTTTAAGTTCTCAAAATAAATGTCTTTAAATATAAATAAATAAATACTGGATTCTCTGAATGTTATCAGCAAAGTTCAATAAGAAGAAATTTTTAATTTGATTTACAGTAACTACTTTATATATATATATATATATATATATATATAGGTATATATACACATAAATGGGTATATATATGTATATATATGTGTGTATATATATGGATATATATACATGTGTGCATATATATATATGTATGTATATATATATATATATATATGTATATACATATGTATATATAGCTTTTTGGAGGGCAGTTGGGGTTAAGTGACTTGCCCAAGGTCACATGTCTACTTTTTGTGTTAAGTGTCTGAGGCCAGATTTGAACTTGGGTCCTCCTGACTCCACAGCCAGTTTGCTATTCGCTGTGCCACCTAGCTGCCCCAAATACATAATATATTAATTATTTGGAAGTTTGTCTAACTGGACACAGACAAGAATTAAATGAGTAGGCTTATAAAAAAACTCATTACAGAAATGAAAGAAGCCTTAAATAATTGGATAGATATTAATTATGCATTTTGGGAACAATAATTCTTATCAATGCAGTGAGTCACAATGACTTCAAAAGATTAATGATCTCTCTTGTTAGAGAGATGTTGGACTTTAGGTACAGAATGAGACATCCATTTTTAGATATGTCCAATACATTTCCTTGTTTTCTTTGACTGTGCTTATTTGTGATGTGGAAAGGCATTTTATTTTAAGGGAAGAGAGTTATGGGAGCAAGAGATAAAGTATAGGGTTAGTGATACAAAAAAAAATAGTAGAAAAAGGAGATGGTCAAAAACACATTGATTTATCCACACAAAACAATAAAAGGGCATGCTAAAGAGAATTCAGACAAATATGGTATTGTTGCTTCAACTGTGTTAAATGTCATAAATACTTTTAAAAGCTGAGCATAATAGTTTCATATACACATCTTTTTTTTCTGTTTTTGTTTATATGTCTGTTAAAATTTGTCATTGTTCATTTTTAAAAGAATTTAAAATAAAGAGACAGGATTGACGAATGGCAACCAATATGGATAATAAATTTATTTTAAAGAAATTTAGATGATGTGTGTCACCTGCCATAATGGGAAGAATTCATCAATATTAGACATTTCATCTTGTCAAGGAGTAAAATATGGCAGCTATGAGCAATACTGGTTTAGAGAATAAACTGTTTTGTTATAATCTTATAATAAACTTCTTTGTTATAATCTGTGGAAAACATATATTTCCAGTGGTCTTAGGACCTGAGACACCACTCCTCTATCTGTCTCCAGGCGGGTCCGCCCACATGCAGATACACCCACATACAAGTATTAAAGTGTCGTGGCATTAGGGAGGTTGAGAACCACTGTTTTAAAAGGTACTTAAAAAAGAGGAAGGTACAAAAGTAGGAAAACCTCAGACCTTATTATCACCACCAAAAAATGGTCACCAAGAGAATATCTTAAAATAAATGTCCATATTTTTACAAAATTTTATGAGACTAATCTTTCTTTATCAATGATATCACAGGTTTATCTCCACTTCAGCCTCAAAACAGGCTGCACATACTTTAAGAGTGTCCTTGAGAAGGAAATGAACAGGTCTCTATAAATAACAATCCATAGTATGGCACAGCTTTACAATTATACACTTGAATGAAAGATTCAAAATATAAGATCCTATTTTGCATATTTTAACATAAAATATTTAAAGGTAATAAAACAAAACAATTCCTTAAAGGGTCTTCTTAACAAAGTGTTTCTCATGCTTCTCAAAATCATACAGAATCTTGAAAAATATGGCAAAAGAAATAAATATTTGATGACCTTTTGATTATAAAGTGAAACATAAAACAAGGAAATCGGTACCTGCTGCAGTCTTTTGCCACTGTCATAGAAATCATTAAGTGTAGAGTACAAATGATAGAAGCATGTATTTTAAGCACTAAGGTCTGGTAGATACTTCTGCTGTGTAAAGCACTGTGATGACTGTATCACATCCAGAAGATTATAGAACATGTTGAAGTCCATAATCACTAAGAGGAGCTTGGTCTAACAATACACATTTTTTAAGTGAAAAAAATATTTTTTTTCTTATCTAGACAGCTCATAGAGCTCTTCTGTCATAGGCAAATAGGTCTTTAAGAGATATTGCAAGTTTACAATGAGCTGGACCCCCAAATTAACAAAAAAAATTAACAAAAATAAAGCTCTATTTAGCCTTTGAGGAAGGTTAAATTATTTTAAAGGTCCCAAGATCTTCCCTGAAGGAGAGGTCAGTATCTTTAATGCCAGTATTCTTGAAGTCATATTCATAGACATATAGTTTGTGTTCATTGGGCATATGGGCTCACCCTGGGGTGAAATTGGTATTGGCCCTTTTTTTTTATGACTATGGTGACATTTTATGACTATAAATCATAGAATACTATATAGTTTCCAACAAATTAAAATTAAGAATCAATCAAACAGCAGTGTTGGAAGTCAGTCTATAATGCACTAAAGTAGGGGTGGGGAAACTGTGACCAGGAGGCTACATGTAGCCTCTTAGGTCCTTGGATGTGGTCTTTTGGCTGAGTCCAAGTTTTACAGAAAAAATTCTTTTATTAAGGGGATTTGTTCTGTGAAATTTGGATTCAGTCAAAAGGCTGCACTTGAGGACCTACAGGGCCACATGTGGCCTTCAGGCTGCAGGTTCGCCACCCCTCCACTAATGAATTCCATAGGAAAAAAAACTGCAAATTATGTCATCAAAGAAGAATATGATTGAAGAGAGAGATTGGTTGTTGGTTTATTAACAATAAAGGATAAAGAATGGATGCATGTTCCATTGCTATCCATTCAATGTCATAAGAACTAGAGCAAGTTCCTGTACATATTAGGTGAAATGTCTGTGGTATAGGTAAACATAGAAAGGAGTGACACCAAATCAAAAGTAGTAAAAGGAGTATTACTTTGTTGGAAAAAAAAATATTCCAATCAATGGAATCACAGCTGTTTCAAAGAGTAAAAGACACCAGAGAATTTAAAGATAGATGACAGTCAATCTCAAAAAATGGTAAGCCAATATTAACTCATGGATAGCCTTCAAAATGTGACCATAGTAAAAGGAAAAAAAAAGGTATTTTTTGTTATAGGGGAACAGGATGGGAGGAATAGTTTCTAAAGTTATCTCTGAGCCACAGGCAGTTAGAGTCAGGAAATTCTTCAAGACTTGGAACTGTTCTTGGATAGCCTCATAAATGCTGAGAAGGCATTCAGAATGTAATGAAGGGCATTGCAGTTCTTCCAACCAAAACCTGAGGCTGGCCAACAAGGAGAAAATGATCTGAAAACACAATGATCAGGAAACAAGCAAAGATCTTTTTTCCAGACTGAACACACAGTTTAAGCCATAAGAGGATTTAAGAGACGGCTAAACTCCACTGTCTCAAAAGGAGACCTTCAAATACCTAATTAATTTTTCATTTGTTTTATAGCTCTAGCAGATGTTGCATTTCTCACAGATTAGCTCCTCACTGAGGTGCTAGGGGGGAAATAGTCTTTTGTTAAATTTGAATTAGCACTCTATCCAAGAGGACAAAAAAAAGTGGGATATGTGTGATCCTTAATATCCTGAGTGTTTTACATATGTGTACACCTCAGTGTGAATATATGTGGTATTTGGTACAATTTGTGTTAGATATGAAAGAAAATATAAACATTCCTTTGTGTTGAAGGAGTTAGATATATTTTGAATATGGATACCAACCGCAAAGAGAATTATTCAGAGGTATGTAAACTGGAGGACAAGAATTGATTTTTTTTCAGATGTTGAAAATAAATTTTGGAGAGGAAAAAGGGGAAAGTGAAATCAGAGAATGTATAACATCTTGGTTTGAATTAGAGATGTATTATGGCATAATGCATAGGATATGAGACTTAAACTGTGAAGAAGCTTCAGATTTCACTTCGAATTCTTAATATATCTGCGATCCAGGGCAAGTCTCTTAACATCTCTAAACCTATTTCCTCATCTGTAAAATGGGAATAATAATAGCAGAGGTGTTGTTAGGATAAAATATGCAAAGCAATTGTAAATAGCTCTTGAATGGCTTTATAAATGTGAAGTATTCTTATTGTTACTTGAAATACTTCCAAACTCCGACGGGTCTAAAAAAAACCTTCATCTACAGAAAGACCTCAAAGAACAAAGAAGAAAAAATAATGGAAGTTTTTCTCAGTAAAATGAATGCACCAGCCACAAAGTTCCCTTCCTTTTTTCACACGTATACAAATATTAGTTACTTTGGAGTTAGTGGAAGATAATTGAAGGACACATGGATTATAAATTCTCCCATATCTCTTGTATCCATAAAGGAGATGCCTTGAGACTACCTCAGGTGGACCTAGAACATCATTGCTTCTTTTATTGTTAGCAATAAATATTACATGTGCAGCATATATTGAAAATATTACACATATTATCAGACAATAACCATGTGCTTAGCTTATGATCTTTATAATCAAGCTGTGTCACATAGAATGGAGAAGAGTATTCAGAGGAATTTGATTCAGTTTCTCCTTGTTTGAACAAGTAAATCTGGGGGGCTATGTGATTTATTCAGTCTTTTTTGTTTATTTCTTTGGACTTCACAATGGAACTACTAAACAATTACATGAAGTAACTTTTCAAAATCATAAGACTGATCATCTCATGCCCCTTTTCAATCAGCTCCAGGTCACCTCTCAGTGATACCGCTCCTTGGATCCCCCAGCCCTTTTGTCTTTTTTCCCCTTTCTTCCCCTTTTGGGGAACAGATTGTCCAAACCATCCCAGGTGAATAGAAGCCTGCTAAATAAATAGGGTTGAGCTCGTTCCTCAGGACATATTTAGCCTCTGAGGCATCAAGAACAAAGGCAAAAGATCCTACTAGTGGTCATGAATGTGGGTCCTCCAAAACCTGAATAGTCCAATAAGTCTTTGGGATAACTTCTCAAATCACTGGGAAGCAAATGTCCACAGCTTATTCTCAATTATTCTGACAATGTCCTTTGCTCTCCCCAAAACTACATTTGTCTAAATTTGTATGAGCAGACTGGACCTTTGATTTTCTTAGTGCTTCTTATCTATTTTTCCCTCATATGGGGCACCATTTGCTGTAGGATCTCTGCCACACTGGTCTCATCTGGCATCGTAAAGATTGTCATCAGTGTACTGATGTCCATCGGTATTCTCAGGAAGGAAAGCTTTTAGGACCTTGTCCATAAGAGTGTTGCTATAGGAAGGAAAATTCAGATAGCCCTGAGGGAAAATTCAGATAGCCCTGAGAGATGATGATAAAAGTATATTTCATTCCATCCAAGTTGAAAAAAAATGCTTCCAAGTAGTCTCATGCATAGGAATAAAGAAAAGACATTGCTGAGGTCAGCAACCCCTTAACACTCACCCTGGGCCTAGGTTTTCTGGCGTAACCTAATAAGGTGAGGAACAGTTGTAGTGGTGGGCATGGGACTTTGTTCAGCTCCCTATAGTTGATTTTAAATTGAAAGATGGCATCCACCTTCTTCACAGCTCTCACAGGGTTCTACTTAGGGGAATTAAGTATAAGGTAGAACTTCAACTTCCTTCTTCTTTATTGCTAGAGGAGAAATTCCCTTTATCCTTGGGGGATATAGGGGTGGGGGGGGGGAGTGCGTTAGCTGCTATCATTTGGTGTTAACTGCATGTGATAGTCATTTTACTCTCACAACAATCCTGGAAGGTAAGTCCTATTGATTATGCTGAGGCAGACAGAGGTTAGCAAGACTTTTCCAAGGTCACTGCTGGTGTCTGAGTTCAGATTTGAACCCATGTTTTCTTCATTCCATGTGCAGTACTTCATTATGTCACATAGCTGCCTCTTCACCCACGTAAATGCCATGCAGGGGTATTGTCATTATGGACCTAGATCCCTCTACATATACCCACCCTCTTCAGTCTCCTGATCCCAATCCCTTCTGTCTGCAATCTCCATTACTATTCTGCTGTATATATATATATATATATATATATATATATATATATATATAAGATATATATATATCTTATTGTTTAGAGATGAGGAATCACAATGTCTTCATTGTTCACTTATGGATTTGGTAGATGCAGCACCATCTATTCCCCTCCATATCTCACTTCTACACCTTATGCAGACTCAAACTCTATTCTTACCTTTAGCATGTTGATTACCTTGTTGGAAGTCCAGGATCTAAATTCAACTCTTACATTTACTTCTCCTAATTCCTTCATTTTCCTTTAAATTTTTATCCCCTTAGGTCTTTTTTGGTCCCTTGATGATCCCTCTTTATTAACCCTGTACATCAATAATTTTCTTTTTCTTGTCTTTTGAAGAAAGTGCTTATAAATAAAGGACCCTTTACATCATTATTCAACCTTTCTTTGATGATTGTCTTTATCTTTCTGATATATTTAATGTTTAGAATCTTTGAAAAAGAAATTAGAGAAACAAATAGAATAGATATGATACTAGTAAACGATAACTGAAACGGTCTGATCCTTCTCTTCTGATACTTCTCTTTTTACCAAACCAGACACTATTCACTAATTGTTGCATTTTTTTTCTTCTTTTAAAACCTTTATTATTCACTCTTCATGGTTGACGTGTATTTTGCCTGTGATGGTTTTCTCCCTATCTCTGCTCTCAATACTTAATGTTCTCCTCTCTTGTTTCTATGCCTAACTATTTCTCTATTAAATGTGAATATACAAAACTATATGAGTGATACAGTGGATGTTTGGCTATATGTATGTATATATGTGTATATATGTATGTGTGTATGTATCAAACCATAACTTCCTTTGCCTTGTTCAACTAGTCTGATATTCAGGAATTCCCACCTCTCTTACCTCCATAGTCATTATTATTATTGTTATTAATATGAAAAACAGCCAAGGTTATTATATCATAGATTTAATCCTGGAACAGACCTACAGGACCTTCTAATTAAAACCCTTCATTTACAGATGAGGAATTAAAGTCTAAGGAAGATTAATTAATTTACTAAAAGTCACACAAGGGATTAAGTAGCAATTCCAATACTCTTTCCACTGTGCCATAGTACCTTTACTAGTTCATTGTCTTTCCTCCTCATTTCTTTACTAGTATATTATTTCCCTCTTCTTCCCCCACCCACACCCCACAGACACATATGCTTTACTTCACTTTCTTAAAAAACAGTACAAAACTACACACAGGCTCTATATTTATCTTCATTTGTTATGTGATCCTTGAAGACAATGGAATTCTAAATGGAATTTTTGTCTTTTATGTCATTTTGAATAAAATCACTTATTTGCTATTTAATTCTTTATTTTTTTATATTTATATATATTTAGATATTTATTTTTCTCAGTTTCTTACATTTCCTTTTTTCTTATCTCAACAATTCTGTCTCTGACTTTTTTCTCTTTTTTAATCAGAAAATCTCTAATATTATCTACATTCTCAAAGGTTACACAATAAGTTTCTGAGACTAAATCTGGTCTCAAACTCAGGCCTCCCTTACTCTAGAGTACAGCCCTCTATGTACTGTACCATCTAGTTGTTCCTATTTATTTATTTGAAATTTTATTTTACTTTATGGCACATAATGTCATATGACATATCGGACAGATATATTTCACTAAGGGTACAATATATAATGGGGAAACTAGGTGGCATATTGGATAGAGTACTAACTAGACCTGAGTTGAAATCTAGTCTCAAATATTATGTGATCCTTGGCAACTTACTTAACTTTTGTTTGCCTCAGTTTCCTCAACTATAAAATGAGAATTTTGGAGAATAAAATTGCAAACTGCTTAAGTATCTTTTTCAAGAAAATCCCATAAAATGGGGTCACAAAGATTCAGAAATAAGTAAACAACTGGACAATAATATATAATATTCCAATTTCTTCTCTAATAAGACCCTGTCTGCTGCCTCACTTTCTAGCTTCTACTTGGCTCTCCTGGTGACCCATCATGGGCAATAGCCTTGTTCCTTTGTCTATCCCCCACTTTCATGCCATCCCCATAGATGGGTTGCCTTTATTCCCCTATTATAGCCTGAAAGTATCTGATCAAAACATTTTGGTTTCAGACCACCTGGGCATCAACACCTTTGCCCAATTAATGGCACCTAGACTTCCTGATGCAACCAATGAATTTAAAACTTGGGTTTAATTAAGATTTTCTGAAACACCTGCTTTGTGTTTTCCCTATGCTTCCTGCCATTTCTATTTCTGTTGATAGTGACCTGGTCATACCTGGCTTTGTCCATCCCCTGCCTCATCTCTGAAAGGATATCAAACATCTTGCTGGTTTGAGGGCTTCTGAAGGGCATTCTTTCACATTGCTGCACTATCCTGTGGCTTGTCACAGTGACCTAGAAGTCCTGGCTTTGTGGTCTGATGGGATTCAAACACACTAGGGTTTGCTTACTGGCTTTAGGACACTGTTGTATATTCCCAAACAAAGACCCTATAGGCTACTTGTCATCTTCTTGTGCAGTTATGGAAAGAAATAAAGAACTTATTTGACTTTCCTTTGGTTTTAATATGCAATACCTTTATAATTGATTTTTATTTGCAATGTTGCTATCTTATTAATTTGTTTTTAGTTTACAACATTTACTTCCACAAGTTTTTGAGTTCCAAATTTTCTCCCCATCTCTTCCCAAACCCAACCCCAATGTGCATTCTTATTACCCCTTCCCCCAATCTGCCCTCCTTTCTATCGCTCTCCACTTCTATTTTCCTGTAGGACAAGATACATTTCTACATCTCATTGCCTGAATATCTCATTTCCTAGTTGCATGTAAAAAACAAGTTATAACATTTTCTTTTAAAACTTTGAGTTCTGCATTCTCTTTCTTCTTTCCTCCCCACCCACCCTCATTGAGAAGGCAAGCAATTTGATAAGGGTTAAACATTTGTAATTATGCAAAACACCTCCATAACAGTCATGTTGTGAAAGAATAACTATATTTTACTCTAAACTATCGCACCCCCCACTTATTCTATTCTCTCCTTTGACCCTGTCCCTCCTCAAAAGTGTTTGCTTATGATGATCTCCTCCTCCCATTTGACCTTTCATCTATCATTGCACCCTCTCTTATCCCCTTCCCTCTTACTTTCTTGTAGGATAAGATGGATTTTCATACCCAACTGAGTGTGTATGTTATTCCCTCCTTAAGCCAAATTCAATTAGAGTAAGGTTCACTGATAGTTTCTCATCTCCCCTTTCTTCCCCTCCAAGGTAAAAACTTTTTGTTGGCACTTTTATGTGAGAAAATTTATTCCATTTTAACTCTCTCTTTCACCCTCTCCAAGTACATTCTTCTCTCACACCTTAATTTTATTTTTACATATCATACCTTCATATTCGATTCATCACTCTAACTATCCTACTAGTGAGAAAGGTCTCATGAGTTATAAATGTTATCGTTCCATGTAAACAGGTCAACTTTAATCAGTCCCTTATGATTTCTGTCCCCTGTTTACCTCTTCACGCTTCTCTTGATTCTTGTGTTTGAAAGTCAAATTTTCTATTCTGCTCTGGTCTTTTCATCAAGAATGCTGGAAAGTCTTCTATTTCATTGAATAGCCGTTTTTTCCCCTGAAGGATTATACTCAGTTTTGCTGGGTAGGTGATTCTTAGTTTTAATCCTAGCTCCTTTGATGTCCAGATTATTATATTCCAAGTCCTCTGATCCCTTAAATGTAGAAGCTGCTAAATGCTGTGTTTTCCTGATTGAGTTTCTACAATACTTCAGTTGTTTCTTTCTGACTGCTTGCAATATTTTCTCTTTAGGAACTTTGGAATTTGTCTACCATATTCCTAGGAGTTTTACTTTTTGGATCTCTTTCAGGAAGGATCAGGGAATTCTTTCCATTGTTATTTTACCTTCTGGCTCTAGAATATCAGGGCAGTTTTCCTTGATAACTTCTTTTAAATTGTCTTTCCAGGATCTACCTTGTCAGCTTAATTGTTTTTTTTTTCCATGAGATATTTCACATTGTTCTTTGTTTGGCTTTATAATTTGTTGATTTCACATAAAGTCATTAGCTTCCATTTGCTCCATTTTAATTTTAAGGTATGATTTTCTTCAATGAGTGTTTGGACTTCCTTTTCCATATGTCCAGTTATGCTTCTTAAGGCATTCTTCTCTTCTTTGGCTTTTTGGTCCTCTGTTGCCTTTTGGGTTAGTCTATTTTTAAGGCATTTTCTTCAGCATTTTTGGAGTCTCCTTTACAAAGCTGTCAACTTGTTTTTCATGATTTTGTTGCATCACTCTTATTTTTCTTCCTAATTTTCCTCTACTTCTCTTACTTGACTTTCAAAATAATTTTTTGAACTCCTCCATGGCCTGTGACAAATTCATACTTTTTTTTGGAGGTTTTGGATGTTGGAGCTTTAACTTTGTTGTATTCTGATTGTATGTTTTGATCTGCCTTGTCACCAAAGTAAGATGTTATAGACTGATTTTTTTCTGCTGTTTGTTCATTTCCCCAGCCAATTACTTGACTTTTTAGCTCTTTGTTAAGGTAGGACTCTACTTCCAGGGTGGAGGGCAAAGTGCCCCAAGCTTTAGGGGTTTTGTGCAGCTGTTTTCAGAGATATTTTTGGGACCTGTCAATTTTCAGTTCTTCCAAGATTGTGTGATCAAAGGGAAGGTGTTACTCATCTCCTGGCCTGTGATCTTGTCTGTGTGTGACCACAAAATCTCTTCTGTCTTGGAATTGTGCTACCACAAACTCTGCCACAACAATGTTTCTTAGACCCAGGATCGCCACCCAGAAGTGCAACCCAGATCCAAGCATGGGCAAAACAAGAGAATCCTGCCTCAGCACCAGCAAAGAGATCCCTGCAATCCCCTTCTGATTAGCAGCTCTGTCAAACAACCATGTCTGTGGGCTGAGAGATCCAGAATCAGCCACTGCCACTTGTGCCACCCTGGGGCTCAGGCACCAAGCTTCTCTCTCACCCAGGTCTATACTGAACTTTCCTGCTGACCTTTACATTTTCTTTGGAATTTGTGGGTTGAAAAATCTGGAAACACTCACAGCTGCCTATGATTCAGTACCCTGTATCCTGCTCCAGCCCTATCTATTCTGATGTGGCCCATGCTGATGGACTGTGTTCTTCTCTCAGACTAGTGGAACAGACCTTTCTTGTCCACATTCTAGGTTGTCTTTGGCTTGAAATTCTTTTCATTATACCATTTGTGAGTTCTTTTGCTCTAGAAATTGTTTAGAGTCATTTTTATATGTATTTGGAGATGTTTGGGGGAAAGCTTAAGCAAGTCCCTGCTTTTACTCTGCCTTCTTAGCTCCATTCCACCCTTATCATTTTAGCATAGGAGTATATTAGGAAAGTTAGGATTGGTTGATCCCTTTTTATAATGATCTTCACCAAAAATCTACCATATTCACCAGTCCAGATTATTTAATTTATTTTTAAATCTTCAGTCTTGTGGGCCTTTTTGTCCTTCTTATGATTTCTTTTTTGTCTTTTCTCTTTTCCCATAGATCATTTTAGCTTAGTTCAATTTTTTAAATAATAATATTTTCCCCTCGTATACTCTGTCATTCACTTTTTAGTTATACTACATTACATAAATCCAGTAATTCCAGTACCATGTGACAAATTCCACAAAGTTCCACCTGAAGTAGCTTGATAAAATAGTTTATGAAGTTCTGGGTCAGAAGTCTAGAAGAATCTAGTTCATATCCAGCTTCAAACACTTAGTAATTGGGGAAAGTAATTTGAATCTAACCTTGGGCAAGTAATTTAACTTCAGTCTGCATTTGTCTTGTCTGTAAAATGGGAATAATAATGTCACCTAGCTGACAGTAATGTTGTGAGAACCAAATGAGTTATTTGTAAAGTGATTAGCAGAGTACCTGGCACACAATAGGTTCTTGATAAATGTTTGTTCTCTCCATCTTTCTTAATTTAAAGGTGAATGAAGAAATGTAAATTTTTTAAAAATCAAGATTCTTTAGCAGCCATAGGAGAGCACAGAAAGGGATGGAATAAACTATTCTTGGAAGATAAAGAGCTCAAGTTGCACACTGTAATAGTCTGTCTTCCAAAGCTGAGTCTAATAACAATTTTTAAAAGTGAAACTTAAACACAAATAAATCATTCAAGTGATTCCTTTTGGAAAAAACATTGAGAGAAGTAGGCAAAATATTAGGTATTGCAATCTATTAGATTTGCAAGCTTTCAAATAAGAGAAACTCAGAAAAGGGAAATAAATAGAAGTATCAAGAAAAGATTATTCAAGGAAATCATTTTTTTTCATGTTCATGTAGCATTGTGATATTGTGTGAGCACAGATAACTCTTACTATTGCAAGGTAGTGCAGCAGGCAGTTAATAATGATTGAAGAACCATTCCAAGGTATATTATTCATGAGAAAAACAGAAATAATAATCAATGAATTCTCCAGTTAGTCCAAAGACCCTAAACACAGAGTGAGTCAGATTTTTGTGTATTAAAAATTAATTAAATAGATCAACTAATTAAAAGAAAACAATAAGATCCAAAATTAGATAATCTGATTTTTTAATTGGAGTAAAGATAAGGGGTTTTCCAATTTGAGAGGAGGGCAAGAGAAAGTTTCAATTGAGTTGGGGGTGGTGAGTAGGTTTTGAGGTCTTTCTTTTCCCAGAATTGAGAGATGCTTATTAATTGCATCCACTTGCACTATAAAACAAAAGGCAGCTTTTACATTTATTTTCCCATGAATGAGTGGCAGAAAAACAACAAAATGGAGTATAATATATGTGGCAGCACAAAACAGACTCAGCACTCATGAGATAAAATCTACTTGGTTCTCTCAGTTTTCACAGTAACCCACCTCCTGGGATTTATTCCATTGTGTAAACAGAAATGAGAAGATTTGAAAATTGATTAAATGTGTGGGGTGATGGGGAGTGAGGAGTCAAGGCTAATTGGGGGGTTACAAAGCTAAGAGATTGTTTGTGGCTCCTTACAGAGAAATAAGGAAATTGAGATAGAAGAGATTTGAAAGAAAGAGAATACGGTAAATTGTAGAAATTTTTGGTTTAAAATGTCCCTGAGATATCCAGTTTGAAGTGCTCCAACATAAGATTGATAATATGGGATTTAAGCTCAGGGAAAGACAGGAGATAGATAGATAGATAGATAGATAGATAGATAGATAGATTAATAGGATGATAGATAGATAGATAGATAGATAGATAGATAGATAGAGAGACAGACAGATGATGTGTGTATCAATTTGCTTAGATAGAATAATTAAATGGACAAATGATCCAAAGAAAGATTATAAAGGGAGAAGAATAGTGGGTCTAAGGCAGTACTTTGAGTAAGACCCAGTTAAGACATGTAATATTTATGATGAATCAGCAAAGAAGATGGGACAGGGGTCAGATAGGTACTTAAATAATAAGCAGAGATTAATGTCATGTGAATACATTAAAATATATCCTGGATGAGTGACTGGTGAATAATGTCAAATGCAGGAGATCAGTCAAGGATAATAAGTGAAAAGACAATTGGGTTTGGCAATGAAGTTATTGGCAGTAACTTTGGAGAACACAATTTCAGTTGAGAGGTGAACTTAAAAACCACATGCTAGTTTTATGAGAACAAAAGATATGGTAGAAACAAGTGTAGATAGTTTTTTGAAATGGTTTGGTTGAGAAAGGAAAGAGATATAAGACAAAATTTGAAGAGATAATATGTTTTAGTTGTTTGTTTTTATTGTTGTTTTGTTTATTTAAGGATGGGAGAGTCTTAAATGTTTGTAGACAATCCAGAATAATCAGTTGGTTGAGATGCAAGAAGATGAGGGATGGTGATTGATGATGCCATCTCCTTAATAAGAGAGGAGGGTATGGGAGCATGGACATATGTAGAGAGGTTAGAGGGAGAAGGGAAACCTCTTTGTCAGAACCTGGTATAAAGTAGGCCCCAGTGAGAGATGCTGCCAAGAGGTTTTGAGATGAAGATAATAGGAGAAGGAGAGTTCACATCAAATTACCTGAATTTTCTCATTAAGGCAAGATCCTCAGCTGAGCAGAGAAAAGAGAATGCGTGGGATCCTTTAAAGTAGAAGAGGAAGTTTAGAATGGCTTTTGTGTGGGCTGATAGAAAATTATTTCTGGAGACATAAAAGGAATTTCTTGATACAATGAAATTAGAGTTAAATGCAGCAATACAAATTTATAATATACATAGCTCAGCTCTATTTTTCCTTCTAGCTCCGTTCAATAATGTATAAGTCGGAGCCAAGAAGACAGATAATGAGGGTAATCCAAGTCTGAGATTTGGCAAGAGAAGAACAACAACAAGACAATAGTGTAAAGGATTCAATAGCAGAAGACAACAAAGAGTTGAAATTACTAACTATAAGGTTGACATGGGAAAGGGAAGAAAGTGAAAATAGATAGGGTTAATGGTCTGCGAAAGTACTGATAGGTGGAAGAATTGGAAGCCTGGGAATGAAGAACAGATTTAGTCTGGAATGAGGCATAGGAAAAAATGAAGATGATTATACTCAGATGGAAAGTTAGAGTTTCTAACGAAAGAGGTCGAACATTTATTGGTAATGGGGAGATCCAGTTTGAGATTATCCTTAGGTGTTATTGAGGTAGATTGTAGCAATAGATAATAAGATTTAAGAAGTTTAAGAAATTGGGAGGCTAGGAAGCATGAGGAAGCATTATTATGAATGTCAAAGGCTTCTTGTATAAAATCAATAGTTAGGGAAAAGATGATTCAGATGTTGAATTCATAAAAAAAGGAGGGAAAAAAGCCTGAGAAATTTTATACAAAAGCAACCATGACTTAAATTTGAATAAAACGAAATTATGATAACCAAATTTGGTCTGAGAAAAGCAATGAGAAAATATGCCTCGTTCTCCTCATTCTAGAGATAGAGAACTATGGTTCTGGAAACTTTCATATGCCATCAAATACAGTGATTATTTTTTGTTGGGAGTATTCATGATAATGCTGCTGATTTTTTGTTTTATTTTTAATCTTTGTTGCAATTCAAGAAGAAACATTTCACCACTTTACCCTGGTTTATTGTTTTCAGTTTGGCCAGAGACCTAGTCTGTGGTTCTCACAGTAGAGAGTATGGGAAATTGCTATCTATGAGGTTAAGGTCTCTGGCGAGTCACAACACTTCAGTGGCACCTAAAAATAATAAGGATTCAAATTCATTTGCTTCCTGTCTCTCAGGTAGTTTGTTTTTTTCTCAAGGAGAAAAGCTTTTTGCAAACTTTAGAAGTCTTATATACAGCACTGTATTGATTTTAAAAATAGAATATAATATCCCTGATGGCAGAGACTGTCTCATTTGTATCTCTGTATGCCCATTGCCTGGCAAAGTACCTATATTAGGACCACGTGGTAGAATCTTAATACAAAAAATGTTTTTTGAATGATTGATATAGAGATGTAACATGTTATTGTGTTTATTAATTGTTTCACAGTGATTATATTGTAAGGTCCTCAAGAGAAGGGATCATAACATACATTTCATGTATTCTCCACAGTATTTAACACAGCAACGAACACACATTAGGACATCAATAAATTAATCTTATTTCAATCTTTAGAAACCAGTGTTTATTAAGTACCTTCCATGTGGACCCTGGGGATGCTAGGAAAAAATATTTCCTGCAAACAAGTTGATTATAATCTATTCAGAAAAGAGAATTCAAGCATAATTAGAGCGCTGGAGCTGGAGACAAGAGGACTTGAGCTTGAATTCTGCATCAGGCATTGATTAGATGTGTGACCATAGGCAAGTTACTTAACTTTTATCTGCCTCAGTTTATTCATCTGTGAAATGAGAATAATAATAGTGTCTACCTTTGTGACAAGTAAAATGTGAAATAACAGGCAACAAAGGTTTAAGCTTTTGAGCACATTGAATTATAAAGCAATATGTGCCAATTGAATAACAAATCAGGAAAAACCCTCCTCAACTTGGCACTGGATCCCGAATACAGAGAAAGACAGATTTGTAAACTTTAAAAGAAAATAAAAGGATATGAACCAGGATAGAAGATTAAATCATCTGAGTTCCAATTGAAAGAAAGATTACGGACTCTCTAGGTTAGGAAAAGTAAAGCAAAAAGGTATAATTCCCTGAAATCAGAAAAAAAGGAGGTATCACACCTTCTGTGGGCCCCACAACTGAATGTCAGTATTCAATTAAAGGAACAAGGAAATAGTAAATGATTAATCAGCATGGGGCCAGTTTTCAGAAAAGACGTGGGTTGTTTGAGATGTATGATTGTGAGAAAACTCCTTACATCAATCTTCAGATGTGACTGGATTCTGGACAGGATAAACTAGGCCCTTAGTTAAGGGTCTGTTAGCAATATGTAGAGGTGGTCCAACTTCCCAGCTACAAAGGGCTAGGTTCAAACAATATTTTTTCCCTCACAATTCTCATATTGAATAAAATTTTATCACAGACAGAAATTGAACTAGACACACAGCTGAATAGAAAAGGACCTAAGATGCTGCATTCAGTCACAAAATGGAGTCAACGTGGTTCACTCATTCCCACACCTTCTATGGTTGTTGTGAGGATATAATGATATAATATTTGTAAAGCACTTTGAAAACATTAAAGAAACACATAAATATTAGCTATTATCATTATCATTAAAGAAATACATAAATATTAGCTATTATCATTATTCATATTAAATAAGGACATAATAACCATATACAAAATCATAAAAAAGACATTTTGAGATGGAGTGGAAACTAATAACTGAGAAGATCAGGGCCACCTATATGTAAATGTATGCTTTATAGGAAAATCCAGAGGTTTTAAGATTTGGAGATGAGAATGGTATGCATTCTAGGAATGGGGACCATTTGTGCCAAGTGATGAGAAGGAAAAACAGAATATTGTACAAAGGTGGTTCATAGTCAATTTGTTGGCAATGGAAGATAAATATGAACAAAAAAGAAATAAAACTGTAAAGACAAGTAGGAGCTTTGTTGTTAAATATTTTAAATACCATACTGAAGACTAATTCAAGTAATTGGGATGTTATTCTATTTTCCATGTCTAACTCCTAGTAGTACTCTGAAGGCTGCACCTCGGTATCTTAAAATATTGAAATGCTTAATAACAGCAATAGTTGTGGTTAATAATGAATTTAATTAAAAGATCTAAATAGCTTTTATAAGTAATAGAATGAAGAGTCATAGAAGGATATTGGCACTGATGAGTCATGGATTAGTCAAAGTACTGAGATGATTATGAAGATGATGATGATGAAGATGATGATGATGATGATGGTGATGGTGATGATGATGATGATGGTGATGATGATGATGATGATGATGATGATACCTTATATTTGCATGGTTTTAGGATGTATCGGGCTCTTTCCTCAAAATTACCCTTTGAGTTAATTATTGTAATTATATTATACATATAATTATAATAATAATAAATATTATTTCCATTTAATAAATGGGAAAACTGAGGCTTAAGAAGCTCTATTGACTTATCAAAACTTGTAATTGAGTAAGTGGTGGAGGTAGTACTGAGACTTAAGTCCTCTGTGCCTGAAACTAATGGTCTTTTCATTACATGCCTCTGCTTCTAAAGACTCAAGAATCAAATTTCTTATAGTTTATATTTTCTTAGATGATGTGGACCATCAATGACAACATAATTTAATTGCAATGATCTACATTAAATAGTCTTCTGTTCAATGAATGTTAATCTGTATCAAAACATTCTCTATGCACACTAATCTGAAACTTGATTTGAAAGAGATGTTATAGAAATAGTTTTAAGTCATTCATTGCAAGAGCATGTCTGACTGAGCCTCTGCTTGTAGAGAAGAAAAACAATCATAATCATTCTCTTTTGTATTTCTTTAATTCAGGAATGGTGTGTTTAATGATGAACGATGTGAAGATCTGGGATAAGGAAGGCATTGGGTTGATTCAATTAAATGTAGTATTCCTACTGGTTATTTTTCTGGACTAGAATATAGTATAGGGCACTGATTAGAAATAAGGACAAAATGAAAACAGCTTAGCAGAGTAAGTGTTGGACCTTTAAACAGAGGACCTTAGATTTAATGCCAGAGACCCTCAGTTCAATTTTCAATCCCCCTACAATTCTATTTGTGTTAGTATACACAAGTAGCTAAGTTAACTGCTCTGATACTCAGTTTCCTCATCTGTAAAAATAAGTTGAAAATGCTTTAATACATGATTGGCAAGTTAGAGCTTTAGTCACATTCTCAGAACCCTTCTTAGTCTCTAACTCTAAAGAAATAAAGAATTTATACCCCAGATAAAGAATAATTGCAATTGAATCTCTAAGACAAAGAAGAATGAAAACTCACCTTGCAATCTTCATTTTAACTCTGATACAGAAACATGTGTAATCTTGATTCTGTCACTGAGCCACCATGTGAGAAGAAAGGTTAGATGAGGTAGAAATGTGGTACTTTCTTATTGAGGTCATGCCCTAGCTCAGGGACCACCAAGGTTGGAGTAACTCTGCCTGGATCAATCTTTCTGAGTATTTCTATCCCTTAATAAAGGAGCACATGCCCATTTATCCTATCTAGATAAGGAAAGACAGACAAAAAAAGGATTGTCAGTTTATATTTCTGAAGTGAGCAAATTTTGCCCTACCATACGAAACTTAGGGCAGGGGCCTGTGCTGGAGAATCCTGTAGGTGCCATGGCAAGCATGCCAATGAAAAAGAGGTGGTCTGTCTTTGACTTGAAGCCATTAGCAAATGAAGAGCTTAAAAATGAGTAATGGGGAAAAATAGAAAGGGGGAGGATAACTGATAGACTAAGATGTTATAGAGGAAAACAAAATAACCTGAATAAAGTATGAGAACACCCAAGGAAAATCATAAGATTGGATACTACAATGAGACCAAACAATGTGTTATGAATTTTAAGAAAATTCAAAACTTTGATAAGAAATATTACCTGGGTTACAAGGGTTTTGCTTTGTTTCATTTTCAATGGGAGAGGGGAGGTGAGAGGGAGAGAAAAAATTTTTGTTAATTGAAAAAAAAATGAAATTTAATTTAAAAAATAAAAGTTACTCTTCCCTTGAGCCATCCTAGGTAATTATTTAAAATGGTGAGGTACTCTCTTGATCCAGAGAACCCCACAAAATCATGCAAGTCAAGGGGTCCAAATCTCCGGGTCCACTTCAAGAACACCTGTGAAACAGCCCAGGCTATCAAGGGCATGCATATCTGAAAAGCTACCAAGTATTTGGAAGATGTCACATTGAAGAAACAATGTGTTCCCTTCCATAAATATAATGATAGAGTTGGCAGGTGTGCCCAGGTTAAGCAATGGGGTTGGACACAGGGTCGGTGACCCAAAAAGAGCACTGAATTCTTGCTGCATATGCTAAAAATGCAGAGAGTAACACAGAAATAAATGGTCTTGATGTGGATTCTCTTGTCATTGAGCATATCCAGGTTAATAAGGCTCAATGCAACGGTGTACTTACAGGGCTCGTGGTCGGATCAACCCATACATGTGTTCTCCTTGCCATATTGAGATGATTCTTACTGAAAAGGAACAAATTGTTCCTAAACCAGAAGAGGAGGCTGCTCAAAAGAAAAAAGATATACCAAAAGAAACTGAAGAAACAAAAGTTTATGGCATGGGAGTAAATATGACATTAGAGTGCAAATAAAAGTGAAATGAAAATATTTGTTACAGTCAAAAATAAAAATAAATAAAAGTAGCTGGATCAGACAAATTATACACAAAGAAATCTGTGCTGGGTTTAATATATTTTTCAAAACATTGAGGGATTGATTTTCAATATATTTCAAAGAAGTATATGAAATGTTTGGAAGAAACCATGGGTGGTATTTCTTCAACATTTCAATACTTTAATAGACTTTGATCTCATCAGCATGGGTCTTCCCTTCACTGTTGCAGACCGAAGTCTAATTTAATTCTCTTTCAAATCCTCCCATAAATCCCCCTCAAGGGATAGTGCTGGGAACCTCTAGATCTGTTGACATCAATTAGCCCCTTATTTTCCATTCGTGATTACCCTCCTCTTTCTGGTAATACACCTGGCTGATAACAGTCTTCATGCTATTTCTCCTGCAGAATTCTTCATTGATAATGTGTGGAGTATTATCACCCAAAAATGATGACTGAGAGGACATTAGTAACAACTGATCTATATAGTTATGTTTACATATCTGTAAAGTTTTGGGGATTTACTTATGTTCATACCTAGAGTGTCCTTGATGAAAATATAAGAAGGGAATATATGGGCTCTTGTAGACAATTTTCTACAACAGACCACATTTTTGCAGTCATGTAATTGATTGAAAGGTATGGGGAATATATGATCCTACTGCGTTTATTGTTATTACAAAAGAAAAAAGTTTGAGTCAGTAAAGTACAATTTAAAAAATGTCTTCTAAAACTAAAAAAAAAAAATTAAAAATATTACCTGGGAATAAGGGTAGAGACAAGATGGTGAGAGTGAAGGATCACAACTGCCAGTTTTTCTCAAAACCTCTCCTACAAAATGGCCACACACACACACACACACACACACACACACACACACACACACAAACACACACACAATCAAAGATAATTTTGAGCAGAAAAGAAAGTCAAAGTAAGTCATAATTTCAGCCCAGAGGAGCTTAGATCGACAAAAGAAGCCCTATTGGCACAGGGTCAGGGATTGGCTAGGAATAGGGTATATGAGTTGTATAAGCTGCACTGACTGTGGGCCTGGGAGATGACAGCTGCAACAACAGCTGGGTAACTAAATACCTGATCAGAAATTTTCCAGGGGACCAATGTACTAGTACTGGGCACACAATATGGTGCCATTTGACAGCTCAGCAAACTGTTAGTTTGAAGTCACAATTCCAGGTAGAAAGAAATTGTCACAGTCCCAAGAGAGCAAGGGCTCTATGTAGGTAAGAACCAGAGTGTAGATAGGGAGGGTAGTGAACATAAAGAAATACAGAAAGGTGGAAATATTGAGTATACCACTTTTGGACTACAATGCAACAAAACTGCATTAAATAAAGGGCCTTTGAAGCATAGGAAAATATTGGAAACTAGATAATCTAATCCTAAAGAATTAGTGGATCGAAGAACAAATAAAGAGAAACAATCAATAAATTCATTAAAGATAATTACATTAGACAACAAAATAAAATTTGTAGGATTCAGCTAAAGCAGTATGCTAGGGGAAAATTTATATCTCTAAACTCTTACACCAGTAAAACAGAGAAAGCACAGATCAGTAAATGGATCATGCAACTTAAAAATGAAAACAAAAAAAATAGAAATGCCCAATTATACATCAAATCATAAATTCTAAAATTTAACAGAGAGATTAATAAAATTGAAAGTTTAAAAACTTGTACTAATACATATAAACAGGAGCAAGTTTTGTGGGAAAGTAACATCTTTAAAATGTCAGCTTTAGTAATAAGACATGGAAAAGACACTGACAGAATAAGAATAGATAAAGAAGAAACGAAACTAGCACTTTTTTTCAGATGATATTATGCACACTTAGAGGACATAAAAAAATCAACCAAAAGACAAGTTGAAACAGTTAAGAACTTTAACAAAACTGTAAGATATAAAACAAGTCCAAATGAATTAGCTTTCCTATATATTTAAAAAAACAAAACTGGAAGAGACAGAAAATTCCATTTAAAGTAACTACAGACAGTACAAAACACATGGGAGTGTACCTGGCAAGAAATACAAAGGAATTATATGAAAATAATTATAAAACATTCTTCCCCAAAATAAAAAAAAAAATAAAAACAGAGTAATATAGTTGTTCGTGGATAGGCTGAATTAATATAAAAAAAATAAGGATATTACCTTAATTAATTTACTGGTTCATGCTATGTAACACAAAAAATTTAAAAATGGATATATAATGTTCATATTAAATGTCTATCCATAAACCAGATCATAGCAAATGACAGGTACTGAATTCCTAATTACATAAAATTTCTAAATCATTTAAACATACATAACGTATAACTTTGATTCTATTAAATTAAAATATTTTTCTATGAACAAAATTAATAAAAGTTGACAAGCAAGTAAGAAGCAAACAAATTATTTATATTAATTTTTAGTGACAGGTTCTGATATGCATGATATATAGATTACTAATACAAACACAAAACACCATGAACCCTTTCTCTCTGTATAAATGATGAATGGATATGAAATACAAACAGAAATATCCAAGCTATAAACAACAATATGAGAGAAGACATTACAACACTAATAATAGGAATGATGCAAGTTAAAGCAACTCTAAAGTTTTGCTCCACACCGAAAAAATTGGCAAGGATAACAAATGATGGCAATTACCAGATTTGAAGGGGTTGTGGAAACATGACCAAACTTATACATTATTCTAATCATTCTGGACAGTAATTGAGAATTTTGAAGAAAAAAAAAGATGAAAATTTCCATGAGTTTTGACTAAGAAATTTTACTGCTATGGAATGTCACCAAGGAGTTAAATGAAAAGTTCCTTATGAAAACCTTGGGGTGGGGCCAACACGGTGCAGTAAAAGCATAAATTTGGGGTGGGCTCCAGCTCCAATCACTTCCAATACCTGAAGAAAATGACTCTAAACAAATTTTAAACCTACAGAACCCACAAAATGACAGAGAGAAACAAATCTCCTGCTGAAGGCAGCCTGGCAGGCCAAAAGGAAAGGTCTTATCACAGCATGCTGGGAGCTGAGCACAGTCCCCCATGAACTGTGGTTCCAGCCCCAGGGCAGCCTGGACATGGTGGAGCAAAATTCAGGAGAGTGAATCATCACCAGCTGTGGCAGTTTCCAGACTTTTCAACCTATAAGCAACAAAGAGAAAATAAAAAAAAAGTCAAAAGAGTACTCTGTTGGAAGGGTGAAGGAAGAGCACCATGTGCCACCATGTGAGAAGTGGTGGAAGCACAGTGGTTACAGCTGCTACCATGTGGCTGCTTCAAGAGATCCTGGCCTGCAGATTATAGGGGAACCAAGTATCCATTCAGAGGGTAATCGTTCTTGCTTTAACCTGCTTGGATCTGGATAACAGTCTTTTGTGGTGGCCCAGGGCTGTGTGGCCAGTGTGCCTGAGCTTGTGGGGGCTGTAGAGAGGGCACCCCACTAATAGCTCCAGCAGCTGTGAAAACCCCAGCAATTTGGGACAAAGCTCTCTCCATTCTGTAAGCACGCTTCTACTTTGGCAAAGAGTTCAAAAGAAAAGTAACTGGCAAGATGAACAAGCAGGAGAAGCACAATCAGACCATACAATCCTTTTTTGGGGACAAAAAGTGTCAAAGCATGTTATTGGAGGAGGACAACAAAGTCAGAACTCCTGCATCAAAATCTTCCAAGAAAAATATGAACTTGTCACAGGCCGTGGAGGAGCTCAATAAGGATTTTGAAAATCAAGTAAGAGAAGTGGAGGAAAAATTGGGAAGAGAAATGAGAATGATGCAAGAAAATGATGAAAAGGGAGTCAAGAGTCTCCAAAAGGAAACCCAAAAAATACTGAAGGAAATAACACCTTAAAAATATACTAATTCAAATGGCAAAAGAAGTCCAAAAAGCCAAGGAGGAGAAGAATGCCTTAAAAAGCCAAATTGACGAAATGGAAAAGGAATTTCAAAAATTCACTGAAGAGAATAATTCCTTCAAAATTAGTTTGGAACAAATGGAAGCTAATGACTTTATTAGAAATCAAGATACTATAAAACAGATCCAAACAAAAGAAAAAAATGGGAGGTAATGTGAAATATCTCATTGGAAAAAAACACTGACCTGGAAAATACATCCAGAAGAGATAATTTAAAAATTATTAGACTACCTGAAAGCCATGATCACAAAAGAGTCTAGAAATCATCCTTCAAGAAATTCTCAAGGAAAATTGCCCTGATAGTCTAGAACCAGAGGACAAAATAGAAATTGAAAGAATTCACCAATTGCCTCTTGAAAAAGATCCCCAAAAGGAAACTCCTTAACATAGTATAGCCATATTCCAGAGTTCCAGGTCAAGGAGAAAATATTACAAGTAGCCAGGAAGAAATAATTTGAGTATTGTGAAAACACAATTAAGATAACACAAGACTTAGGAGCTTTTACATTAAGGGAACAAAGAGCTTGGAATATGATATTTCAGAGGTTGAAGTAGCTAGGATCATAACCAAGAGTCACCTACCCAGCAAAACTGAGTACATTGCTTCAGGGAGAAATATGGTCATTCAATGAAATTGAAGATTTTCAATCATTCATGATGAAAAAACCAGAGCTGAAAAGAAAATTTGATTTTCAAAAACAATAAGCAAGACAAGCATGAGAAGGTAAACAGGGAAAAGAAAACATAAGGAACTTATCAAAGTTGAAATATTTACATTCCTACATGAAAAAATGCTAATTTTAACTCATGAGACTTTTCTCAATGTGAGGATAGTTTAAGGGAATGTGTGTATGTATGTATGTATGTATGTATGTATAGAGGGGTGTATGTGTGTATAAAAAATGTATGTAAGTGTGTGCATATGTATGTACATGTATACATAGACAGAGAGCACAGGATGAGTCAAATATGAAGGGATGATATCTAAAAAATAAAATTAAGAGGTGAGAGAGGAATATATTGGTTGAAGGTGAAAGGGAGAGAACAATTGGAGTAAATTATCTCATATAAAAGAGGCAAGAGAATGCTGTTACAATGGAGGGGAAGAGAAGGAAGGTGAAAGGGAATGGGTCAACCTTTGTCTCATTGAATTTGGCTTAAGGAGGGAATAAAATACACATTCAGTTGGGTATCTTAGCCTACAGGAAAGCAGGGTGGAAGGACATAACAAGGGAGATGATAGAAGGGAGGGCAGATTAGGGGAGAGGGTAGTTAGAAGCTAACACATTTGAAAAGGGACAGAGTCAAAACAGAAAACAGAATAAGTGGGGAGGGGCAGCATAGGATGGAGGAAATTATAGTTAGTCTTTCACAATATAACTAATATGGAAATGTTTTTCATAACTATACATGTACAACCTATGTTGAATTATTTGTCTTCCCAGTGGGATTGGGTGAGGAGGGAAGAAGGCAAAAAATCTGGAACTCAAAGATTCAAGAACAAATGTTAAAAAATTTGTTCTTTACATGCAACGTGGAAATAAGATACACAGGCACTGGGGTATAAAAATCCATCTTGCCCTGGTAGAAAGTTAGGGAGGGTGTGGGAAGACAAAAGAGAGAACAGATTGGGGAAAGAGATATTCAGTAGGCTCACTCTTTTGCAGTGGAGGGTAGGGAAAAGATGGGCAGAGAAATTGTAACTTAAAATCTTATGGAAATGAATGTTGAAAACTAAAAATAAATAAATGACTTGGAAAAAAAAAGTTCCTTATACTGAACATCAAAATATTCAAAGTGACTAAGTAGGTGTCAACTGATTACAGAATGGCTAAATACATTGTGGTCCATGAATGTAATGGAATATCAATATATTCTAAGATATAAAGAAAATTATGAATTTAGAGAAACAGAGGAAGATATATACTATGATCTGATGCAGTATAGTACACAGAACCAGTAAAAAACAATGCACAGAATCAATAAAGTGACATCAATGCAAAGAACAAAACAACCCACAAAAATTGAACCTGATAAGATAATCAGAAGGCATTCTCTCCTGCAATTATTTGCAGAGGGAAGAAACTATGAAAGAGCCTCTGCTATCCTTTAAGATTTTTAGACAGGTGGTTAGTTTTGATGAATATTTTTTTTCCATTTTTAAAATTTTTGGTATAAAGAATATTTTCTAGGAGGCATAGGGAAAAAGAATAGACTGATAATTTTAGGTAATTATTTTTAAAAGATATAAATAAATTTGATTTGTTTTTGTTGTTTATAAAAATGGTTGGACTGAATGGACTTTGTAATCTAATTATGTCATTTTATGTTCCTTCAACTTTAGGAAATATTTGCTAATAACATTTGCTTTACTCTTGTGGAATGTGCAAGCTAATCAAAGGATATGAACTCTATGCAGATCAATATATAAATATTCATAGAATGATTGGGCAATCAATAATCACCTACTTTGTGCCAAACATTGTGCTAAGTATGAGAGAAAAAAATTTAAAAAAATATAGTCTCCAAATGTAAAAATATTGTAAGTCAAAGAATTGTTGGAAATATGAGGAAAGACTAACTATTCTTATTTAGGAGGATTAGGAAATGTTTGCTGAGCCAAGTTGCCCCTTCATTTTGCTCAAAGGAAGAGGAAAATGATGAAATTGTAGAAAGATGATGCCAGGCCAGGTGACCACCATTGTATTTCTTCTTTTGAACATGGCATTATAATTTTCTCTTTTAGTTAAACAATGATGGGAATTTAACTAATAAGGTACATTCACATAGTACTTTAAAGGACTTAAACAGACTCTGTGAGGCAGTGAAAATATTATTTTCCTCATTTTGGGGACACTTCCCTGAAGTGTTTAGTGAAATTTCCATGGTCACCCTGCTTTTAAATGTCAGAAGTGAAATTTGAAACCATCTATCAGGGTAAAGCTAAATCAATTGTGCTTCATGAATAAAATGGAATATTATTGTCATATTAAAAAGGAAACAATAAATATGAAAAATTCAGGACATAGGGAAAAGACAAACTGATACATAGTGAAGGAGGTATACCTTAGGAAAAATAAACACAATAATTTCAACAAAACAAATCTGCAATGTATAATTTTTATGTTCAATATTAGCCACAGAAAACAGATGAGAAAATGTTCTCCTCCACCCTTTTTTGCAGTTATAGGACCATTGTATTATCTGTTAAATTAGTTGATTTTTTGGTAAGTGTAACTGACATTTTTAAATTTTTCTTTTTTTACTCTTTATTATGGAAGCATAGTGAAGTACAGAGAGACATATTCAGGAGATGATAAAAAATGAAAGACATATGGACTACCTAAGATGACATAGTAGAGTCTTATTCAATGGAAGTTTTTAAGTAGGGATTGTAAGACTACATATTGGGGATGCTAAAGAAGGGATTCTTAGCCATATAAAGGTGGCTTCTAACATCCTTTATGGTGCTAACATTTTGTTTTGTTTTTTATTCTGTGTACTGGACTTTATTTTCATGTAGGAAAAAAGAAATTCCTAAGTATTTTAATTGGTCAAAAGGTGAAACAGATTGCTCTCGGTGATGGAAATTGAAATCCCACCCAATAAATTCTATGATACATAGATTCTAGAGGTTCTCTCTTCTTCGAAGTCTTCAGGCAGAAGCTGAGTAACCTCTTCTTGGACATACTTCAGAGAGCAATAAAATTCATATGTTAGTTGAAAATGATACCTGAACTCCCCTTCTAATTCTGAGAATTTTCTTTTCCAAAAGCTAGTTAAGTGAGAGAACAGAATTAAAACTTTCTTGATAATTAATTTGTCTCTCCATTACCCCTTGTTTTCTTTTAAAATGGCATTTTATGGTATGGATTAAAATATTTTATTGATGGTCAGTCATTTCAGTCACATCTGACTTTTTGTGACTCCATTTTGGCTTTTTATTGGCAAAGATATGGAGTTGTTTGGTATTTCCTTATCCAGTTCATTTTCCAAATGGGGAACTGAGACAAACTGGTTAAGTGAATCACTCAGGGTCACAGAGCTAGTAGTGTCTCAGGGCAGATTTGAACTCATGAAGATAAGTCTTCCTGACTCCAGGTGCAGCACTCTACCCACTATGCTACCACCAATTAAAATATAAAATAATATAAAATAAAATTTTAATTATGATGTATTAAATATTCAAAGTTTACTAATTATGACAATGAAATTTAGAGGTTTCTAAAAAGCATCTGTCACAGAACAGAGTCATAGAAATCGATTTGTTTTGGAATTATATGGACTCTGAAACAATTCATTTCCTTGTTTCTGAGTATATATATTTTTTTAATTTCTGTGAGGCATTCCTTGGGGTGAAATCTTGTTACCTGTACAAGGTGACAATTTCAGTATCATCAAGAAACAGAACTAATTTTTTCTCACACAATTTAGATTTTAAGCTTAGCTCTCTCACTTATAATTTGTGTGACCTTGGACAAATTACTTTACATCTTTGGGTTTCAGTACCCTCATTTGCAAAATGAAGCCCTTGAACTTCTGATTAAGAAAGTGACATGAAAGGTCATAGAGGAGATAACTCTCCCATAAGTATTCTAGCAAAATTCTAGAAAGGGCACCATTTAAAATAATGAGCAAGAAAAACAAAGAGAAACAGTGAACTCATTTATCCAATTCAGAATTAAAATGACAAGCACAAAGAATCCTGTGGGCACTGATACAAGCACCTAACCAGGGAAACCAATGTGAACTCAGGTAAACAAGCCTGAAACCGGCCAGTAGTCTCACCAAGGATATTGTAATTAAGAAAAGATTTGCTGTAGTACTTGTGGTTTATTCCAGGGGGTTGAAATCTTAAGTATATTGAAACTGGAAGTGCATGAAGACCAAAGTTCTATGAAAAGCAATGCTTCAAATAGTTATAATGCATGCACCTCAGACAAGGCTCACTGAAAAGTAAAGGGAGTCATTGCTCTCAGTATGAACATACAAGACGAGGGAGAAGGAAGTAATATAAATTGTGGAAATTAGAGGTGGGAGCAAAGACGATCTGTCCACTCCATTTAAAATTGTATGAGGGGTCAATGCTTGACCCTGGGACAAAATTCCAAATGAAGAACTGAGATATGTGTAAACCAAAGAAAAAATTGAAAGTAATGGAGAAATATAGGGGTTAAAACATTTCTGAGAAGTAAATTTAAAAGAGGAGAGTACCTTAGACAACTACAAACAATCTTAAAGAAAAAAAAATTTGGTTACAAGACTAAGAGAACTAAGAGTAACTGGAAGAAATGACAAAGGAAATGAAAAAATGAAATGAGTCTGGGGTAAAGAAATGGGAGAAAATATGTAATGAGAATTCCTAAACTATTCTATGATCAACACATTTGACTTTGGGAGATTGAAATAAGAAGAATAGAACCAGTGGAAGGAGAAACAGTATAAAAAGGACTAAGGTACTTTTTGTCTATCATTTTAAGGAAGGAAGAGAAGTTTAATACTAAAACATTTGCAAGCTGATGAGCATTTTTCAAAAATCAGCATTTTGGAAACACTTATCAAGACCAACCTCCTCAGCCTTAATAAGTTGCTTGAAACACTAAGAATTTAAGTGACTCATCCAGAGGCCCACAGAACTGAATATTAGAAAAGGTACTTGAACTCCTGCCTTCCTCACTTTGGGGCCAGCTCTCTGTGCCTCTTATCAAGCTGCCTCTATGTGTTAATCATAGACTTCTAATATTGGATTTGCATGGGATCACAGAATGTTAGAACACGGAATATTACAGGTGAAAAGCAACTTAAAACCTTTTTGGTTCAACTCATGTTTACAGATGAAGAAACAGAGAGCTAGGAGAGCAAACTGACTCAACTCTCTATGGTCATACAACCAGTAGGAGGGTTTTCCTTTGACTAGACCTAAAGTCACATTTACATAACAGTGTATATTTTATAGCATGTTAAGATTGACAAAGTGCTTTGCTCACAACTATCTGCTGGAGTAGTTAGTGCTGTATTTTACAGCTGAGGGAATTTAGATTCAGGGATATTAACTAGCCTGTTCATGGTCAAACAGTGAGTAGAATTGCCAATATTTAACTTCTATCTTCAAATACAAAAGTTTCTGTTATACTTCACTACCTTTCTATAAAAGTAGAATATTGCACAGGGTCACATATCTAGTAAATGCCTGTGCAAGGACTAAAATGCAGAATGTACAACTCTAAGGCCAGCCCTTTTCTACCTTTCTACCCTTATCACAGAATCTACTTATCCTGGGTTCATAGTATCTGGGTCTGGAGCTGGAAGGGACCACAGGAATAATCTAGTTCAATCTAGTCATTTTCTAGAAGAGGAAACTAAAGACCAGAAACATTAATCAATTTCCCCAAGGTCACACAGGCAACAAAGATCAGTATTCAGTTAGGTAAAAGAACTCATCTATTAACTGACTTCATCCAAGTGGCTGGAGCCTCTGCTAAAATAATCTCACAGCTCACAGAAAACAAATTGTGTTTCAAATATGTCCTGTTCTATGATGAAATTAAACTTATTAAGTTTTCCTTCCTGTATTACCACCTCAGATAGCCTAACGATTTTTTCACTCTCACAATTCTAATGCTATATTTACTTTCTACATAAGACATGCACTGGCAAACTGGGCCCAATAGAAATGGTGAGAGTTATTTGCTTTGATTAAATCAGCATGTGAAAGGATCTAAAAGAAAAAAAATCAAGACTGACATGGTAGGACCTAAAATCATACAGGGGCAAGCATTTGCTAAATTGGGAACTGGATTCTTAAATAAATTCTCCTTGTTCCCATGGAATATCACATACCTCATAAGAGCAGAGACTGAACTTAGAAGGTTAAAGCTAGTTAGTGGATCAAGTGATTTCCTCCCACTGCATTACAACATGTATGTATGCCCTTTCCCAATATTCTAATGACCTGCGCCATCATTGATGTGAGTTCTTCAGTTAGCAATGTTAATCATGGCCCATCTGTACTTGCCTTTCCTGAGTCAATCTTGTCCACATATTAGCATAGAAAAGAGTAGTGATATCTCTCCCTATTAACTAGAAAAAAAATATGAATCCACATCGTGAACATTGACTCAAAAAGGGAAGAAAGTTAAGCCCTTGCTAAGGCTCAAGATCATTGCTAAGCACTCTCTAGATTTGAGGAGGGAAGATGTATTTTTTTTCAAATGAGAGAGAAAACTAAAATGCATTTCTTTGGCTAAGTTCCCATAGAATTCATGAGATTCAGCTTGTCAATTGAGATTTATGAAATTTCCCAATGTTCACAGTTGGCTTACCAAGGCCAACGTGGTCATGAATTTTTAAGGAGACGCGATCATTCACGTTTCCTCCTCCTTTCAGTTCCCAGACTGGGCTTTGTTTACTGCCTCGAGAACATGATGAAGATTAAAAATGGGAAAAGCCCAACTTGTACACAGTGGTTAGAAAATTCATACACTATTGAAAGTACATTAATCTCTGGAGGGAAAAGGGAGGGCTGAGAGATGGAGCTGGTTTATTCTCTACAACCTTAAATCAGAGTGAAATCCAAGTCTAATTGATCTAAAACATTAGTGTGCATTATTCACTGTAATAAATGAGAACTCTGATGAGGATTCTGCAGGACTGCAGTAACCTCAAATTACATTGCTGAGTTGTCTTTCAAAAAAAAAAGGAAAGAAAGAGAAAATATACTTGACAAAAAGCAAAGGTCTTTCCCCTAGGGCCTAAGGGATAAATCGTAAGGTTCAAATGTTAAGAATCAGAAAGCTACTTTCTCTTTTTTCGCCCTAAATTTATTTTTTGCCTTTCCCATAATTGCGATTAACTTTCATAAAGGAAATCATATTGTTATATTGATTAACAGTGGCTGCTTTTTCCAATTATGTGTGTAATGAGTTCAGTGGCAACGAACCAGAAAATGGACCAAGACCTCATTCTAAATGAATGCTAATTTGGACTGAGGAATGTGTATTTGGTGCTTTCTTTTAAATTCAGTAACTGATAGTGATAGATTTTTGCCATTAATTAATCAAAATATCTTGAAATAGAGTTCAGCAGGTGGGAATAATTACCAGTTAATTGTCAACTGTTTATTGCTCTTTGGGGATGTAAATGTAAATGCTGGGATCATTTTACAGTATTTGCGAAGAAAAGGTTCACAATAAATAAATCAGAGGTATGGATGTTGTTATGGTAACCATATTTGTGTTTGCATGGTTCTGTAGGAGACAGTACAAACAGGGCTAGGCAATCATAATTTCCCTTTGGAATTATAATATTAGTTGGCCAGCTGCACATATTTGTCTTTGGGTTCTATTCTTTTGCACTTGCTTGTTTTTATGGGTCTGACTAGTTGGTACAAAATAAAAGAAGGGTTTTGCAACCAGGTGAAAGAGAGCATATTCCTTAATGACCTAAAAAGTATATGTGGACTGCTTTGGATTTATTGATTGTATGAAAGGAGGTTCCCTCAGATATTTTGCCCATTACTAATATTAAGGAAGAGAAATATGACCTTTTGATTATAGAGTAGGAAGATAACAACCTATAAAAGAGTCACACAGTAATCCATGGCTCAGGATAGTTAAAATTAATTGAAGATTGGACCCTAGGAGACTTTTTGTCTACATAAACTCTTGAAGACCATCTACTAAGGCTTAGAGGGGTTACTGAATTGGTGGAATGAGCATACACACCCATGAAAGTAAACACATCTTTTGAAATATCAAAGGTAGGTGTTAATTATATATAATTATTTTAATTTCAAGGCTATCATAGTGCTGATGGTGATAATGATGATGATAGTTTAAATAGCACTTTAAAGCTGGAAAAGGAGCCAGAAGACAACAATGTGAGGTAGGTGTTATTTTACAGAAGAAACTGAAGTTCAGAGACATTACACAATTTGTCCATCACCACATGGATATCAAGTGTCAGAGGTAGGATTTGAACCTATATCTTCCTGTAACATTTTTAAAATGAAATACAGAGGTGCAAGGTTTGAGTAAACCACTCTCAGCAGCAAGATAGTACAGCTAATAGAGTGTCCAGCCCAAAGTCATTAAGACAAGAAATGGTAAACTGTTTCAGTATCTTTGGCAAAAAATGGAATCATGAAGAGTTGAACATGGCTGGATAAAAACAACGTGGTAAGCTCTCTTTAAAATTAAATAACTTATGAGCCAGCTAGGTGGTTCAGTGAATAGGGCACAGGACAGGATTTGAGTTCAAATCCAGCCTTGCCACTTGACACTTACTAGCTGTGTGACCTTGGGCAAGTCACTTAACCCCAACTGTCTTGCCTTCCCCCTCCAAAAAGTAAAATAAAATGAAGTAACAAAAAATAAACCTGCATATTTAGCACATAGAATGTGCAGGGTCCTATTGTAGGCTGTTCTTAATCAGATGAACAAGAAGTAATACTTAGTACTTGGCATAAAGGAAATTGGCAGGTTGATCAAGGCTTTGCACAAGAATTTGTACTAATTGGGCCTCAAAAATAGCTATGGGAAATAAACGATATAACGGGAAAACATTATTCCTTTTCTTTGTTCAGTAAAATTCCCCATATACAAGCTTGGAAAATTGAGAGCTACTGTATACCCAACAGAAGTCATTCTATGTGTTAAGGAAAAAGGGAATAATCAAAACAATGTGAGAATTTCAAGAAAATTAATATACAGAAATAGAAATACAGTAGAGAAGTTGTAGAAATCAGGTAGACAAATAGATTCTCAATAGGTTCCTTGTTTCTTTTATTGATATCTTATTACTTATAGTAGAAAGGGCTGGTGCTAATTTTATGATGTTGTTCCTTACCTTCATTAACTTGAAGCATTATATCATTGAGAAACTCTGTAGTGTTCTCAATAGGAATGCTTGCAAAACTGTGTGAACTTGGGTAGCAGTTCTTACCCCAAATTCTATTTAGTTGAGTCATTTTGGTTCACTTGAAATCTGTCCATGTAGGAGTGGATCTTAGGGCTCTTGTCTTATTTCTTTAAGAAGATGATGCTATTGCGGTAAAGCAAATAACTGTGCTCTTGAATAATAGGTGAACCCTCCCAGGAACTAACTCATAAATATTTACTGGTAATCAACACTTGTTATTGATTTCAATCATGCCTTAGTTTTTGACTCAACTTCTCAGTTCTGCAGTGCACTTTCACCCTTTTTTTTGTTCCTTTCTTTCTTTTATTTTTATCTACTCATTTACTTTTAATTTACAAGATTCAGTTCCACAATCACTTGAGTTTCAGATTTTCTCCCCTCCCTTCCCCACCGCCCCCGCCATGGTGGCGTGCAATCATGTATAGGATCTGCAAATACTTTCAAATTGTACA
>CM053582.1:425963073-425978354 GCA_028627135.1 Pseudochirops cupreus
AAAGACGGGGAGAAAAGATGTAACTCAAAAAAATTTAATAAAGAATCTCATATTAAAAAAATAAATAAATAAAAAATAGGAATAAAGGGGTAATCACCATCTAGCCTGAAAATTATTCTATAAAGCAGTAATTAAAGTATTTATCTGTAGTTAAAAATAAAAAAAAAAGTAGGTCTGTGGAGCAGACTAGAAAAGGAAGAATGGGGTTTGAGGAACTTTAGTATTTCAATGCTAGATAAATCTGAGAGCAAAAATTATTTGGAGAAAAAAATACCTTTTGGCAAGAATTTCTGAAAAAATTACAGAACAATGTGACAGAAATTCCATTTAGACTAACAGGATATATCCCATAATGCAATAGCCTCAAAATAGACATACGACCTATATATTAAGGATCAAATCATAACATAAGACAATGAGATCATTGAACTCTTACATCTAATGAACACAAAATAGTTAATTTTAGTTTACTGAAAAATATTTATATGAGCCGATTTAATATAACTAGTATGAGGTAAAAAAAGGAAATTGAGGAAAAAAATAAAACTTTGGAAGAAATATGTCTTAAGAGGATCTGATGTCCAAAATATATATGTAACTAGCAGAAAACATTTGAGGCCAAAAGTCATTTCCCAAAGGATATAAACCAAAATTTGTAAACTACTAGTTGCCGAAAGAAGAGTGGCAAATTATTAACAATTATAGGAAAAATTCCTCCAAAAAACTAATAATAAAATATAAATCAGAATTCTGAAGTGCACCTTATACCCAAAAAGCTGGCAAAGATAACAAATGATGCAACTTATCAATATGGGAAAGGATGGAGAAAGACAAGCACACTAGTACATTCTTAGTGGAATTGTGGATTGGACCAATATACCAGAAAGCAATTTTCAACTGTGCTAAAAGTTACTCAAATATCCATACACTTTGACCCTGATATCTCTTTGCCAAAAAAAAAAGACAAAAAAAAAGAAGTAAATGGTTAAATGATAGGTCTTATATATAACAAAATATGTATAACAAAAATTCCATGTAATCATAACCAAGTAGAGAGATACTCATCAGTCAGGGAATGGCTTAAAAAATGGTGATACATGAATAGAATGGAATAATATCTATCGTAAAATAAAAAACAATGAATATGATAAATTCAAAGGAAGATTCATAAGAACTGATTTAAGGTGAAGTAAGAAGAATAGGGAAATAATATACAGAATTATTAAAAAACTTGTAGATTCAAAGAATAACAAATCAATTAAAACCATAAACTACCATCGTATAATGATCAAATTTGGCCTAATATAAAATATGAGAGATTATGCCTTCTTTCCCTTCTTTGCAAAAGCAAGAGATCATGGACATGGAATATTGACTGTGAGAATCTGTCACATTATTGAACTGTTTTATTTTTCTTCTCATATTTTTTGTTCATTTTAAAGGTTGCCTTTATGGGTAAGAAGGGAGAAATAAATGTAGGTGATGAAAAAAGATATAAATATAATCAACAAAAATATAAATCCTTTTTATACAAAAGAGAACGCAAAAGTATTTTATTCCTTTGCTTGTATAAAATGGGAATAAATGTACTGTTGTTTTATGACCAAAAGCAAGAGCTAGAAAGAGCACTGTGGAAGGTTGACATTGGAGTAAGAATGCTCTGGTTTCAAATCACTCTCTTCTTGAAAACTATTGACCGTGCAGTCATGGGAAACACATTTACCATCTCACTGCTCTCCAGAAACTCTTTGAGACAGTTAGTTATTGGGTAATATCTAACCTGGAAGTCTCACTAAAAGATGGCTTTGAAAAATACATTTTATTCTAGTAGTTTAAAAATACTGTTCAATAATCCTTAAATTATTGGTATAAATTGAACCCCAAACACAGCAAATGTTTTTAATATATCACTAAAAAATTCTTATAAATATTTTATTTAATGTTTTAATCAATATTCATTAATATAGTGAGTGACCTGGATCTTTTTTTTCTAGTTTGCCCTCTATCTTATATCTATAGCTATGTTTATATACCATGACTTTGACTCTAACTCCCTATGATTCTGGTTCTGGCTCTGGCTATAATAATATCGTAAATAATAGAACAAATTTGAACTTCATTACAATGCAGTAATTATCAAAACAATTGAGTACTGGACAAGAAAAAGAGTGGTGGATCAGTGGCAGAGATAAGGTACACAATATACTGTAGCAAATTACCATAAAAATTTAATGTTTGGTAACCCAAAGATCTAACTTTTAGGGGCAAGAACTCACTATTTGACAAAAATTAATCAGGAAACTAAAAAGCAACCTGGCAGAAACTAGGCATAGCCCAACATCTCACACCATATACCAAGATCAAGTCAAAATTTGCACGTGGGTTAGATATTGAAGGTGATATCATAAGCAAATTTGGAAGCATGGGAAAATAGACTTTTCAGACTTGTGGATAACAAAGAGTTTATGACTGATTAAGAGAGAGAATCACAAGAAGTAAAATGGATACTACTGATAAGAGATTTTTTTTTTAAAAAAGTTTTCTAGAGATAAAACTAAGGCAGCCTAAATTAGAAGAAAAGAAGGAAACTTGGGGAAAATGTACAACTATTTTTCTGATGGAGGCCTCATTTCTCAAATATATAGAGAAATGAGTCAAATTTATAAAAAAAAATAGAGTAATTTCAAAATTAATAAATGGTCAAAAGGTATGAATAGTCAGTTTTTGGAATAAGAAATCAATGTTATCAATAGCCATATAAAATGCTCTAACTATTTATTGGAAAAATGCAAATTGACCTCATACTGTCAGATGGGCTAATGAGACAGAAAAGGAAAATTACAAATATTGGAGGGAGGTTGAAAAATTGGGACACTAATGCACTCTTGGTGGAATTGTGAACTTGTCCAAACATTTTGGACAACAATTTTCCCAAAGTGCTATGAAACTCTGTATACCCTTTGACTTAGTAAGATTGTTACTAGGTCTATATCCCAAAGAGATCAAAGAGCAAAGAAAATAACAAATATGTACAAAAATATTCATAGTAGCTTTTTGTGATAACAGGGAATTGGAAATTAATGGGATGCCCATCAAGTGGGAGATGGTTAAACAAGGCGTGAGGCAGCTAGGTGGTGTAGTGGATAAAGTGCCAGCCCCAGAGTCACAAAGACCTGAGTTCAATTAGTTCTCAGACACATACTAGCTGTGTGACCCTGACCAAGTCACTTATCCCTGCTTGACTCAGTTTCTTCATCTGTAAAATGAGCTGGAGAGAGAAATGTCAAACAACTCCAGTATCTTAGCCAAGAAAAAGCAAAACAAATGGAGTCATATAGAGTCAGACATGACTGGAAAAAAAGACTGAACAAATTGTGGTATATGAATATGATGGATTTCTATCATGCTATGAGAAATGAGGAAGGGGATGGTTTGGGAAAAACCTGGGAATACTTATATGAACTGATGTAAAGTGAAATGAGCAAAATTAGGAAAACATTGTACATATTAACAGAAGTATTGTAATGATGATCAACTGTGAAAGACTAATCACTATAATGATCCAACACAATTCCAAAAGAACCTCAATGAAAAATGCTATTCATGTCAAAAGTGCAAAATGATAGACTCCAGGTACAAATTCAAGCATACTTTTTCCACTTACTTTTTTTTTAACAATATGGCTAATATGGTGTAATGTCAAGCATGAGCAGCTTTTCAAAGGATTACTACTGTGAACAGCTTTTCGGGTTCTGATTACACAGTATAGTGAACACTCTATTTATTCAATAACAAATCAGAGCAAAAATATTCACAGAGATAGAAACAGGAAAATTCTGTGAGCTCCCCTTGCAACCACCTCAAATACCTACAAAATATGACTCTTCACAAATTTTAGAGCTACAGAACCTACAAAGTGACAAAGAGAAACAAATCTCATGCTCAAGGCAGCCTGGCAGACCTATAGGAAGGGTCAATCACAGACTGCTGGGAGCAAAGCCCAAATGCTCATGAGCCGTGATTTTGGCCCCAGGGCACCCCTGACCAATAGTGGCTGGAGTGGACATTGGGAGAGTGGATCACCACCAGCTGTGGTGGTTTCCAGAATTATCAACCCATAAATGCGAAAGACAAAGTAAAAAGTCAGTGTGGAAATCTGTTGGAACTGAGCGGCACTCAAGAGCATGGTCCGGCCCCTCTCCCCAGGGCAAGAAGCAGCAAAGGTGCAGTGGCTGTGCAGGTACCACAAGGCTGTTTGCAGAGCTCATGATCTGTACATCATAGGAGGAGCAAGCATTCAGAGGGTAATCATTCTTGCTTTAACTTGCTTGATTGTGGATTGCTGTCCTCAGTGGAGGTCAATGGGCCAGAGCTTGTGGGGGCTACAGAGAGGACACTCAACTAATAGCTCCAGAAGCTGTGAAAACCCCAGCAATTTGGAACAAAGCTCTCCTCTGTATAAAAAGAATTCTACTGTGGCAAAGAGCTCAGAAGTCAAGTAATTGAGTGGCAACATGAGTAAGAAGAGGAAGCAAAGTAAGCACAGCAATCAAACCTTAGATTGCTTGCTTTTTTAGGGACAAAAAGGATCAAACAATGGAACAGGAGAAAGACAACAAAGTAAGAACTCCTGCATCAAAAGCTTACCAGAAAAATGTGAACTGGTTACAGGCCATGGAGGAGCCCAAGAAGGATTTTGAAAATCAAGTAAGAGAAGTGGAATAAAAAATTGAGACGAGAAATGGGAATGGTACAAAAAAATTATGAAAAGCAAGTGAACAACCTCACTGAAGAAAAGAACACATTAAAAAATAAACTAGGGGTAGAGTCAAGATGGTGGTGTAGAAGCAGGAAAACTCCATGAGCTCCCCCCACAACCACCCCAAATATCTATAAAATATGACTCAAAAAAACTTTAGAGCTACAGAACCTATGAAACCAAGCCCCATGTGAGCTTATGGTTTTAGCCCCAGGGAAGCCAGGATCATCCATGTCTGGAGGGATTTGGGGAGAGTGGATCACCAAGAGCTGTGGCTGTTTCCAGACTTTGGACAAGCAAATTTGTGAGCCTCTTTTGTTTCATCTATGAAATGGACATTAATATCAGCTATCTCACTTGAGTTATTGTGAGTAACAAATGTTATGACAGATGTAAAGCTCTCTGTAAACTAGGCAATTTATAAATAGGAGCTATTATTATTGTTCTAGCCCACTGGTGCCAGGATTGACTGATAGGATATAAAGAAGTTTATATGGAAATATATCATGGTCTTGTATAGATACCTTAGTCTCCCTAAACAATTGCCCTTACAATACTGGAAATCCATATGTATTATTAGATTACTATTCTTAATGGTTTTATTTTGCTATACACACATATACATGTACATACACATACACACACATTCACATACACATACATTATTACATACATTTATATAAATGAAATATTATTAAGAGGAGTAGTCTATTATATATGCATGTTTATAAAAAGAAAGCAAATTTATACCATTTTGAATTATAATATAACAATATAAGTGTATGTGTATATATACAATCTCTCTGTGTGTTTGTGCATATATGTGTGTGAACACACATGCACAGCCAAGGACACATTTGGTAAACTGCACATGGAGAAAGTCATGCTTTAATGCCATGTGCCCTGAGATTTCTAGTATCAAAATTAAATTCTAATTTGGAATATGACTTACTACAATGAAAAGGTCTGAGGAACATGTGCATTTCTCACTTGTGACTTCACATACTTAAGAGCTAATATCAGATCATCTTGACTTTTTCAGCAAAGGAAAGCACAAGTGCCTCAGAGGAGGATATAGTCCTGGAAGAAAAAGGTCCTTAAAGGAGCAAAATGGACACAAGTTCACTTTTCTGTCCTATTTCAGTTTACTAAGGGACATATTTGTTAAGTATGGAACTTTATAAATTGCAAACTGGCAGGGATCTCAAAGAACTGTTCGAGGTGAATAAGTCCTTTTTTTTAATATCATAACCAAAGGAGTTAGCCACTGATATATACGGATTTGAATGTTTTGCAGTAATTTCCTGGTTGAAGGCAGAGTATATCGTGAAAAAAAAATCTGTCGCAGTGACTTGGTAATAATTCATGACATTTGATGGCAGATTTAAGTTTTACCATCTTCTTCTTCATTATTATCCAAAATGTTATATTGCAGTTTAAGGTTCACAAAGCACTTCACATGTATTATTTCACTTTCAGATACATAATTTGGTCTTTACCCGAACCCAGTGATAAAGTAATTTGAGAAATTTTGCTGCCCTTTCCCCCCATTTTTGAGATGAAGAAATTGGTGTTCAGAGAGACTAAATGATTAAGTGCCTGAGAACATACAACTGTGAATTGAAACTTTATCCACTAACCATGATTCTACATTCTTACCTCTGTATATGCCATTTCTCCTTCTCCACCCATTCTTCTAGAGGTTACAAGGTTCTTGAAAGCAGGAATGGTTTTAATTCGAAATATTAATTTTCCCCAGTACCTAGGGAGTGCCTTACTCAGAGTAAATGCTTAATGAATGTTTGTTTTAAAGAATAAAAATTTTGCCTCACTTTCCTACATAAAGTTACACAGAGATGATAGCTGTCATTTGTTTTTCTACATATTCTTAAAGTAGAAAACATATATTCTTTTGAGAAGCTACAAGATGAAGAAACTTCAATGCAATATCACTCTGTTCCAAGTTAAACTTCAGCCTCTAGAAATGTGACTACTGGACAGAGTCAAGATGGTGGCATAGAAGCAGGAAACTACATGAGCTCCCCTCATAACCACCTCAAATACCTATAAAATATGACTCTAAACAAAATTTATAGCTATAGAACCCATAAAGTGACAGAGAGAAACAAATCTGCTGAAGGCAGCCTGGGAGGCCGGCAGGAAGGATCTCTAGCAGCATGCTAGGACCCCAGCCCAGGCCTATGTGAGCCCATGATTTTAGCCCCAAGGTGGCCCTGATCAACCATGGCTGGAGGAACTTTGGGAGAGAGGATCACGAGCAGCTGTGGTTGTTTCCAGAATTATCAACCCATAAATGACAAACACAAAGTAAAAGGTGAGTGTGGACTTTGGGAACAGAAGGACTGAGATTGTGGTCCAGTCTCTGCCCCCAGAAGGAAGAAGCAGCTCAGGCATGGCTGCTGGGTAGCCACCTCCATGTCACTGCTTCAGAGTTCCTGGCCTGCAGATCATAAGGGGACCGAGCAAACATTCTGAAAGATAATCATTTTTGCTGTAACCTGATTGGATCTGGATCTCTGTCTTGGATGGAGGTCCTGGGGTGTGTGACCAGGTGCCAGAGCCTGTGGAGGATTCAGAGAGGGCACCCAACTAATAGCTCTGGGAGCTGCGAAAACCCCAGCGATTTGGGACAAAGCTCTCACCTCTGGAAGCAGAGTTCTGCTGTGGCAAAAAGCTCAAAAGTCCAGTAATTGAGTGACAACATGAGCAATCAAAGGATGCAAGCAAGCACAGCAGTCTAACTTTAGTTCCTTTTTTGGGGACAAAAAGGATCAAAGCATGGAACAGCAGGCAGGCAACACAATCAGAACTCCTGCACCAAAAACTTCCAAGAAAAATATAAAGTTGTTAAAGGCCATAGAGGAGCTTAAGAAAGAATTTGAAAACCAAATAAGTGAAGTGTAGGAAAATTTTGGAAGAGAAATGAGAATGATGCAAGAAAATCATGAAAAGTGAGTCAACAACCTGACTGAACAAAATAACACCTTAAAAATTAGACTAACTCAAATGGCAAAAAAGGCTCAAAAAGCCAATGAGGAGAAAAATGCCTTAAAAAACAGAATTGGATAGATGGAAAAAAAATCTCAAAAGTTCATTGAAGGGAATAATTCATTCACAATTAGATTGGAGGAAATGGAAGCTAATGATTTTATGAGAAATAAAGATACTATTAAATAGATACAAACAAATGAAAAAATATAAGACAACGTGATATATCTCATTGGAAAAATCATTGACCTAGAAAATAGATCCAGGAGAGAAAATTTAAAAATTATTGGATGATCTGAAAGACATGATTGGAAAAAGAATCTAGAAATCTTCCTTCAAGAAATTCTTAAGGAAAATTGCCCTGATATTTTAGAAACAGAGGGCAAAATAGAGTTTGAAAGAATTCACCAATCACCTCTAGAAAAAGATTCCCAAAAGAAAATTCCTAGGAATATTAAAGCCAGGTTCTGGAGTCCTCAGATCAAGGAGAAAATATTACAAGCAACAAAAAAGGAACAATTTCAATACTGTGGAAACACAATCAGGATAACACAGGACCTGGCAGCTTCTACACTGAGAGACTGAAGGGCTTGGAATATAATATTCTGGAAGTCAAAGGAGCTGGGATCAAAACCAAGAAGGACCTATCCAGCAAAACTGAGTATAATGTTTCCAGGGGAAATATGGTCATTCAATGAGGTGGAGGACTTTCAAACTTTCTTGATGAAAAAATCAGAGTTGAATACAAAATTTGACATTCAGATACAAGAAGCAAGAGAAGCATGAGAAAGGAAATAGGGAAAAGAAATCTTAAGGAACTTATCAAACTTGAACTATTTACATTCCTACACGGAAAGTGACAGAGGGCACAGGATCAGTTGAATAGCAAGGGACAATATCTAAAAATAAAATTAAGAGGTGAGAGAAGAATATAATGAGAAGAGATAGAGAGAGACAGAACAGGGTCAATTATCTCATATCAAAGAGGCAAGAGAAAACTGTTACAATGGAGGGGAAGTACAGAAAGGCAAAATGGAATGCCTCAAAGTTACTCTCATTGAAATTGGCTTACAGAGGGAACACTATACACACTAAATTTTGTGTCTTCCCCTGCAGGAAAGTAGGGGGGAAGGGGATAAGAGGGGGGATGATAGATGGTAGGGTAGATTTGGGGGGGGAGGTAGGTAGAAGCACACACTTTTGAAAAGGGACATGGTCAAAGTACAAAATTGAATTAGTGGAGGGCAAGATAGGATGGAAGGAAATATAGTCAGTCTTTCACAATACATCCTCTATGTAAATGTTTTGTGTAACTACACATGTACAACCTATATTGAATTGATTATCTTCCCAGTAAAGGTGGGTAATGAGGAAAGAAGGGAAAGGATCTGGAATTTAAAGTTTTAAAATCAAACGTTTAAAAAAATATTATTATTTTATATGCAATGGGGAAATATGATACACAATCACTGTGGTATGGAAATCTATCTTGCCCTACTGGAAAGTTGGAGGGGGTTTGGGGTAGGATATAGGAGAGAGCAGATTGAGGGAGCAGATATTCAGTGGGATTGCTATTTTCAGTTGGTGAGTAGGGGAAAGACAGGGATAAAATTTGTAACTCAAAATCTTGTGGAAATGAGTGTTGTAAACTAAAAATAAACAAAAAAATAATTTTTAAAAGATACATATTAAATTATACAAAAAACATTCACAGAAAAACAAGGTACAGCTTTCACAATATTACAACTTATCACAGAAAATCAAAATATAGTATTCACAATGTTGCAACTTATCACTAAAATGGCAACATCATTTTCACCACAGTGGTCATATAGTTTTAAAGGACAAAGTATAATCATTTAGACAATCAATCACTTAGAAATGCAATCATTCATTCAACTCAATCATTCAATCATCCTTAAGGAGGCTTGTCTCCTTAAGGGTCACAAAATATAAATGTCAAAGTTCTCCACTCATGGGGCACACTAAGTTACAAACTGGTCACTATTCCATCATCATTCATTATTCAGTCATCAGAAAATACACAGACCATCTACCCGTCTGTCACAAGTAAATCATAATCTTACTAGTCAGTACACAGTATCCAAGTAAAGTCTTCTTTCAGCTGGATTCAGGGTAGGCTCTCAGATTCCCTGGATCCTCTTCCATCATCCCAGGTCCTACCTGCAGTCAGCAAACTAGCACCTGTGTTCAAAGGCAGACAACTTCCATCTCCTTGTCCAGCTCTCTGTGCAGTTCCTGTCCCGCGTTGAAGCTCACAGTGTCCAGTCCACTTTAAATCCTTCACAGTCTCTGTTCCTGGGAAGTCAAGGCTTAACTAAGTCATAAACCAACAAAATACTGGCACCACACTCATGCTTCCTCATTCTTCTGTGAGTCTGGCTGGTCTGCAAAAATCCTCAGCAGCTTGGCCAGCCCTTGGACTCAGCCGAAGTTTCAGCTGGTTCCCAGAATCAAAATCACTTCATCCAGGTTCTCAAAATAACAATCATTCTCTCCAGTCTGGGCCTCTTTTCCTCAGCCTCCAGAACCTGGCTCCAAAAAGATCTGAAATCCCAGATAGGGCTTCTCCTTATATGCCTATTAGTTCCTCCCTGTTCTGCCCCTTCCTGTTACATCAGCAACTTCCTATTATGTCAGCAACAGAGGTTCATACCTTTTGTTTCTTAACAGAGGCTTGATCTAATTAATTTCAAACTAGGTGCTTAAGTCCCTGTTAGCTTTGCCAATACAAAGGGATCAAATTACATTACTATTACATATGGAAATATGTTTTGCATGATGTCACATGTATAATTCATCATATTTCTTGCCTTCTCAATGGTGAAGGGAGGCAGGATTAAGGGATAGAGAGAGAATTTGTATAGCAAAATAAAAATGTTAAAAATAAAGCATAATTTAAAAAGAATAGATCATATTTTATCAGAGAAGAAAAGAATTTTTTTTTAAATTGATGTGGGCTTTTTACTTGAGGTCACTTTCTGTGTACCATCATGGCATTAACTTGTCAAGGATAGGAACAGAATTCAGGAGGTGGGAGAGTGGAGAGCAAATAAAAAAAAAAAAAAGCAACCAAAAATAAAGGTGCAAAAAGAGAAAAAAAGTTATGGTGTACAATTGAGATGATTACATTTTGAATTATTTTAAAGCAATGTAAATAATAAAAATGAGAAAGGACAAATGAAATCCCTTGTAATTAAAAAAAAAAGGAAAATAAGGAACTCCAAAAATTAAACATGCCAAATGATTCTGAAATAAATGCAGAGCGCCTCACACATATTTAGCCACTTCTACAAAGAAGAGAGATAGATTTTGTTCCATTTCTTCCCTGGGGTCAGGCTTGGTCAATATAATTGTATGGCGTTGAGTTTCCCTTGGACCCTAAAGAGATCCAAAACAGCAAATTCCCAAATATACCAACATATTCATGGCAACATTCTGCATAAGCAAAGACCAAAAAAAAAAAAAAAACAAAAACAAAGTGAAGTCCATTAATTGAGAAATGGCTAACCAAGTTCTAGCACATTTATACAATGGAATACTACTGCATCATAGAAAATATTCAATATGAAAAATTCAGAAAAGCGTTCAAAGTCATGTAAAATAAGCAAGAAGAGGAAAACAATATAGACAATGACAAACTAAAATAAATGAAAATGATAGAATATAGACAAAAAGAGTGCGATGTGATAACAACCAAGTTTGATCCCAAAGAAAATAACCTGATATAAAGTCGATGATAATAATAATTAATGATGATGATGATAATGCTATATTCACAAAGTTAACTTAGTTTATCTCTAGCAGAAAAGGGTATCTTTCATGGATAATGGCGAAACCACATCGAAAGGTCAGCAACTTTCCTTTACCCTCCAACATTATCTTCTTTCTCTGTCCTCATGATTGGCTGCTCTTCCAATCTTATTTCTAAAAAAGATTATTGTAAGAAGTTATAAAATCAGTTCAAATTTCAGGGTGTCTAATTTGATCTTCAAAAGAAAAAAAGCCTAAGCAGACACATCATATTGTGATCACCAACTTTGATAAACTGGACTCTCCTCAGCAATGCACAGTTACAAGACAACTCTACAAGTCTCAGGATGGAAGGAGATACCTACATTCAGAGAAAGATCTAGAAAGAACAGAGTTTAAATGGAGACTGAAGCAATCTACATGCCGTCGTTCTTTTCTGTGTTTGGTTTTGTTTCTTTTTTTTTCTATTATTCACTCCATTAGTTACAACCATTCTATACAAACAGACTAATGTCCAATGTGAAAGTATTTGCAGATCCTATACTTGATTGCATGCCACCATGGGTGGGGGAGAGGTAGGGGAGAAAATTTGAAACTCAAGGCATTGTAGAACTGAATCTTGTAAACTAAAAGTAAATAAACAAACCAATTGAAAAATTAAAAAAAAGAAACTGCCCCCCCCAAAAAAAAACTAAGTACATTTTTTCGAGTAATATTAAAAGTAAAACTTGCAAATCAAAGTCAGCTTTGTTTCCTAGTTGTCTGAGATGTATGAAAGGATCAAATAAGGGGACCAGAAGGTTAGAAAGATAAATGGGGGAAAGAGGGAACATCAACAAAAGAGGGAAAATCATTTTATCGAGCTTTCTGACTGAACATACAGGCAGAAAATTATCATTGCCTATACTGGCCCAGTACCAATAGGGTTATTTTTTTTTCTCTCTGACACATTTCAGTTCTTCCATCACATTGTAAAAATAATAGTAATCTAAAGAAATAGAGGATGGCCTTATTGGTTTCCATTTGTAATTTCTATGAAGCTTTTAAAGAGTATAAATTGAGAGAGATCCTAAAGATAATGAAATAAAAGCCTTTTTTTTTGCTACAACAGAGCATTCTGGGTGTGTGTGTGTGTGTGTGTGTGTGTGTGTGTTTGTATATGTTTGTGTATAAGGTGGAAAGTGGGCTTCAGAGAAATGGGGAGAAAAAAGACAAAAGTAACCAGTAAGTAATAAAGGTGTTAGTTTCTGTAAAGGATTTTTTTTTCTTTTGATGTAAAACAATGACATCACAGTCACTGCCAAACACAGAAGAATATGCAATTTCACATATGACCGCATGTAAAATTATGTATTGTTTAAGATTCCACCTTCTTAAAATCCTCTTCCTTTTTTTTTTATAAATATATATTGGTAACATTTGTTTTAAAATTAGCTCCATTTCAAAAAATATCCCTCTATAATAGAACAATTTCTGGGATGAAAGTAAGAAATAGGAAGGATGAAAGGAAGGAAGGAATGATGGGAGGAAGGATGGAAGGAAGAACAAAAGGAAGAAAAGAAGGAAGGAAGGAAGAAAGGATTAAAGGAATGAAGAGTGGAAGGTGAAGAGGAAGAAACACTTGCTAGCTTGTGATCCAAGACAAGTCACCTAATCTCTGTTTACTTCATTTTCCTCAGCTATAAAATATTAGAAGAATCAAATAAGATAATATTTGATTTTAAAAATAGGAAGAAGAATAAGATAAAGAAAAGGAGGAGGAAGAGAAGAAGAAAAGAAGAAGAAACACTTACTAGCTATGTGACCCTGTGAAAGTTACTTATCCTCTGTTTACGTCAGTTTCCTCAACTATAAAATATTGGAAAAATCAAATATCATAATATTTGATAGAAAAGAATTCAGCAAAAATAACCAATGTATCTACCATGTCTAATATTAGGTGCAGTGTTCTGTACACATATCCCATACCTGTGAAGACAGAAAACGATAGTTCAATATTTCTTCTTTGGAGTCAAGCTTGTTCATTATACTTTCACAAAATTCAATTTCAGTGTTTGTAATAGCAAGCAAAGAAGTTCTTAACTCCTTGTTCCAGCTATTTAGTTGACACCTTGTTTCAGTTCTTCCCTATTATTGTATCAAGTCTTTGTTGAGATGCAAAACTTGTGAACCCCACAACTTCTGAACCCAAAACTTGGGAACTCCTGTTGCAGTCAGCAGGGTAAGAAACTAATGACCATATATAAGGAGAGGCCCAGGCTGGAGAGAGCAGAACTAAGAATAATTGAGAAGAGAACTCCTGTGGTAACAGAGTTGAGAAAGGGAAAACTTGTTGTGTTCCAGCACTCTATGTTTGTCTGTTTTGTCTGTGTTGATTTTTGTTTGTGATACTTTGTACAGAAGTTCTGGTACCTTACTGGAAGCCCTAAAAGAAGATTTTCCAGTTGTCTATTCACAGAGGTTCTGGAGGTGGGTTTTGGAGGTACTGGGACTTTATTGATGATTTGTGTTGACTTCTCGGACCTTGTTTGTGGGCCTCTGTTGATTTCACAGGCAGATAGTAAATTGATGATGGTGCCAGCAATGTGCATGAATAATATAGTGGCTCTGTTAAGCTTTGTCTTCCCAGAAACAGGAACTGTGAAGGAGTTGAGGTGGACTGGACATGTTGAACTTCAGTGTGAAATGAGAACTGGATGAGGAGCTGGACCAGGGGCTGGACAAGGAGCTGCCTGCCTTTGAATCCAGGTGATAGTTGGGTAGATTCAGGCATCTGGACCCATGGAAGAGCAACCATGGAATCTGAAAACCAGCCTTGAGTCAAGTTGAAAAGAGCTCACCTTGAGTAATTAATGCTGACTGAGAAGATTATGATTTACTGTGACCTAGAGGTGGAGCATTTTAACCTATGTACTTCTCATGTCTTAAGGAGGCTTGCTCCTTAAAGATGATTGAGTTGAGTTCTTACCGAATGATTTCTTTTGCTTAAAACTATGTGGGCACTTTAGTGATAAGTTGCTATGTTATAACAATTTGAGTACTGGACTTTGGTTTTGTCAGTGTTTTGTCTCAGTTAATTACTGACTAAATAAAGAGTTCACTATACTATGTAATCAGAACCTTGAAGCTATTCACAGCAGCAGTCCTCTGGAAAGCTGGTCATGCTTGGCTTTACAGTGTTCTTGTAAATTGAGTTTTTATTTTTAGTAATCACTGTATGTATATATTTCAGGGTTCTTGCTTCCTTTTGTAATCGAACATATAAGTTGTTTTTTTTTTTCTGTGCCTATTTTTTTGTCTTTATATTCCTAATTTCTTATAGCATAATGACATTATATTATACCATGTACTCAAATTTAGGACTATAGTGAATATTCAGGTGATATAGGATAATTCATTTCAGTGTGGACATAAAGTGCATGGAAAGGAGTTATGTGAAAGATAGGGTAGCAACAGGCTATGGAGATCCCTAAATGCTAAGAAGAGAATTTTCAATTTTACTCAAGATGCAAAAGATTGCTGCTGAAGATTCCTAAGCAGATGAAAGACATGACAGGATATTGTTCTCACTGAAAACTTCAATCCTACTGTCCCTGTTTGTAACAGTAATTAGTTTATCAGGATACTTAGCACTTAGTAGTGCTAAGTGCTAAGTGTGGAAGGTGCAAACTCTGTCCCACTGTTGAGAAGGCATGAACTCCCCTGTTGATGTGGAAGAAGGGGATTGGCTGAGGTGTAT
>CM053582.1:425978854-425994119 GCA_028627135.1 Pseudochirops cupreus
GGGCACAGCCACGGCTTCAGGCCAGGCTGGTTTCGGTTCGCAGTGCTGATATGGTTCCTTGTAGCCGAGCTGACTTTAGTGGGAAGTATCTTTGTGTGCGTTTTGGAGTTCCAGGATTGGTTTAGAGTCCTATTTTATGGGTATTTTGGGGTGGCTATGTGAGAGCTGCGATATGTTGCTGCTTCTATGCCGCCATCTTCTATTCCTATTTTTTAAAAAATATTTTATGTAGATTCTAAGGTTTTTTTGTTCTTCCAAATATTTTATTATTTGTATGAAGTATCTTCTTTATTACTATTATTTGTAATTGAAAATTCTAGGTCATTCCTAGAAAGAGTAATGAATAGAAATAACCTTGAAGCAAGTTTTCATTTGATGTTAAGGAAATCTTTCCCAGAATTAGAGCTCTCCAAAGTGGAATAAAGATACCACAGGTAGTGTCATTAGACCTTCAAAAAGCAGGTATATTACTACCTTTCTACTTTCTTTTAGTAGGTATTCCTTCTGGGTATAAATTGCATTAGATAACTTCATGCATTATTTCCATGTTCAGGATTTTTGCTCAAAGTTAATAGATTTAGAACTGGATGGTTTTGTTCACCGTAATCTTGTTCCTCTTTACTCAAACCATGTTATGGGCTATCTCACTTAGCCATATAAGATAATGGAACAGAGTTCGAGAATAGGATTGACTTTTCCCAGGTATGATTCAGGCAAGTCTGGAAGAGCTATTTTGCCCAACTGTATTCCAATAAATTTGACAATCTCAGTGAAAAGTTTGAATATTTATAAAAATACAGATCGACTAGCTTAACAGAAGAAGAAATAAAATATTTAAATAACCCCATTTCAGAAAAAGAAGTAGATTAGGACATCAATGAACTCCCTAAGGAAAAGAAAATCTCCAGGGCCAGATGGATTTACAAGTGAATTCTATCAAACATTTAAAGATTCTAATACTATCTCAACTATTTTGGAAAAACAGGTGAAGAAGGTAACCTTTCAAATTATTTTCATGATACAAATATGGTACTGATAGAAAAACCAGGAAGAGTCAAAATAGAGAAAGAAAATTGTAGAACAATTTCCCTAATGAATATATAGAAAAAAAAATTTAAATAAAAGATTAGAAAAGAGATTGCACCAAGTTATCACAAGAATAGAAACACTATGGCCATGTAGGATTTATACCAGGAATGCAGAGCTGTTTCAGTAGTAGGAAAATTATCAGCATAAATGACCATATCAACAGAAAACCTAAAACAATTGCATAATTATCTCATTAGATGCAGAAAAAGTTTTTGACAAAATGCAAGACCCATTCCTATTAAAAACACTAAAAAGCATAGTTCTACATGGAGTCATCCTTGAAATAGTAAGTGGCATCTATCTAAAATCATCAGCAAGCACTGTATATATATATATACATAAAGGAGAAGCTAGGAGCATTTCCAGTAATATAAGGGGTGAAACAAGGATGTCTATTCTCACCTCTGTTACTCAACATTGTACTAGAAATGTTAACTTTTGCAAAAAGAAAAGAAAAAGAAATTGAAGGAATTAGAATAGTCAAAGAAGAATCAAAGCTATCAATTTTTGCAAATGATATGATGGTATACTTGAAGAATTCCAAAGAATCAAGTAAAAAATACTGAAATAATAAACACATTTAGCAAAATTGTAGGATATAAAATAAACTCACACAAATCATTAGCATTTCTGTATATTACCAACAAAGTCCAGCACTAAGAGATAGAAAGAGAAATTACAGTTAAAGTAATTGTAAACAACATAAAATATTTGGGAGCACACCTGCCAGGAAAAAGCACGAAGTATATGACACAATTACAAAATACTTTTCACACAAATAAAGTCAGATCTAAATAACTGGAAAAAATGACATTTGCTCATTGGTAGACTGAGCTAATAAAATAGCAATGATAATTCTACCCGAATTAATTTACTTATTCAGTGCCATACCAATCAAAATAATATTTTATAGAGTTAGAAAAAATAATAACAAAATTCATCTGGAAGAACAAAAGGTCCAGAATATCAAGGGAATTAATGAAAAGAAATGCAAGGAAAGATGGTCTAGTCATACCTGATCTTAAATTGTAGTATAAAACAGCATAGCAATAATCACAACTACTCAGTACTGGGTAAGAAATAGAATGGTGGATCAATGGAACAGATTAGATACACAAGACACAATAGTCAATGACTATAGTAATCAACTGTTTGATAAACCCAAAGACTAGCTTCTAGGATAATAACTCACTATTTAACAAAACTGCTGGGAAAATTGGAAAGGAGTATGACAGAAACTAAACACAGAGCAACATCTCATACCATATACCAAGATAAAGTCAAAATGGGTTTACAATTTAGTACAAAGGCTAATACTATAAGCAAAGTAGGAGAGCAAGGAATAGTTTACTTGTTCAGATTTATGGAGAATGGATGAATTTATGACCAAGTAAGAGATAGAGAACATTATAAAATGCAAAATGTATAATTTGATTAAATTAAATTGAAAAGTTTTTTGCACAAATAAAGCCAATGCAACCAAAATTAAGAGGGAAGAAGAAAGCTGGGAAACAATTTTTACAGCCTGTGCCTCTGATAAAGACGTCACTTCTAAAATATATAGAGAACTGAGAAGAAGGTATAATAATACACGTCATTCCCCAATTGATAAATGGTCAAAGGATATGAACAGGTAATTTTCAGAGGAAGAAATTAAAGCTATCTACAGTCATATGAAAAAAATGTTGTGTGACTATTGATTAGAAAAATGCACATCAAAACAACTCTGTGGTACCACATCACACCTATCACATTGCCTTATATGACAAAACAGGGAAAAAAAAAATGTTGGAGAAGATGTGGGAAAAGTGGGACACTAAAGCATTGTTGGTGGAGTTGTAAACTGATCCAACCATTTGGAGAACAATTTGGAATTATGCCAAAGGGATACAAAAATATGCATACCCTTTGACCCAGCAATACTGTTGAGGGTATACATGATGGATTTCTAATGAAATCCTTTGATTTCTAATGATCCTTTGATTGAATGAAATCCATTTCATTCAAAGTCATACAAAGGTGGAGTTAGGGAGGAGCACCCAGCCAGTCTGCCCTGAAAGGTCCCCCTTTGAAAAGGTGGAGTTCTTTTGATAGGAGTTATCTTATAGCTGGCCACTAGAACAAAAGGGGTAATCCTTTCTCTCTAATGAATCCTTTTAAGAATTCATAGGTGTGGCCTGTTATAGCTAAAGAGCTTCAGGGAAGATACTTACAGGCTGGGGGCAGGGGAAAGACAGAGTTAGTGCTTTCCAGCTGGCGGGGGAAGGCGACTTTTCACAGGCTGATATCACAAGCTGATATCACATACCTAGGTGCCTGGACACAAATGAGATTCAAGACAAAGTCACCCCAAAATATTACAAAGGCATCTCAGCACCTCCTTCAATAACACTTCTAGATCTGTATCCCAAAGAGATGATAGAAATGGAAAAATAACCCACATGTAAAAAAAAATATTTATAGCAGTTTCTTTGTGGTATCCTAGAATTAGAAGGTGAGGAGATTCCTATCCTTCGAGGAACAGCTGAACAAGTTGTAGTATATGAATGTAATGGAATGCTATTATGGTATAAGAAATGATGAGCAGGTGGACTTCAGAAAAACCTGGACTTATATGAACAGATGCTGAGGGAGGTGAGCAGAACAAGAAAATTGTACACAGTAACATCCACAATGTGAAATGACTAACTTTGATAGACTTAGCTGTTATCAGCAAGGCAAGGATCTAAGATGACTTCAAAAAACTCATGATGGAAAATGCTGTCCACATCCAGAAAAAGGATTGTAAAATCTGAATGCAGATCGAGACATACTATTTGTATTCTCTCTCTCTCTCTCTCTCTCTCTCTCTCTCTCTCTCTCTCTCTCTTTCTCTCTCTCTCTCTCTCTCTCTCTCTGTCTCTCTCTCTCTTTTATTGAGGTATGTTCCATTGGTTCTAATTCTTCTTTAAAACATGACTAATGTGAAAAATAAACCAACCAACCAATCTTCCTATTATGAGGATCAGATGATCATTCCCTTTTCTTGGCTATACTTCCAGAAGTCATTGGAGTCAAGGGAAGCTGTCTCCATGTAAACCTTGTACCCTACACCCCAAATACTGAAAGCTATATCCTTCAATTGTTTTTCATGTCCTTTCAACAACTAAATAAATCCTTTGTTTTATTTGATGTGATATATGTTTTAGGGTTATATCACATATCCTGAGTCTGGTGGAGAAAATCATTTAAGGTTAGCCTATGCCAAGTGCTTAAATCCCTTCTAAGTCTTAAATTCTGTGATTCTGTGAAGTACTCGAGGAATACCGCTGTAGGAAAAATCCAGTAAATCTAGATTATAATAAATCATTGCTGTGTCTCCCTGAAACTTATAAATACATTTCATTTTTGAAGTTATTGGAAGGATCTTTCATAAAATACATGGTAACACAAATTATTTTAACTTTGTGAGCCTCTTTTTTATTTGTAGATAGAAAAAAAAATTCTTACACTATTTACCTTTCAGGTTAGTTAGAAAAGCAATATTTTGTAAGGTGTAAAGGGACATTATAATGTACGCTATTTTCAGGGATGTGATGGTAAATATTTATCAAGTAGCTCTCAGGGTTGTGGTAATGTACATGGACAGAATTTTATGCTTAATCAGTATTATTTATGTTTTTGCTTTTTGGAGGGGGGAAGGTAGGGCAATTGGGGTTGACTTGCCCAAGGTCACACAACTGGTAAGTTTTAAGAGTCTGAGGCCGAATTGGAACTTAGGTTCTCCTGACTCCAGGGCTGGTGCTCTTTTCACTGTGCTGCCCTTTAATCTGTATTATTGACATTTTTTTTTCCATCATTTTCTCAAGTCCAGACTGTAGACAGTCAACAAAATAGCAAATCAAACATTGATTTTTAGCATTTGCTAATTTCTGAGGTATGAAGGCTCACAGTGAATATTTTTACATCAGTTTTCATAAACTGACTTGAAATGGCTGCAGCATATCTCTTTACCATTATTAATCATAAATATTCCACTATTGTTTACATAGACATGAATAAAAATGTATTAAATTGTTAATAGATTCCATGCATAATGCCAAGCACTTGGAAGCCAAGATAAAAAGCAATCTTAACCCAGAAGGATATACCTAGCCCTAAAGAAGCCTACATTCTCCTAGGGGATGAAAACAAATATAAAAGTTTGATATCCAAGGAGCATTTTTTTGGTCTGGGAAGTCACAGGGAGAGTGAGTAGAGCCACAGGGCAATCAATTGACATATACTTTCCAGAAATTATATTCTCGAACTCTCACCATTAAAAAATGCTCCAGGAAAAAGAGCTAGAGCACTAGGTTGAATACTGAAGTAGAAGGATGAATTATTATTGTGATGATGTGTTAAACAGATTAGCAGAATAGCCACATAAGGTATTTTTTGCCTGGGTAAGTGTGAATGACCATAATAATAATAATAGCCAGTGTTATGTAGTGCTATGTGGTCTACAAAGTACTTTTTTGTGTTATCTCATTTGATTCTCATAATATTCCAAGGAAATGGGGCCTATAATTACTATTTTCATTTTACAAATAAAGAAACTGAGGCTGAGAGAGTAAATGACTTGCCTACGTGCCCAGAATTAAAGAGCTAATAAGTTTCTAAGACAAAATTCCTCATTTAAAGTTTAATGTTACATGTACTATATGTTCTAGCTGGCTCATCAATGGATGGCAATTTGCCCATCTATAAAATGAGAAAATGAGAACATTGACCTCTATGAGTCTTATTGGCTACATTCCTCAATTATTGAAGAAAATCATACAAACACTTGTTTGTAATGAATTTGTGGCAGAGTAGAAACTAGCTCTTTGAGGCAGAGAAAGGGGTTCATATCTCAGTATTGCTACTTTCTACATTCGTGGAACTGGGCAAATCAATTAAATTCTTTTTGAAATGAAGGGCTAAGAATAGGGATTAGGGCTGAGATTTCATTGTTATATTGAAAACTGATACTATGAAACTTTCCCCATCAGTTCAGGTTGATACATTCTCTGCCTCTAAATTCAATGATCTTCTAATGGTGGTGGTGAATTTTGGCTACAACATAAAGCACATTCTTTGTGAAACTGACATGGAGTCCTTATGTTCCACGTAAATTACAAAAACCTGGGAAAAATAACCCAGACATAATGCTTTCATTGAAATATTGATTTTTTTTGTTTCCCAATTTTGGGATACTATAGTTTTGTATCCACAATAAGGAATCTCATATCAATCCAATAATTTTATATAATTGAGAGAAATATCAACTTCTTGATACCAACTATCAGAGTAAATTACATTACATCATCTAAATAATGACTTGGTACCTCTACTTTTAGCTTAGTTCCTATGCCTGAATCATTAATTGGTAGGGGTCTCGCTCAGTTTTCCCATGGGTAAAATAAAATTTCTAATATCTTTACAACCTAGTCAAAAATGTTGAAATCCAAAAAAGGCATGATAGGTGAAGGGTATACAAATGTATATGTATGTATACATACACATATGTCTACATAGGAGGGTATATTTATATGTGTATGAATATATATCTGAGTATGTGTATATATGTGTACATAGAGGGCACAGGATCAATTGAATACAAAGGGATGATACTTTAAAAGGTGAAATTGTGAGGTGGGAGAGTAATAGAATGAGAGAAGATGGGGAGAGACAGAATGGGATTAATCATCTCATATTGAAGAGGCAAGGGATAACTGTTAGAATGGAGGAGAAGAACAGGAAGGCAAAAGGGAAAGGGTCAATCTTACTCTCACTGAATTTGGCTTAGGGAAGTAATGACATAAACTCTAAACTGGGTATCTTGCCACACAGGAGAGTAGAGGGGATAGGAATGAGAGGGGGATGATGAGGGGGTGGGGGGAGAGTTGCTGGAAGCACACACTTCTGTAAAGGGACAGGGTAGTGAATAGAACAAGGGGGGGCAGGATAGGAAGGAGGGACATATAATCAGTCTCTCACAATATGTCCATTGTGGAGATGTTCTACGTAACTACACATGTACAGCCTGTATTGAATTGCTTGTCTACACAGTGGGGGTGGGTAACAAGGTAGGAAGGGAAAGAATCTAGAATGTAAAGTTCTATAATTAAATGTTAAAAATATATATGTATATATTATTACTATTATTATTATTATTATTAACTACATCCAACTGGGAATTAAGATATAGAGGCACTGGGGTAGTGAGATCCATCCTGCCCCACCAGAAAGTTAGAGGGGTGATGGGGGAGGACATAGGAGAGAACAGACTGGGCAAGGGTTATACACTGGGATGACTGTTTTGGGATGGTGGGTGGGGAAAAGATGGGGAGAAAATTTGTAACTCAAAATTTCATGGAAATGAATGATGTAAACAAGAAAATAAATTAATTAATTTAAAAATAGAAAAAATAAATAAAATAAAGTTTGGGCCTACAAGAAAATAACGAAAAAAAGAAAGAAAGAAAGAAAGAAAAGAAGTAAGAAAGAAACAGAAACTGTTTCATTTTTCTCTTAGTACCTGGTCCAGTGCCTGAACAAATAATAAATACTTGATAAATGTGTATAAACTTTGATTTTATTTTAGCAGTAGCCAATGAAAGCAATCAATAAATTCATATTGTAAAAATAACAAATATATTTATTTTTTTTCCTTCTTTTTAGAGGGCATTTGGGGTTAAGTGACTTGTCCAAGGTCACACAGATAGAAAATGTTAAGTGTCTGAGGACAAATTTAAACTCAGGTCCGTCTGACTCCAGGTCTGGTGCTCTATTTGCTTCGCCCCCTAGCCACCCCTTTAACAAATATATTTCTGAGAAAACCACTCTATTCTGAGCAGTGCACTAAGCATTGAGAATATAAAACATGTGTGTATATTCTCTACTCTCCAGTAACTTACCATTTAGTGGAGGAAATAACATGCACACATGATGAGGGACTGGCACATGCAGCATGCTAAACAGATTATTGCCCACTTCAGGATGGCTAGAGTGCATGCTTCTGGGATTGTCATGATGACACATACTGGAAGTGCTTTGGAGAATTCTTACAGTGTGGTGACACATTCTATAACTGTTTTAATTCAACTACATGATTAAGAGAAGTCTTTATCTGTGTGTATTCAGAAGTCTTTCCAAGGTATGATCCAAGGGAATTTTAATTTGCTTAGCATATTTTTGTCTTGAAGAACATACCAATGTGCCATCATATATACAAATACATATACATATACATATACATATACATATACATACACATAAACACACACATACACATATATGTACAGGCAAACAATATAAGAAATCACATGACAAATTTTAAATTGAGTAGTACAGTAAACATTTCAAGAATATGGAGGAGAGAATAATTCCTGCAAATTAAGGATATATTTATATGTATGCTAAGGTTTGAATTAGTTCCTGAAGGAAGATTAAGTGTTGGATAATACTCCAGTATTCCATCACTGCATTGGTTGTTGTTGTTGTTTTAAAGTTAATCGATGGCCATCAAATTGGGCCCTCACCTAGCAGCTAACTTCTTTCCATAAGTTTCACAGAATTATTTAACAGTAGAACTATTTGATCTAGAAGCAACCTTAAAAGTCTAGATTGGGGTGTAAGGGTACATAGTGCAGCTCTGTGACTGAATCCAAACTTCATATGTTCTGTGAAGTTTGTATTTAGCTAAAGGGCTACACTTGAGGACCTAGAGGGCCACATGTGGCTTTGAGTCCCCATGCCTGATCTAGATCAAAACACTCCTTTGGCAGAAGAGGAAACAGAAGGGCTAAGTGACTTGCCTGAAGTCATGAGTGAGGTGCTAAAGTTGGTATTCTAACCCAGATCTTCTGATTCTAAATTCAAAGCACTATACCATACTATCCAGAAAAACCCTTCAAGCAAGTGTTGTTGGAACATAATGCAAATTAAAGGAAAGGCTGCTTGTTCATTCTCATCTCAATTTGTTGGAAATCTCTTGGGAGAATCACAATTCCATTCTACATAATCTCACAGCTATCCTATATGTGAAATAAAGGAGATAACTCATTTTCAGTTGAGTCACACTAGTGAATGCTGAGAAAACATCCAATATCAGATCAAAGGCAGCTGAATCCTCATTTGCTTGAGATCAATTTTAACCAATGGGCTTTGAATCAACTCCTTTTTAACATGCATTTCATACTCTACTCTCTGATACATAGAACCAAATCCACTGGATGTGTACCATAGGCACACACTACTTTATGAAAGCAAAATCAGACTCACTGTCAAAATTGAGAGAGGTTGAGATAACTGTGTGCTTATAATGCATTTAGCTTGAAAATGCAGGTGCATATGAATGTTAGGTTTCTTGTAAACTCAGATATTTCAAACTGGTGAATAGTATCTGCTCCCTTACAGGATCACAACAAAAAAAAAAGACAACAAAGACTGATCCAAGATTAAAAATAAGTGGGCATAGGCATCATAAATAAAACTATTATGAATCAAAGGGGCTCTTTAAGCAGTTTTTGTTTATTCTTCTATATGTCTGCATATAAATTAATTCCCTTCAACCCATCACAACACAATACTCATCATTTTAGCAGAAATAAAGAGGGTAGAATAAATTCTTCAATGCTGATTTCTTATCTGAAGTCTAGTCTCACATTTCTAATTGCCTTTGGATTTCTCCATGTCATCATCCCTTAAACTCAAAATACTCACAATTAAATTTGTCAGCATATCTTGTATCAGTCTTTTTCTTTTTCAACTTGGCTACCTCCCTAGTCCAGGCCTTCATCACTTCTCAACAGAACCTTTGTAACAGTATCCTAATTGATGTCTCTACCTCCAGAGTTTTGATTTTCCAATCCATCCTTCAACCAGCTGCCAACATCATATTCTCTAATGGATCAGACCATGCCAATCCCTAGCTCAAGAAGTTCCACTTACTCCCTATTGTCTCCAGACTGGGCCATCACCAGTCTTCCTGACTTATATATTGCCACTTGACTCCAATGATTCTGAAGGAGTGAGGCTGATGACTGTGTACTGCTCTGCCTCACTTAAATCCAATTTGCTTACAAGTCAAGATAAGCACCTCCTGATGTCATTGGTCCTCTTTGAGAATAAAGGACTAACAACAATTTTCTTCAGAGTAAAATATAAACTCTGTTTGGCATTTAAAAATCACCATAATCTGACAAATAAATCACCTTTCCAGACAAAAACTGCATATTACTCCAGTACCTGTACTCTATAGTCTAGGTAGCCCAGTCCAATGTTTGAATTCATAGAATATCATGTCTCCCCCAAGAAAGCTCATCCCTTCAAATATTATCACCATGCAAATTAACTCAGGTGTGATACACAACACTTTCTTGTCATCCTCACTTGTCTCTCCTCATTAATTGAAGGGCTAATGGTCAAAGACATAAACTCCAACCTGAAGGCCAGCATGGAATACCACATCTTGTTGTTCATGGAGCCAATACCAAGCAGAGCAGCTATTGGAAAATGAATGGTTACCTGCAGGGTTCCAAACACTTAATAAAGAAAGGATGTGTCAGATTATAGATTGGAGATTGGAAACTCTGGAGACAGAGACATCAGTTAAAATACTGTTGCAAAAGTCCTGTTGAGAAGTGATGAGGCCTGGACAAGGGAGGTGGACAAGTTGGAGCTGATATAGTCAATATTGTAAATGTCCATTGACTAATTGTAGACCCTCAGTCCTTTAGTCTCTTAAGTCCTTTGCATGCTCTATAACTTTTACCTGTCCTCTCTCCTCACCTATAAATTTTAGGATCTCTGATTTTCTTCAAAAAGCAATGTAGACACTACTTTTCTATATGAGACTTTTCTTGAACCATGCAGCTACTAAAATTCTCCTGTCCCCCAGTAATCTTGAATTTACTTTGTACAAGTATTTTTTCCCCCCAGTATGCTTCTATGTATACATACATTCCTTGTTAGAATATAAGCACTTTGATGGTAGGGACTATATTACTGCTGTAGATTTTGTCTTTGAATGCCTATCATCTGTCATTGTGAACAGCACAAAATAGGTACTTAAAACCTTATTGACTGATTCATTGGCTTTTTTCTCCAATGTACCTTTTTTTTCTCCTGACTTTTCTATTCCTGTTAATAGTACCATCACATCTTTAGTCACAGCCTTAAACTTTGGTTATCTTTGAATCTTCCCTCTTGTTGAAACCACCCTCATATCCAAAGGGTTATTAAATTCCATTGAATCTACATCTGCAATACTATTTATTTGTTTCCTCCTTTTCTTTCAAATTACCACCATGGATCTGCCCTCATTGCTTCTCCCCCGGATGATTTCAAAAACGCTTCTCTGTTCTTATATATACCGTTTTATTCATGGTATTTTCTCGCTCCCTTTATAAGCCTGCAAAATTCTTCTTGATCTTTTAAAGCAGTAGTGTCAATCTCAAATAGATATAGATCCCTTGGGGTTACATATTGACACAGGGAAATAACAAATTAACATTATCTGTTGGTATTTTTACGTATTTTGTTAAATTATTTCCAATGGCATTTTAATCTGTGTTTGGCTTTACTTAAAAGATTATCAGGGTTTTAAAGTACAACTCAAATGCCAAATCTAACACATTTTCCCCGATATCCTTATTCTCTAATGAATTTAGCTCTCATATACCACTTTATTGTACAATCCTCTAACATACAATATTGAATGGTAAGTGTTTGAGAGATAAGCATTATCCAAATTATAGAAATGAGGAGACTCAGAGAGCAGAGATGACTTGTCTATAATCACACAACTAGGAAATATTCAAATCAAGACTCAAGCTTGGGCCTACTGATTCCGTGGCTTTTACTAACATTATTAGTTCTATATAGTTATCTGTAGAATCATAACCTTAATAATAAGCCAGGTGGGTAATCAGGCAGCTAAGCAAAGGCTGCCTTCAGAGAATCATAGACTTTTGGCATTGGAAAGGATATCAGCGGGCAGATTGGCTGATCTATACGTGAAAGGAATACTTACTATAAAATACCAAACATGAAGCTATTTCATTTCTACTTGAGGAACTATAAGGAAAGGGAATCTACCACCTTTAGAGGCAGTCCACTTTTGGACATCTCTTATCATTAGGAAGATTTTTATTTATATCAAACCTAAATATCTTAGAAAGACTTACATGAACTGATGCAAAGTGAAGTGAGAAGAAACAGGAAAATATTGTACATAGTAAAAGGGCTATCATCCAATGAAGAACTGTGAATGACTTAGCTCTTCCTAGCAATTTAATGATCCAAGATAATCCCAAAGCACTAATGAGCAAAACTATTGGCCTCTAGAGAAAAAAAAAAACAACTGATATTGTTTGAAGCACGCTATATTTCACATTCTTTCATTCTTTTTCTTTTATTTGTGTTTTCTTGTACAAACTTACTAATATGGAAATGTTTTACATGATTGCACATGTATAACCTATATCTTATTGCTTACTGTCTCAGGGAAGGGAGGAGAAAGGGGAAAGGAAGGGTAAAGTTTAGAACTCAAGTTTTTAAATGTTAAATTTTTTAAAATAAATTAATTTATTTTCTTTTTTAGATCATTCATTTCCATGAGATTTTGAGTTACAAATTTTCTCCCCATATTTCCCCTGCCCAACACCTCAAAACAGCCATCCCACTGTATAATCCATCCTCCAATCTGCTCTCTCCTATGTCCTCCCCCTAGGCCCTCTGACTTTCCTGTGGGGCAGGATGGATCTCCCTACCACGGTGCCTGTATATCTTAATTCCCAGTTGGATGTAGTTTATTATTATTATTATTATTATTATTATTATTATTATTATATTTAACATTTGATTATAGAACTTTAAATTCTAGATTCTTTCCCTTCCTCCCTTGTCACCCACTCCCACTGGAAGGACAAACAATTAAATACATGCTGCACATGTGTAATTACCCAGAACATCTCCACAGTGGGCATATTGTGAGAGACTAATGATATGTCCCTGCTTCCTATTCCCCCCATTCTATTCTCTACCCTCTCCCTGTCCCTGTCTCCTTACACAAGTTTATACTTCCAGCAACCCTCTCCTGACCCTCCCCTCCCCTCTGTCATCCCACCTCTCACCCCCATTCCCCCTATTCTCCTGTGTGGCAATATACCCAGTTTAGAGTTTATGTCATTCCTTCCCTAAGGCAAATGCAATGAAAGTAAGATTGACCCTTTCTGTTTTGCCTTCCTGTTCTTCCCCTGCATTGTAACAATTATCCCTCGCCTTTTCTATATGAGATGATTAACCCTTTTCTGTCTCTCCTTGTCTCCTCTCATTCTAATCTCTAATCCTCATTCTAATCCTCTAATCCTCAGAATTACAAATTTTAGAGTATCATCCCTTCCTATTCAATTGATCCTGTGCTCTCTTTGTATTCATATATACACATACTCAGATATATGTGTGTATATATATATATATATATATATATATATATATAAACCCTCCTATATAGACATAGATGTATGTATATATATATATATACGTCTATATGCCCTTCACCTATCCTCATACTGAGAAAAGTTTCATAAGTTACAATTATCATTTTTCCATTTTGGCATGTAAATAGTTCAACTGTGATAAGATCCTTAGGATTTCTTTTCCATGTTTACCTTCTCATGCTTCTTGTATTTGAATGTCAGATTTTCTTTTAGGTTCTGGATTTTTTCAGCAAGAATGTTTGAAAGTCCTCTACCTCACTGAATGAGCATATTTTCCCTTGGAACATTATACTCAATTCTGCTGGGTAAGTGATTTTTGGTTTTAATCCTAGTTCCCTTGATCTCTGGAATATCACATTCCAGGCCCTTTGATCCCTTAACATAGAAGCTGCTAAATGCTGAGTTATCCTCATTGTGTTTCCACAGTATTCAAATTGTTTCTTCTTGGCAGCTTGTAATATTTTCTCCTTGATGTGGGGACTCCAGAAACTGGCTATAACATTCCTATAATTTTTCTTTTGTGGATCTATTTCAAGAGGCTATTGGTGAATTCTTCACATTCTGTTTTGCCTTCTGGTTCTAAAATATCAGGGCAATTTTCCTTGAGAATTTCTTGAAGGATATTTTCTAAGTTCTTTTTTTTGATTATGGATTTCAGGTAGTACAATCATTTTTAAATTGTCTCTCCTGGCTCTATTTTCCAGGCCAGTGGTTTTTTTTCAAGGAGATATTTCACATTGACTTCTATTATTTCATTTGTTTGGATCTGTTTAATAGTATCCTGATTTCTCATAAAGTCATTTGCTTCCATTTGCTCCACTCTAATTTTGAAGGAATTATTCTCTTCAGAATGCTTTTGAGATTCTTTTTCCATCTGGCAAATTTGACTTTTTTCAGCATTCTTCTCCTCATTGGCTTTTTGGGTCTCTTTTGCCATTTGAATTAATCTATTTTTTTTAGGTGATAGTTTCTTCAGTCAGGTTGTTGATTTTCTTGCATCATTCTCTTTCCTCTTCCCAATTTTTCCTCCACTTCTCTTATTTGGTTTTCAAAATCCTTATTAAGCTGCTCTGTGGCTTGTAGGAATTCTTCGTGTTTCTTGGAAGCTTTTGTTGTGGGAGTTCTGACTGTATTGTCTTCCTCTCATTCCATGCTTTATCCTTTTTGTCCCCAAAGAAGGAATCTAAAGTTTGGTTGCTCTTCTTTCTTTGCTTCCTTTGCCTACTCCTGTTGCCAGTCAATTACTTGATTTTTTAGCTCTATGGAACTCTGCTTCCAGAGGGGAAAGTGTAACAGCAAGCACCCTAGCATACCTAGGACGGCTACTAGCACAGGTTCTTAGATCTGCTTTTCTAAAGGAAAGCAACTCAAAATGGGTTAACAATCTTACTTTAATTAATCAAATACCATTTACCTAGTTCAGGGGAAAAAGTCAGCGCCCTGAACTTCAGAGAATACAAACTGAAGTTACAAACAAACAGAAAAACATCAGCAGACAGCTTCCAGCGTCTGACCATTACATCAGTTACCTAGTCAGTTACCAGAGAGGGAAGCACCAACATCTGGGCTTTTCACAGCCGGGGGGCTCAACGGCTGCCCAGAGTCTCGTCTGGCCAAATCACACAACTCTTCTCAAAGTGAGCCCCAAACCAAAACCTCACATCAGGGCG
>CM053582.1:425994619-426042467 GCA_028627135.1 Pseudochirops cupreus
ATATATGTCTGTGTGTGTATGTGTTTATATTCCCTTCAACTACGCTCATGCTGAGAAAAGTTTCATAAGTTACAATTATCGTTTTTCCATGTAGGCATATAAATAGTTCAACTTTGATAAGTTCCTTATGAATTCTTTTCCCTGTTTACCTTCTCATGCTTCTCTTGCTTCTTATATTTGAATGTCAAATTTTCTATTCAGATCTGATTTTTTTCATCAAGAATGCATGAAAGTCCTCTACCTCATTGAATGACTATATTTTGTCCTGAAACATTAAACACAGTTTTGTTGGGTAGGTGATTCTTGGTTTTAATCCTAGCTCCCTTGATCTCCAGAATATCATATTCCAAGCCCTTTGAGCCCTTAATGTAGAAGCTGCTAGATCCTGGGTTATCCTGATTGTGTTTCCACAGTATTCAAATTGTTTCTTCTTGGCAGCTTGTAATATTTGCTTCTTGATCTGGGAACTCCAGAACCTGGCCATAATATTACTAGGACTCTTCTTTTTGGGATCTTTTTCAAGGAGTGGTCGGTGAATTCTTTCAAGTTCTATTTAACCCTCTGGTTCTAAAATACCAGGAAAATTTTCTTTGAGAATTTCTTGAAGGATGCTTTCTAGGTCCTTGTTTTGATGATGGCTTTCACATAGTCCAATAATTTTTAAATTGTCTCTCCTGGATCTATTTTCCAGGTCAGTAGTTTTTCCAATGAGATATTTCACATTGCCTTCTATTTCTTCTTTTGCTTGGATCTGTTTAATAGTATCTTGATTTCTCATAAAGTCATTCGCTTCCATTTGCTCCAGTCTAATTCTGATGGAATTATTCTCTTCAGTGAGCTTTTGAAATTCTTTTTCCATCTGGAAATTTTGGCTTTTTAAGGCATTCTTCTCCTCATTGGTTTTTTGGGCCTCTTTTGCCGTTTGAGTTAGTCTATTTTTTAAGGTGTCATTTTGTTCGGTCAGGTTGTTGACTCTCTTTTCATGATTTTGTTGCATCATTCTCATTTCTCTTCCCAATTTTTCCTATACTTCTCTTGCTTGATTTTTAAAATTCTTCTTGAACTCCTGCATGGCCTATAACCAGTTTATATTTTTCTTAGAAGGTTTTGGTGCAGACATTCTGACTGTGCTGTCTTCCTTCCATTCCATGTTTTGATCCTTTTTGTCCCCAAAAAATATATCTAAAGTTGGATGTCTGTGCTTCCTTTGCTTTCTTTTCTTGTTCATATTGTCAATCAATTACTTGACTTTTGAGCTCTTTGCCATAGTAGAATTCTGCTTCCACAGAGGAGAGCTTTGTCTCTAATCACTGGGATTTTCACTGCTGCCGGAGCTATTATGAGGGTGCTTTCTCTACAGCTCCCACCATCTTTGGCTCACTGGTCACATAACTCAGGACCACCACCCAAGACTGCCATCCCAATCAGGCAGGTTAAGGCAAATGCACTTAGCCTCTGAACGGTCACTTGCCTCCCCTACATTTTACAGGCCACCAGCTCTGAAGTAGCCACATGGAGGTGGCTGCGGGGCCACTGCTTCCTCCACTTCTCACTCCAAGGGTAGAGGCCAGACTGTACTCCATGCCCCACAGATCCAGGAGAGTTGCACTGACCTTTTACTTTGTCTTTTATATTTCTGGGTTGATAATTCTGGAAATGGCCACTGCTGCTGCTGATGTACTCTCTGAATTCCCTCCAACTGTGGCTGGTCCCGGCCACACTGGGGCTAAGACCATGGACTCAGGGGGGTGGGGTGGGGGTGCTGGGCTCTGCTCTGCTCCCAGCATGCTGTGATGAACCCTTCCTATCTGCCTTCTGGGCTCACTTCCGCAGGAGATTTGTTTTTCTATGTCACTTTGTGGTTTCTGTAGCTCTAAAATTTGTTTAGACTCATATTTTATAGGTATTTGAGGTGGTTATGGAGGGGACCATAGAGTTTTCCTGCTTCTACACCACCATCTTGACTCTGCCTCCCCTTGGGTGAGTATTTAACTCCTGCAGGTCTTATTTTCAAAATGTATAATGGAACTAGATTATGTCTTAGCTACCTTTCATGTCATTGTCTATGACCCTAAATGTACATCTGTCTCACGTGGAACTCCATTCCATCAATTTGAAGAAATGGTATATACATGCAGAATGTCCTCTTGTCCACTTAAACACATATATCTGAAGTACTGCAGCAGATAGCTAGAAAATGGCATGAAAAGGTTAATATATGCCTAATTAGATGCCTAATTTTTCAAGGAGTGATTTTTTTTATACAGGCAGATTTCTATCTGCCTCATTGCTGCGAGACTACACATGCTTTATATTAATAGCTTCTTAAGAGTAAAGATCTACAGATATATATATATATATATATATATATATATATATATATATATATATGTGCACGTGTGTGTGCATGTGTATACACACACATATATACATACGTGTGTATACATGCACACACATATGTGTATGTGTGTGTGTGTGTGCATATGTATATGCATATATATACACACCATCCCTCTGTAGTGCCCACTAGGAATAAGATGTTGATACCAACGAACTGGATTTGGATGTTCATTCAAACCTACAGAATCCCATGGTTCTATAGAATTAGAAGAGATCTTAGGATTCAAGGCCAAACATAATGATCAAAAGAGATAATGAATGTAAAATGTTTTTTAAACATAAAAAGTATTAGATAAATATCCAGTATTAATGATAGTAATAATAACTATGCCTGTAATTAAATTTGACAAAACTGAAAGTGAGAGATTAAAAAATTTAGCCATATTTCTATAACATATTAAGGACAAAGCCAAGACTAAAACTCAGCACTTTAAAATTTCATCTCATGCTCATTCCATTCTGTCACATCTCCAGAGCAAAATTTCCTGACCTCAATAGAAAGGTCACCCATGACTACAACAAGTATTTATCAAGATGTCCCAATAACTGCCATTATTCAGGGGTATATACAAATATGATTTAATTGCGTAGAGGAATGCTGACATAGAAGCTTCCTCCACTCAAGTGAATTACTAACTCACTGGAAACTTACTGTCTAACAAGAGTTGCTTGGGACCCTGAGAGGTTAAGTGAATTTGCTCATCGTCGTACAGTATGTGTCAGAACTCGTCTTCCTGATTCCAAGGCTAGTTCTCTATTGATGAATATGTGATCTGACTTTGACCCTCATAGAACAGATCATCAACATAACATATATTAAAAATAAAAATCACCATATGCACACTCATTATCTAGGAATGTTGCTCCTTATGTTGCATACTATTTGCAATTTGAAAGAAATAAATACAGAGAGGTGTGATATGAAATTTCCCTCATCATTTAAACTAATTATTGTGAGGCTAGAACAAGAGCATAAATCATCAGCTCTTGTAGCATAGTGTAACAAATAAATAAAAACGCAGATAAATGAATGAAAAAATAAATGAAAAAATTACTAAACCTGGAATTAGAAAAAACTCGGTTTGATTCTTGTTTCTGCAATATTACCAATGTGACCATTGGCAAATCCCTCACCTGCCTCTTGAGTTTACTAATCTGTAAATTGATGGGCATTGCCTACCTAATAGAATTCTTTTGATAAAAATACCTTTTAAATAATAAAGCATTGAATTTTAATAATATCTTAGGAGTTCAAGGGAATTTAAAGGTAAACAAGTCCAGCTCTTATTTCAGTGATGTATCCTATCTGACAACTCTGTCTTCAAAGTTAACATTGATCTCTTCATCATTTAATCTTATAGCTTTTTTTTCCCTCAAACCTTATCTTTCTTCACCTCTCTCTTTCCCTAGTATACTGTCATCCAAGAGGTTTGTTAAGATCTTTTGGGATTTTCACCTTTATTAGGTGAAACTCAGGACAAAGAGAATTAAAAAAGAGTTTTTTTTTTAAAGTACTTTAGGATGGTAACATGTTGGCTGGCTGATCACTGAAAATGAGCAATGGTTTCAAGGTGGGGACAGGTTTTATAGGTAACTTTAAGACAATTCAGATAGGTCCACCTCAGCTAAAGAGGTCCTTGCATCTCATTTCCTCCCCAAGGTAGCAAGAATGTGATAATTTGCAGGTAGTAGTACATAACAAAGAGCAGATATTACAAAAAGCTTCGGACTTATTATCTCCTTTCCCACTAGAGCATCCACCAACAATGACTAATAAGTGTGGTTGGGAACCATGGGATACTGAGTCAATATAATGTTCAAAGTTCTCTTCAAATTGTGAAGAGCTTCCAAACTGTTGCTAACCAAGCCCATGGAGGTACAAGACTGGCAGATGAATATGTTAAAACAAGAAGGATACCACTAAGTGCAACTCAATTTAAGTGACTTTTATAATGTATTTCTTTCTTTGGCTTTCCCCTTTCTGTAGGACTCAGCTGTATGTGGATAATTAGTTTATTGGTTTTTCACACTGTTAACCAATTCATTTTTCACTATTTTCTCTTATGGGATTTTTTTTTTTTTTTTTGCTTTTTGGAGAGGGAAAGACAGGGCAATTGGGATTAAGTGACTTGCCCAAGGTCACAAGGCTAGTAAGTGTTAAATGTCTTAGATTTGAACTCAGTCCTCCTGACTCCAAGGCCAGTGCACTATTCACTATGCCACCTACCTGCCCCTTATGAGATTTTTGTAATACTAATTTCTCTCTTTTTTTTTTCCTTCCCACTTTACAGCCACTTCTCAGTCTATTTGGAAGCACCTCTACTTCCTTTTTCTCTCACACTCTTCTTAACTTTTTGGTTTAGAGTTTTTGACCTCATCATTCAATGAAATTGCTAAAATTACTAAAAATCTCTCAAATGCGAAATCTAATGGCCTTTTCTTAGTCTTTATGATGGTGAACTCTCTACAGCCTTTGACACTGTTCTTCACCCTCTTCTCCTTGATATAGATCTCTCTAGGTTTTAATATACTACTCTTTCCTGGATTTCCTCCTACTTATCTTAGTCTTAGTCTCCTTTTGCTGGATATTCATCCAGATCATACCTGCTAACAACGGATGACCTGTCTAGGAACATTTTGTATTCTCCTTCAATACTTTATCATTTGGCAATCTCATCAGCTCCCTTGGATTCAATTATTGTCTCTATGTGGTGAGCCTCAAATCTACTTTTCTTGTCCAAACATCTCTCCTAATTGCTAAATTTTCATCTTCAGCTGCCTATTGGATATTTCTAATTCAACATCTTAAACTCAATATGATAAAAGCTGAACTTCTTTTTTTTCTCCCAAACCATTCACTCCCTATTATAGCTGAAAGTGCCACAGTTCTCCATGTCACCTAGATTTACAATGTAGGTGTCAACCTAGACTTCTCACTGTCCCTCCCCTCATATCCCATCTATTGCCAAGGCTGCCAATTTTACCTTCATAACATTTCTTGCATATGCCACCTACTCTCTTCTGATTATCTAATGCAGGCTCTCATTAACTGACCTCACACTTGGACTGTTGCAATAGCCTTTTGTTTGGTTTCCTTGCCCAAAGTCTCTCATCATTCCATTCCATCCTCCACTCAGCTATTAGAGTAGTCTTCTTACAATGCATATTACCCCTCTACTCAATAAATTGCTACTCCCTATCACTTTCATAAGAAAATATAAAACTTCTCTTTAGGATTCCAAGCCCTTCATTCATATCTTGCTCCCTACATATTTCTAGTCTTTTACACCTTACACTCCATCCCACCTCAAATCATACATACTCTGTGACACTGGCCTCCATATTGTTTTTTTTTTCATCAGTACCAAGTCACTTTTTTAGGATGTAAATGGTAGTAGTTTTTTGGTACAGATTATGAAAAGGTCATTTAACCAAAATATGCATGCACTGAAAGACAGTAGCAGTCAAGCCCACAGTTCTGTGTTGTGAGGGAAGCCAGGTGTGGCTTAGATCTCCTAGTCACTGCTTCCAAGGGTGTGTTTGTCAAAAAGATATTCTGCCATGCCAGCATGAGGGGAGGAAGGGGAGGGCATTTTGTGCAGGTTGGATCCCAGTTGTTTGATGGAATTTACCTGTTGGTCCAGGTAGAGGGTTTTGATGAAATCACATAAATGGAGGTCATTCTTGTCAGTTGTCAGCATGTGCAGTACCTGTGTTGTACCCAAACCCAAATCCCAGGTCACTACACACCACCTGACTTGTGGCCCACCATTAAGCCCCTCTTGTATTTCTATCTTTGTCCCTTTTTTATTTTAGCTTGAAACTGCTTAAGGCATGTCTGGGCATATTGCTCAAAGTGTTTCCTGACTCTGTCTCCCCTAATCAGTATTTCATATTTTCTCCTTGAATCATTATAGTGTAGCAGGCTCATTATGGTGCAAGGATGTTATCTAAGTACCATCCTGTCCTGCCCCGCTGACCAAGTGAGACTCCTACCCCCTTTGCCTGGAACATGACCCTGGCCTGTTCTGGGAATTCCAGCCCCCTCTGACTACAACCTGAGGAATTCCAATTCCCCTCATTCCATGTCCCTCCACCCTGTATCCTCCACACAGTTAATGGGTGCACCCCTTGTACCCTTGTACCATACTCACCTGAGTCATGTGTCATACTCCCCTGAATCATATAGATTTAACCAATGGCTGTTCTTTGCTTCTGTTCATGATAGCTTCTGCTAGCTCCCCTCCCTATTATAATTTTATGGTTTTTAGCCTATATAAACCCAAATCTGATTTTCTAAAAATTGCTACTCATTTGAGTGCTGATCACTTGGGTAGTCACGCACTTAATCAATAAATCCACATCTAAATTTATCTTGAACCCAGGTCTTGGCTTGTTCTTATTTCTCTTCACAATACCAGTAACAACTGATAGACATTTTTTCCCCCATGCAGAGCATGCTCCACAGCATTCAGCACACTCCCAGTCATTTTGGTCTGGTTTCTTGATGTCCTGCAGGAAGATCCAGCTGCTGCACTCATTCTGGAGTTTCATCCCCTTCTCAGCATGTTCCCTCTCTTTCTGTGACTGGAAAAGGAAATACTTGGCAAAGTTCTTCAGTGCCACATCATCTCAGTCAAAGTAGTAAGACATAGACAGGTAGACATAGGAGGCAGAGAGCTCCAAGTTGACCTGCTGGTTGATGGCGGCTTCCGAGTCTTAGTGGTAGTTCTGCCACACCTGAGAGGAAGACGTCTGCTCATCCCAGCAGCAGTGGAAGCTGAGGCTAGGTTGGGACCTGGCAGCGATAGCTGGGGGCACCTAAGTGGGTGGCTGCTGCTGGAAAGGTTAGTGGAGGTGAAGGTGGAGAAGTGGCTAAGGACGTCTTTGCCGGGAATCCAGCACCAGGTTCCATTCAAGCTTTGTGGAAGCAGGAAACCTCAGTGACTGCCTTTTCCTGCTCTTATGGCTCATGTTCTTCACATAAGACACTGCATTTCCCAATTCTAGAAAATTTCACTGGCTCCCCACTCTTGGATACTTACCCTCTTCATCTCTGGCTTCAGGTTTCCTTCAAGAGTCAGCTAAAATCCTGGCTTTTTCATATCATCTTTCTTAATTCACCTTAATGCTCTTGATTATCTATTGATTACCTTAATTTTTCCTCTGTATAAAATTTTGTAAAATTGTTTGTGTTTTATCTCTGTCTTTACACTTGAGAATAGGGGCTTTTCTTTGTATCTCAGGTGCTTAGCAAGTAGCAGATACTGACTGACTGACCAATTGACCATCACCCCTATCATGACTTTTAATTATAGGTACACTCAAAGTTGATGTTCTGGGACATATATTCACCTTTCCATCTATATTCCCTCACTTAGTAATTTCATCAGAACTCATGTTTTCAGCTATTATTTCTGCAATATTACTCACAGATCTTTATATTTAAACCAATTCCCTTTCCTGAGCTATTGCCCAGCATTACAGACTGTCTATTGGGTATTCCAAAAAAGATACTCCAGATAATGAGGTGCAGGCTCTGGGAGCCTCCTTGAGTTCTCCTTCAATCTTTCACGAACAGGTTCTGGGAGCCCCTTGAACTGTCCTTGAATCTTCCCAAGGAAGGCATTTACCTGAGGCCATACGCCTTTCATTGTGGCTCTATCCAACTCTTTAGCTAGCCCTCTTGTCCAGTGATTTCCCACCCTTGAACCTCCTTTCCCACCCTTGAACTGGCCTAAGCCACCATTATCTGTAGTCTCCAGGTAGCCTCAAGCAACTTCCCACCCTTAATCACTCATTACTGGAGTCTGACCTCATCTGATTCCTCCCGAAGACCCTCCCCCAAACCACCACTCCTGGATTCCCACAACCTTTCTGTATATATGACCCCTTCTTTGCCCCATGGGTGTGAGAGTGCCCTAGAATGACTTAGAACAGACTTAATCTGGCCTCCTTGCGCCTTACAGATACCTAGGCTTCTTAAGAGTCTACCCAATATGGCAAACTTTCAATAAACTTTGCTTTTTCTTTGGCTGAGAGAAGACTTGAGCCAAATTCTTTTGGCAGGACCTGGTGTGTTGGTATTTTGGGGTCCAGAGCACCCCTAATCCTAACCACATGACACAGACGTTTCAAACCCAGTATGTCCAAAGCAGAATGAACTTTCTTTTCCCTAAAGTCAACCCTGATTTTGTGGCAAAATCTCTATTTTTGTAAGAATAAAACATAGGTTTATGACATTGATGTTTTCCTCAAATCCTTATTTGCCAATGCCCCATGCCTTTAACAGTTGCCAAATCATGGCATTTCTATTGTAATACCATCTGTTGCATCTGCCTTCTTCTTACTGTTCACACAGTCACCACTCTAGTTTACTTGGATCTCCACACTCCAATCTATCCTCCAGATAACCATTAAAGCTATTTTTTACATAAAAGTCTGATTATATCACTACCCCACTCAAATGGCAGTACCACTCAGTTGACTCTAGAACTAATTATTCTGCTTGCCTTTTAAAGCCATCCAAAAACTGTTCCCAACCTATCTATCCAGCCTAATTAAAAATTTATCACCTAGCCAACTTGTCCTTCCAGCTCTTCATTTAACATAAAAACACATCTTTGATCTCTGCCTCTTTATACTGGATGTTATTCATGCCTGGCAGGCATTTTCTTTTCCCTTTCACCTCATACAATCCTTTATTTCCTTCTAAATTCAATGTAGGTACTACATTCTCCTAGAAACCTTCTTGGATCCACCTCATTGGTCATATTCCTCAAATTGCATTCTATTTATTCTGTACATACTTACACAAGGACATATTATCTCCTCTGATGGAAGGTAGGCTTCTTGAGGACAAGGCCTGTTTCACTTTTTTTTTTAAATTTTTTCTCCTCTGAACCTCACAGAGTACCCAGCACTAATTTTTTTTTTATTGATTATCTATAACATCCAAGTAAGGATAAAACTAATGAACTAATAGTGTGGAAATAATCCTTGCCTTAAAATCAGAAGAGGAGGTCAGATTAGGTAATGTTCAAATTTCTATCCATTGTTAACATTATATGTATTTATGATCATCTAGCCTCTACTTGAATACCTTAGAACTGTTTAGAATTGTAATGCTATGCCTGGAAGGGTAATGAGCTCCCCATCACTCAAAATGCTTAAGTGGATGGATGGTTATTTGCCAGAGGATTTTATAAATGAGATTCATAATGTACGTAGGGACCAGTTGGATCATGTGCCCTCTGAGGTTTCTTCCAACTATAAAATCATGTCATTAGAACACTGTCCATTCCATTTGAAAGGAAACTCTACTTGTTAGGAAATGAATTAAGCTGAAACATTCCTCCTTGTAATTTTTAAGGGTGCTCCAGTTTTGTGGTCAATATCACATAAACAGAAAAGTTAGCCTATCAATAACAACCACAGTTAGCCACATACAGCTGAGTCCTACCAAAAGGGGAAAGCCAAAGAAAGAAATTAATTACCAGGTCACTTAATGGAATTGCACTTAGTGCTAACCTCCTTGTTTTAACATATTCATCTACCAATCTTGGCCTCCATGGGCTTGGTTAGCAAGAGTCTGGAAGCTCTTTATAATTTGGAGAGAGCTGTTGAAAGTTATATTGACTCAGTATCCCATTGTTCCCAACCTTGCTTATCAGTCTGTGCTGGGGGAGGCTCTTAGAGGAAAGGAGATAGCAAGTCTGTACCTTTTCGTAGTACCTGCTCTTTTTTGTGTACTCCTACCTGCAAATGGTCATGTCCTTGCTACCTTGGGGAGGAAATGAGATGGGAGGACTCAACCTCTTTTGCTGATGATGACTTATCTGAGTTGTCTTAAAGTTATCTATAAAAGCTGTCCCCAAAAACCACTGATCATTTTCAGTGATTAGCCAGTCAACTTGTTACTACTTTGAAGTACTTGTAATAAACTCTTTTTTATTCTCTTTGTCCTGAGTTTTGCCTCAAATCAAGGTGAAATGTCCAAAAAAAGTTTGGACTTTCAAAAGAGTTCTTGGGATGACAGTATGTTGGGGAACCTTGATAAAATCCTCTCTGGGAATAATAATCCATGTGACAAAAAGCCAACAATCTTTTCCCCCAATTAATTTAGTCCCTAAATATAGAGACTCTAGATCCAAGACATTCTAAGCATTCAGATGGTTTCAGATGTTTTAGGCATTATTTGGATCTACAATTTGAATTTATGTGTTTCCCTTGTAGTGTTCTTTTTTTTTTCCCTTCTCTCTATTCAGTCAACTTTTTCTACAGTCTTTAGGTATGCCTGATAGTAGAAGAGTCAGAGTCTGGGGACTTGGATCTCTGAAAAGAAGTCCTTGGGATCATGGAACCTCAGAATTCAAAGCAACCTAAAGATTATTTGGTCCAATGTATACCCAAAGCCTAAATCCTTTCTGGAACATAAATCTTGAGTTGCAAAAGGCCTTAGAAGTAACCTAGTCCAATACTTAATTTGTAGTTGAGGAAACTGAAGCCTAAAGTGTTCAAGTTATTTGCTCATATTCACTCAGGCATAAATGAGGTAGAGACAGGGATAGAGATAGGGGATGGCTTTGTAGTGTAATTGGTATTCAGAAATCTCATCAGGAAAATTCCTCATCAAATGATGATTGACATTACTTTGCATTTTATAATGGTAGCTACCTTGACAAGTGCAAGGTGAGATGAGTTGTTCAAGGTCACACAACCAAAATGATTAAGAGACAGTGGTTGAATTCATACTTTTCCTGGATTCAAAGCAAGCTCTCTTAGCCACTCTACTATACTTTCTCTCAGCAAGCCTACAGCACAAGCATAAACCCAAATTTTCTGACTCCAAGTAAAATCAAATGTTCTTTCCACTGTCCCACATAATTTTCTATGTTCAAAAAATAGTAATCATACTGCCTCTGTGAAAACTTTCAGTGATTTTGAACTTACTACCTGAGAAATTCCTTTTAAACAAATTTAATTGCTAAGAGCTGCTTAGCATAAGACCTTGAGCTCTTGATAAGTGCTGAATAAGTGTTTGTTGAATTAAATTAATGGCGAATACCATTAATTGTTGAGCTGAAGCTTGCTTCCATGTGACATTCAAGCAATTATTATTTGGAGAGTTTTAATCACAGTGATTCCCAATTTGTTACAATCTGACATCTTATTTGATTTTGTGATTCCATTACCATTCCCCAGCAGTTAAAAGTTTTGTGTGCCTAGGGGATGATGTAGGAGAATAGCTGAAGTTAGGATTGGGAAGATAAAGTAAACCTAGTTTAATTAGGCTGGGAAGGTGACTTATTAAAAACAACAACAACAAAAAAAAAACCTAACAAAAAACTCGAATACCAAACTTGGCACTTTATCCAATAGTTGTACTTTATCCATTGGCCAGTTGAAAGACTTTAAGCATGACTTATAAGATGAAAAAAAAAAAGGTTAATCTGGTAGCATGTGAAATACAGATTGTTGTTCAGTCTTTTTTCAGTCCTGTGCAACTTTTAATTACTGAATTTGGAGTTTTCATGGCAAAGATACAGGAAGGGGTTGCCATTTCCTTCTCAGTCATTTTACAGACAAGGAAACTGAAGCATAGCATGTTAAGTGACTTGCCTAGGGTCACACAGCTAATTTGAGGCTTGATTTGAAATTCATCAAGATTAGCATTCCTTTGTACTTTATAATTCTGCAAAGTAAGATAATTTGTTCAAGGTCACACAACCAAAATGAATAAGAGGAGTTGAATTCTTACTTTCCTGGATTCAGAGCAAGCTTTCTAGCCACCCCACCATACTTTGTCTCTGCAAGCTTACAGCATAAGCAGGTGTTCCTGACTACACGGTTGGCATTCTATCTACTGCTACACCGAGTTGCCCTAAGTATGGATAAATTGATTTAAATTTTAGAGACCAGAGGAAGTGACACTTAGGGGGCAATCAGGATGATCTGAGTGTAACGTAAATCTCTTGAACTAACATGCTGGTAATACGGATGAAAAGGGTCGGAAAAGATGGATGCAAGAGGCATTCTGAATGAACTGAAGAGAGAGAGGGAGAGAGGCAAAGACATAGAGAAAATGCAGAGAAAGATATTGATATAGAGACACAGGAAGACAAAGAAAGAAGTGGAGACTCACAAATAGAGATAGATAGAAAAAATAGGGATAGAGACCAAAAGATATCTTGTAAATTGACTCCTACTATGTTAATCCATTACTTTGAATGCCATAGGAATTATGTTTTTAGCAATATAATATAATCCAAAGAAAGCCATATATGACTAATGACAAACTTCATTATAGCAAAGTTAGGTTGTATCTTTATTTATTTTTTTTATTTCTTTTTTTTTTAAATTTTATTATAGTTTGCATCATTCATTTCCACAAGATTTTGAGTTACATATTTTCTCCCCGTCTTTACCCTGCCCACCGCCCCAAAACAGCCATCCCAGTGTATCCCCCCTCCCCCAGTCTATTCTCTCCCATGTCACTTTTTGGTAGGGCAGGATGGATCTCCCAACTGAGTGCCTGTGTATCTCAAGTTCCAGTTGGATGTAGTCAATAATAATAACCATAATTGCATATATATATAGATAGATAGATAGTAGGTTGTATCTTTAGCATTAATGCTACTCTCTCCTGTTGCAAGCTTTTGTTTTGATTCATAACATCTGTAAAAGCTAATGATTTACTGCTTAATTCAAAATAAGGGTCATTTTCTCTAAAAAGAGGGAAACCAAAAGTTTGAGGTTTTTGTGTTTAGGTCTACAGTGGGCAAAGAAAAAAAATATTGGGGAAAGGACATAAAAAATATCTGTTGTTCTGCATACAACTTGTGATTCTTTCAGAAATTACTGGAGAATCTATTGTACTGAGACTCAACAAAAATGAAATAGGTCTTTTAGAACTCAGGTTTTCAGCCAGTAGTTACACCTACTTTGGGAGCAAAGGGAGACTGATCTTCTAGGAAGGATTTATTCTTTATGAAGTATCGGACTTGACATTTGAAATAAAGTAACATTTCTTCATATGCATACTATTGAGAGATCATGCAATGAACCGAATTTAAGTTCTCCCAGTTTCCATCACAAGTACCAAGGAAATGAGAGCTGGAAAAAATACAACAACAACAACAACAACAACAAACCAGACAAGCTTTGTATAACATTACATGTAGAAGGAATTCTATTTGTCACTCCACTCTCTATTTCATAGCTGGATTCCAGATGCTATTACAGATAAGGGGAAAAATATGACCAATGGAAAGAGAAAAAATAAATGGAAGGTCAAGGATCAACAAGGCCCCCCCCCCGCCTTCTACAATTGCAGGAAATTGATCATGATTATGTGCATCTGATACTAATGTATGGTCCCTGATCTGTGCCCCAGAGAAAGAAGACAGGAGGAAGTGGGAGCAGGGGCAGAGGAGGGGAGAAGCAATTCAACATTCCTGCCAAAAAATGCCAAAATGCCCTGAGGAAGAAATTGCTTCCTCAAGTTCAATCTGGAGATCATTTTGGCCTCCTATTTTAAAGGAAAAATCAATGGAGTTAAGTAAATAATCCTCCTTATGCCCCCAGATAGCACTACTATTCAAGACAAAAATCTTGGGACCATGGGACTATGGAAAGGACTGCATGTTGTTTATTTTATGTTTTAGAAAATGAAATATTCTGATACACCATGTAGCACAGTCCCACTTCAGACACATAATGGCTGTATGCTATTAGGCAAATTACTTAACCTCTCAGTGCTCTAAGCAATTCTCTAAGACTTAGATAGAGAGATTTATGGGTCTACTTTGGTGGAGGGAATTTCTTCATGTGGCAGTTGACAGGTCCTGCTCATATCCACCCTATCACCATCAAAGTTCTTTTAAGTTCTTTACTTACCCCATGCTTACTCATCTTATAAACTCCCCCTTTTTTGGCGAGGATACTACCAATTTTTATAATCATTCTTCACTGATTATCATATATCAAATTAGTTGCTAGATATTGTTGTTTCTGATCCCACATCATTTTCCTCCATCACATAGAGGCCTTTATTTTCATTCATTCTGCCACCAGTCTAGTTCAAGCTCTCATCACTTCCCTCCTAAAATATTTCAATAACTTCCTGATTAGTGCTCCTGTCTTAAGTGCTGTTCCCCTTCAATCCATCCTCCATCCTCAAACAACAAAGAGTTGTTTGATTTTTTTTTTCTTAAAATGGAGGTCTCATTCTAACTTTGTCAGGACCCTACTCAAAAAACTCTAGTGGCTACCTCTAGAATGAACATAAAATTGTTTGGCATGTTAAGTCCTTCAGAACCTGGCCGTCTCCTACTTTTAAAAATTTCGTATACATTTTGACCTTACACAAACACTACAAAGTAGTCAAACTCCCCTTCTTAACATTTCTCTCAAATGGTACTCCATTTCTTAGCCCCAGGCTTTTAGACTCATATCTCCTTGCCTATAATGCACTCCATATACCTCACTTATAACTCTTTAAAACCTCTAGTTTCATTCAAATATCAAAATTCCCCCACCTATATAATGCCCCGATCCCCTCAATGGCTAGGACTTCCCCCCAAGATTATATCTAGTGTATATACATACACACATATGTGTACATTTTGTTACTTTCCTAGAGAGTGAAAGATATCAAGAATAAAGACTAGCTTTTGTTTTTGTACCCTCGGTATACCAAATGAATCCTTATTGATTGATTGATTAAGTGATTCAGGATGTTATGAAAATTTAAACACAGAGACAGGTACATAGAGGTGATCCATTAAGCAGAGGTTTCATATATTGAGTCTTTGATTACTAAACAGAAATGAATAAATCACCTATTAAACCTATTAAGTTAAGCTTAATTAAGCACCATATGCTAACTAACCAAGTTTACACTGGCAGAGAAAGTTAGTAATTTCTCTTCTCTGGGGTTCACAAAGAGTTAAAAAAGATGGGAAAATAAGCTCAAAGAATAATAGCACTAACAAGGTATCAAGTTTTGTTTTGGGTCCATAAGATTGACCCAGCAGTGTTAGAGTGGAAATCAAGTCTGTAGGGGAAAAAAAAATCTGCCCAGTATCACAAGAGGATTGGGAGCAGATGAAGGCCTCTTCATAATTTCTTCTTAAATCCACCATTATTTACTCACAGGCAATAGAGAATTAGAGCATAGGCAAATCAAGAAATATACAAAGGAAAGAAATTCTCTTGTCCTAACAAGTCATTCATATCAAGAGAATGCAGAAAATAGAGAATAAGATATTTTATCTCATAGAAATAACAGAGAACATAAACAGATGGACAGACAGATAGATTGATATGAATTACATTAAAGTAAACGACAATATTTGACCAAAAGAAGATAAAAGAAGAAGGCAGATTGACTATGAACATATCATTTGATACTTGGGAAATTCAATGGGTCTGTGATCTCATCAATATGAGTAGTGCCTTCATTATCACAGTTCAGAATAGAATAACTTCTGATTCGAAGCAGTTCTTGTTCACATACAAAAATAAAACCTCCATTGAGTACCTGCCCAGTGTATTGAAGGCTTCCTTCTAGATCTTTTAATATTTTGTCAGTGCCAATCTACCACTTGGGCTATTTATAAGTAATTTTTCACTATCCCTCTATAACTAGCCTAACTCCCTTTTTTCATTTTACATTTTCTTGATATCTTTTACACCAGTTCTTGGGCATAAATCTTTGTCAATAATGTTACATCCCATTCATCTTCATCATATTTCTCCATTTCTCTTTGGATCCTGTCAAAAGCACTGTCCAGATTTTTCCAAAAGAGCTTTTAATAGAGAGCATATCTTTAAAACTCTATCTGAATTCTTCTACCAAACTGCTTAAAAACTGAGGATCTCTTTAAGTATAGATTATTTTGGTTCTCATTAATAGCATGCATGGTGGGGTGAACGCTACTGAATAAACAGGCAGCTTTGTTGGAGAGAGGTAAAGGGATATTTAATCAGAAACAGCAGGCACATAGATTTTTTTTAAATGAAAATATCTACCTCAATACCACAGTTCCAATTCAATAAAAACAAGTTCTATAAATTGTGAATGTATTTCATAAGTTACCACAGAGATTAAAAAAAAAAAAAACATAAACATTCCTCATGAAATTATAATACCTCCCCTAAACCTAGGTAGATCTTCCCTTACCCCAAACAATCTTCTTATCTCCAACTAGGGTATAGGTACAGGCCCATGAACACATACTCACATCCATACACACACACACACACACATATACATACATGCACATACACACACACACACCTGCATAAGAGAGAGTACATACACAAACACCCGTCTGTTTTTTCTGCTGCTCAATTTCATGGAAAATGATAATGAACTGGGAAGAGGATGAAGAGAGATTGCAAAGAGAAGATGCTTGCAAGGCTTAAATCTTTAACCTTGTCCACTGCATGTGGTTCTGTTCCTTCTTTAGAATCCCCTCCTTAGCAACCCATAGATTTAAAGACAATATTTCTGTTTGTCTTCTGCATCTCTAATGGTAATAGAAATTTGAAGATCTTCCCTGCCCCTTAATAAGCCTAAATTAAACTTGAGGACCTTTCCTGATTTGAAAATATACTCTGCCCCCTAATACCCTGCATGTGCTCACCTGGAGCCTGTGGTGGGAGGCTTGTTTTTCAGGAAGGCACAACTTTTGTTACTTTATAGTCAAGTGAATCAAGAGGGTTGTGATGTTCTCTGACCCTGAAGAGGGCTATATATACCCCAGAGGCAAGGTTTTGCTTTGGAGCTCACTTTAGGAAGCGTGGTGTGATTTGGTCAGATGAGATTCTGGGCAGGTGTTGAGTCTGCCAGCTTTGAAAACCCAGATATTGGTGCTTCTCTCTCTGGTGACTAACTAGGTATGGATGTCATGGTCAGACAGCTAGAAGCCCTGTCTGCTGACTTTTGGTATTCTCTCTGTCTGTATTTTTGTCTGCTTGTAACTTCTGTTTATATTCTCCGAAGTTCAGGGTGCTGACTTCTCCCCCTGAATTAGGTAAATGATATATGTTTGTTAGATTAAAGTAAGATTATTAATCCTTTTTGAGTTGCTTTCCTTTAGAAAAGCAGATCAAAGAACCTGTGCTAGCAGCCATCCTGGGTATGCTAGGGTGCTTGCTGCTACAGCATCCCAAGCTCATTACTAGTTCAGAGGACCAGAGGATCCAGCATATATGTGCGTGCATACACACACACACACACACACACACACACACACCACACTCATGTTTGTGCTTTTCAAAGAACATGGCTGTTTTTAATCTTTACACCAGAAAGCTGAAAGCTCAGTCATATGCCTCCTTGGGGGCAAATTTTCCTGACAAATTTTTCTGGCTGAAATAAAGTAGGTGGAGGGATGAGTTATTCTTCCACTCTCAATTTCAAACAGCTAGAAGGTAACTTAATGTCATTTGTAATTATGATGTTGACAAGGATGACTGAACAGTCAAACTTCTAACAGTCACCTGTATTTGAGATTATTCAAAGATTTGAGTGTTTCATGATTCTCAGATAGATACTAATATTAGAAGAAAACTAGAAAACTAAATGATAAGTTATTATATCAGCTGATTGTCAAAGAAAGTACTGTATAGTAATTCAAAATTCAATTTAGTCTTCTCTTCTTCCTTAATTGACGTTTATGCCCAATTCACTGTCCCTCTATTCATGAGAGATAATAATTATAAAATCCCTTTAAATTCTGCCTATTACTAAACTCATTATCATCTCTCCTAAACAGAAATGAGTATGACTTCCACATCAAAGAGATGTGTGGCAAAACTCTATATTAATAATTTGATGTTTATGTATAAAATCAAGTTATATTTCTCCCCCCAAAAAACATATTATTCATCTCATATCTAAATGATATCTAAATGTCATTCAGATATAAGAAGTATGAAAATCAAAGCATAAGCCTAAGAAGGATGGAGAATTAAGACTCTGAATTTGTGTTAGGAAACCAAATATGACCAACAGATAAAAGTGATATTGGAAAATACTTTGGTCTTTTCTCAGCAACCCATGGCAAGCATAAAGTGATTGAGAAGGTATACATCAAAGAATTACATTCTAAAGTCAAAGATCAATGGTATACATACATTTTAGGGTAGTTAATACCTGCATAATGCCTGTCTTAATGAACGCTTTTGGAACCAAAAAAAAAATGGACTATGTATCTAGTCCAAATGCTATGCAGTATCAACGAAATACAGGGTTTATCAAACCCAAATTACTCATTAACAAAGAATAAGAATTGAGAACATAATCAGCTACTTAAAGACCTACAGAAACACTTCCATTTTACAAATAGGTTTACAATCACTATTTACCTTTTGACTTACTGAATGTAAGTGAATGTAAGATGAATGTAACCTGTGCAAATTTACCTTTGGCTAGATTCTAGGGAATGATTAAGATTCAGGAGCAGAACTAAAGATCATACCTAGGTGATATCTACATAAAGTGAGATAGTGATATGCATACAAAGAAATGTCAAGAAAAAAGATGGTATGATGCAAATCTGTTTAGAGAAATACAGAGGTTCACAACAATGACACAGGATTAAGTCATTGCCACCAGAAATTAAAAAAAAAATCCCAACACCAAACTTCAAGGAGTTCAAATATATTTATCCCTGGAGATTTTGAAAGGAAAAGGTAGAAACTGTGCAACATCTTACAAGTTTCCATAACTTAATTTCCAGTTACCTAGAAAAACTCAAACAAGAAATAAAATTATGTATCTCAAACTAGCTATATTTCATGAATTAAACTACTTCATATTAAAACTACACATTCAAATATTTGCTTCAATAACACAGACAAAACTGTTAGTTATGATCTTCTAGACATAATACTGACCTATACAAATTCAAGAACATTATAAAAGATGCAACCATATTTAACATTGACAACTTCAAATGTATGTGGAATGAAACACACTTAAAATATTGAGACCTGGTTAAATTAATCAAAAAGAATGTGAAAAAAGAATGAAATGCTTATTATCTCCATTTTTCTTGTTTGCTGTTAGATTTGTCTCAAAGATGCTTTCAGTCTGTCTATAGAAAATGATCTTCATATCCTAATACTTTTATTCCTTTACCAAAGGCAATCCTTTTGTTCACTTGTACAATAATATACCATATATTAAATATATGATGAGTTTTATGGAGACTTGTCCTAGTATGTCCTGTATATGTCCTATGTCCCATATATTTGTCTGTGCATAAAAGCATATGTATAAACTGTATATGTACTATGACCTACATATGTGTGTATGTGTAATTCACTGTACTTCACTGGGTGTATTGTGCTTCTCTGAACATAAAGATGAGGAAAAGAAGGTGATAAATATGATAATATTTCTTACATTTCTATGACACTTTAAAGTTTACAGGGCAGTAAACTCGTATATCATAATATTGTGGTTCAATTATGGAGAATTTATTATAATACTTTAGTTTAAGAAAAGGATAAAAATGTGTAAATAAGGTTTTTATGTATGATACTTGGCCAATGAACCTATGGCAAAAAAAAAAATTGTGTGACTTTATCATGCTTCTCATGGACCTTTCAGTCTTAAGCAAACCTATGCCTGCCCAGGAGATGACATCAGTATATTCTAACAAGTATTTTTCCATAGTCTTATTTCATGGCACCTAATATTTGAACCAAAACCATGTGGTTCCATTAAGTTGTATAGAGCATGGTGGATACATATCATATGTTAGCAATGAAGTGGGTGGTGAAGAAGAGTAACAAGATATGTTCAAGAAGTGGATATGTTTGAAAATATAACCAGAAAAGTTTTCTTACTACTTACTATTTCTTACTACTTACTATTCCTATTCTAACACATCTTCCTGCATTATAAACCACGCATCCAAATCTTCTCCTGGGACAATCTGGTCCCATTTGCCTAACTTTTAAAGATTCAAGGCACTGATTACTTCTAAATTACTGAATCAAATCAAGGCTAAATCAATAGGAGCACACATAGGGAGAAAGACTGGTTTCTGATTGTGTCTGACTGGAAAATAGTGCATCTCACTCAACCCGCATATTTGTATACTGCTTCATTTAACATCTCTGCTGTTTATGAAAGACTGACCAATGATTTAATAGAAGAGATGCTTCCTCAAGGTTAATATTGATACCACTATCATAGGAAACAGTGCTGCCATGTTAAGAGGTTATTTCCACTTTTTCCTCTTCTCATTCCTTTAACTGATATGAAATTTAGCAGAACCCTTATTTGCTATCACATGAAAATCTGTTTCCATGGATTTATGAAAATATTGATAAACAAATGCACATTTTGTGAAGATATGAACAAAGGCTTTTTCTTCTCTACAAGGCAAGGTTTGTAATTTGTGCTTAATGAATTAATGAAGAAATATATTTATTGAATTTTCTAACTTGAAAATGCTTCTGTCCAATGTCAATGCAGACCTCTTCTATTGTTGAGTCCCTTAAAAAATCCTGGAGAAGTATAAACTATCATTATATCACATTCTATAGACCTAGTCAGTGTCTTTGGCAAAAGATTTGCTTTTTGCTTTTGGTAGTCAGGAAAATATCAATTATGAAGTCACTGGTGGGCCCATGGTAACTGATGCAAGAATTTTTCTTCATGTTTTTCCTTTTTTTTTCTTGTTAATTTTAATGCACTTCTCTGGTATTCAATAAGTTATAAGCATCCTTGATTTGGCCTTAAAGCACAAGAGACTATTGCTTATGGAAGTGAATTTGTAGACTGATAAAAGATATAGCAGACACTGTCCACGTATGTGGAAGAAAAATACATAAAAATCACTTGGTAATACTTTCTTGGATTGTTGGTACCATCTTATCATCACATTTTAGTTTCAAAATATGGAGTCTTTGAAGCAATTAGTAACTATACATTGGTGTGATAGTACTTGTCTGTAATATTTATATTAGGGAATATTTTAAAGCCCTTGATGTCTGAATTTGTGTATGAAAAGACAAAGAGTGTGATTAGGCAGATGGAAAACAGATCTCCCTCCTGGACTTAGCATTTTCCCAACCTACTCATCTAAGTAGGAGAAGATGAGACACTCAAGTTTCTGAAACTAGGAAATTTGAAACTGTGGTGTTATTTGGTCATTATTATACAGATAACAGCATTCAGAGATGAAAATTTGAAGTATAGGAGAAATACTCCTTTAGTGAAGACAGGATCTTTGATGAAAGTTCCTAAGCTCTAAGGGTAAGAACGGCAGTCCAAATAAAAGATGCAGCCCAGAACATTACATAGATGGTAAGATCCTACTTTTTTGTTCTAAAGAATTTGGTGCCATGAGATAGACCATCTCCTGGTTAAAGGTGAGAGGACTTGGTATCCAAAATTTTAAGGGAATAAATTGGGGAGAACCCAAGTAGAGGCTTATTTCTTATCATTCTGGTTATCTTCCTGGTTTCCAAGCAATGATTTTTTGCATTTTTTCCTAAAGAACATGGGATATGTTGGGATTCCAGGGGCCAAGATGGTAGACTAAGTAGTAAATTGCTGTAGCTCTCCCATATTCATCTCCAAACAACCATAAAAAAAACAACTCCAAAACAAATCCTGGAATAGCACAACCAGTAAAAAGATGAGGTGAAACAATCTTTTAGCCCGAGAAACATGGAAGTTTGGGAAGGTCCTTCTCACTTCAGCAAAAGTGAAGTGCATTTCAGGACAAAAATATCCCCGCCAGCTAGCAGCAAGCCCCACCTCAGCAAACCAGTGGGACATTCTGAGCACCCGTGTGACAAAGCAGGCAAATGCCCTCAATAGGACCTCTCCATGTGTGTCAGCATAGCCAGGGTAAGTAGCAAACTCCAGCTCCAAAAACCACCACATGCTTCAGCATAGCCCGAAGCAAACAGGCATACTCCAGTGGTCAGAGTTTTACTTCCTTCAGGAAAACCAAGGAAAACAGGCATCCTCCAGTAGTCAGACCTCAACCACACACTTCAGCACAGCCCAGAGCACATAGGTATCCTCAAGTGGCCAAATCTCTACATGCTTCACTGTAGCCTGGGGAAATGCCAAAACCCTCCACTGGCCCTCATCACATAGCAGATACAACCACTAGAATCATCCCTCAACACCAGGTAAGCTGACAAATCTCTATGACTTCCAGCAGCACAAGCCACCCCCACCTCATTCTCTAAGCACAGAATCCAACATAAGGGTCTCCCATGGGCATCAAGGCAAGATCAGGGCAGCACAAAATAAACACCCTGGGTCTGCAGTCACTGTCACAAGAAGCCTGACAGAGTACTTCATTCAATTCTGAATGTAGAGCTCAAATTTAAAAGAAAGAAAAAAAAATTTGAGCAAAAACCAACAACCAGAAAAGAAAAGAATCTGTCCAATGTAAATTATTATGGTGACAGGGAAGACCAAGTCACAAACTCGGAAGAAGACAACAACATAAAAACAATTATAGGTTTATGGGAGGAATGCCAGAGAAAAATGAGAAGTGTTCTGAAGCCAAGGAAGAACTAGTGAAAGAACTCAAAAATGTGCTTAAAAATCAAATAACATAGATAAAAGAAAACATAAATGAGAGTGATGCAAAAGAATTATGAAAAAAGTCAACAGCTTGGAAAAATTCATTAAAAAGTAGAATTGGCCAAATGGAAAAGAAGATACAAAAATCCACTGAAGGAAACATCTCCTCAAAGAGCACAATTGACCACATGGAAAAAGAAGTACAAAAGTTAATTGAGGAAAACATCATCATAAAATTTAGATTTTGGCAAGTGAAAGCTAATGACTTTATGAAACATTAAGAATCAATCAAATGCAAAAAATTGGAAAAAATGAAAGAAAATGTAAAATACCTCATGAGAAAAACAGCTAACCTGGAAAATAGATCCAAGAGAAACAATATCAAAATCATTGGACAACCTGAAAGCCAAAATCAAAAGGAAACCTAGACAGCATCTTTTTTTTTTTGAACACAGAATACTTTTAATTTACTAATTAATTTTATATAATGTTGTGTATATAATATGGTATTGCTTAGGTTATGAAATACAGCTAACTGGTCAATCATTTACATATATAAGCATGCATACACAAACAAACACAAATAGAGAGGTGCTACTTGTGGCAGAAGAAGAGATTGGATCACATTGGGAAACTCCCCAATACATTCACTCATCCCAAAATGCTTGCTGTTTCATATTGTGGAATGCTGGACAGCATCTTTCAAGAAATTAAAAAGGAAAACTGCCCTGATGTTCTGGACCCAGAAGGCCAAACAGACATTGAAAGAATCCACTGATCATCTCCGTCAAGAAATCCCCAAATCAAAACTCCCAAGGAACATTACAGCCACATTTTTGAAGTATCAGGTCAAGAAAAGTAATAACAATAATAACACAAGTGGCCTGAAAGAAGCAATTCAAATATGAGGGATTCACAATCATAATTACACAGGATGAGGTGGCTGCCAAATTAAAACATCAGAGGGTGTGGAACATGATATTCCAGAAAGCAAAGGAGCTATGACTACAAGGAAGAATCACCCAGCAAAATTAAGTTCAATATATCAATGGGAAAAAATAGTTATTCAATGAAATAGGAGGATTTCAAACTTTCATAAGGAAAACACCAGGAATAAACAAAAAAATTTGCCTCCAATATGAAGAGGCAACAGAAGCATGAACAAGTAAAAAGGGAAAAGAAAATATAGGAGATTCAATAGAGCTAAACTTTTTACATTCATATGCAGGAAGAGGACACTTATAATTCTTAAAAAATGTACCACTAATAGTACAACTCAAAGGAAAGTATATAGACAGAGGGTATAGGTATAAGGTGAATTTGAGCTGGTCATATTAAAAAAAAAATTAAGGGATGAGAAAGGAGTACGATGGGTGCAGAAGGAAGGGAGCTGTAGAATGATGTGAATTATTTCACATGAAGAGGCACGAAAAACCTATTACAGTAGAGGGGAAGATGGGAAGGTGGCTAATGAGCATCACTTGAATGTTACTCTCATCAGTATTGGCTCAAAGAATCATATACACAATGAGCTGAATATAGAAATCTATCTTACACAGCAGGGAAGCAGGAGGGAAAGAGATGAAGCAAATAAAAGAGTGGGGATTGATAGAAGAAAATGGAGGAGTAGGGAATGACAGGAGAGGTGGTAGACAGAAACAAAACACTGATGAAGAGGGAAAGGGTGAAAGGAAAGAGAAGACAAACAGGAGAATGAATGGGATGGAGGGAAATACACAGGTAGTAATCATAACTGAGAATGTGAATGAACTCTCCCATGAAATGAAAGATAGCAGAGTAGATCAAAAACTGAAATCTTACAATACTTTTGTTTTATTTTGCAAGAAACACACCTGAAGGACACACACACACACACACACACACAGAGTAAAGATAAGGGTCTGGAGCTATTATACTTCAGCTGAAGTAAAAAAAAACAAACAAACAAAACCTGGTAGCAATCCTGATCTCAGACAAAGTAAAGCAATATCAATATTAAACATATATACACCAAGTGGTGTAGCATTTAAATTCTTAAAGGAGAAAGCGAGTTATAGGAAGAAATATATAGCAAAGTGATACTAGTGGAGGACCTCAACTGCCCCCTCTCAGAACTCGGAAATCCAACCAAAATATGAACAAGAAAGAAACTGAGGTTAATAGAGTATTAGAAAAGGGGGAAACATGTGGCCTCAGGCTGTAGGTTCCACAGCCCTGAGCTAGACCATAAAGGGGCCAAACTTAGTTGTCTTAAACTATTCAACTATAAGAATCAAAGGGCTACTTGGGATGTTAATGCCCTGCCAACCTGCCTTTCTTCTCTTCCACATGGGCTTGAGCAGACATTGTTGCTCCAGTCCATAAGAGTATATACTCACACTTTACAAGGATTAAGAAGACTAAAATGCAGGGCTTGAAATTAGAAAGCAAAATCAGGAGAAATGTAATACAGAGTGTGGAGGAAGAAGGTAGCATTATACTTCCAAGCATGATCTCCTGCATTAGGTACCAATATCACTATTAGGCAATACAGCATTTCTTATATCAGGATCTAATATTCAACAAAGACATATCCCCATTTTTCAGTTTTCATAAGGGAACACAGAGGAGCCAAAAGAGTTTGGAAATGAGTATGTGAAATGCTTGACTAACTGATTTTTGCCTGATGGCCTGAGAGAAACCTGAAATATCTTTACCATGACATGTGGCTATACTATCTCTATTAATCCAGATCCAAGGCAAAGTTAATCACTTGCAGGCTATACTGACAATGAAATCAAATGACACATCAATCTCCTATGGATTGTTTGATTTAAGAGAAAGATATTATGAATCTTAATGTCTACCACTGACCTGCAAATTGATCTAGCTTTATGTATAGAGAATGGAGACAGTAGATCACAGGCATTGCATGATTTTTCAGCACAGGCTTAGCAGAGTGGTTTTTGTTTGTTTGTTTTGTGTAAACTGGATGATTACTTGAAAAGTTCTGAATGGACCCTACCTTCTGCAATTTAATCTCTGATTTATTTAGAAGTACATCTAGGTGACCTAAGATTTTGACTACAGTAAGACATTCTACTGAACATGTATTGGCTGCAGGACTCTAGGTAACTCTTTTGACCTCTAGCCCCTGAAGAATCTCTGTGCTACAAGTTGTAGAGGGATTTTTGTCAATGAGAGTTTCCACATACAATGAAATATCAGGTCTAGACCTTGTCCCCAACCTCCACCCCATACCTCCTCCCAGGGCTTAGGTTATACTTATTTAAGAAGAGGCAACATGGTGGAATGAAATACATTCTATGCTTGGAATCAGGGGACCTGATTTTTAGTCCTGTCCTTGCAATGAACTAGTTCTATGATCATGTGCAAATCACTTCACTTTTCTAAGACTGTTTCCTTACCTTTGAAACGGAGGAGTTGAATTAGCTTATTTCTAAGGTTCAGTGCATGGTTTCTTGCTGAAGGCAAAATAGATTTGACTGGGATTCTGAAGGCTTCTTCAAATTTTTATATATTTCATCCCCCCTCTTCATGCCTTTGCATTGGCTGTCTCCCATTTTTGGAATGCTTTGCTTCATTACCTTGCCTAATAGGTCCCCATGCTTTCCTTCAAGACTGTGATTAAATCTACCTTCTATAGGAGGATGTTCCCAGTCCTTCAGCTGCTAATGATTTTCTCTTCCAAATTTCCTCCATTGACTCTATATACATCTTTTGTGTACCTAGATATTTACATAGCATTTTCTCTATTAGAATTTACATTCTTTGAAGGCAAGTACTGTGTTTTAACCTTCATATCCCTAGCACTTAATATAGTGCCCAGGATATAGGAAGACCTTAATAAATATGTATTTGTTGACTGAATTAGCAACTGTCATTCTTTGTTTTAAACATAGAAAATTGATGGCCAGATATTTTGGTTGAATTCACCCAATACTTGTGACTGTCCTGGTATATCATTTCAAATTATATCCCTATGTGTGTATGTACACATGTATATATGAGTATACTTATATGCACATACATGTATGTTTGTGCATCTGTGCACATATACGTATACATCTATGTGTGTGTATGCATGTGCATGTATATGTGTGCGTGTTTACGTATATGTATGTATATAGAAAGTAATAGGCATGGAAAATGCTACTGACCTTTCCACATGTTGAAGTATTCCCAGCTGACCATGCAGTGGACATTCTCAGCCTTGGTTTTACCTTTTCTAGAACATTTGCTTTTTTTAGTGAGAACTTTTAAGTTCTTTAATTCTCACAGGGCTTTACCACTTCCCTCACTTAAAAAAAATACATTTAAGAGAATGATTAGGTATATTAGATTCCTGCCATTGATTGCTAAACACCATGCTGCTTTCTAAGCATGAGGCATAAAGAGAGCTATAAACCACACATGTTATACTCTGAGGGACAATTTTCTCCTTTTTCCCCCAGATTTGTACACAGCCATTACCAGACAGGATATTGCAGTGTGGGAGGAAAAGAAGAAGGAAAAAAAAACAAACAAGGGAACAAATCTCGGATTTGATATCAATTTTTTCAAGGAAAGTAAGAGCTGTCTTCCTTCCCCACTCCTAACCCCCACCTTTGAACAGGGAGCATACCATGCAATAGAAAACAGAAGAACATAGGAAAATTGTGCTTTGCTCTTAATTTACTAATTTTTACATTTTTCAGTTGCCCTTTTTCTGAATGTCTCTAATATTTAAAATATTTCTAGGGGGTGTCAAAATGTGCTGCCCATGTCAGTAGCTTTTATTCATCAAAGTCTAGTTGAAAAACACTTGCTGTGCGTTCTTGCCATGCTTAACTTTCTCTTTCTGTGGATAGAGGCAAGTCCCTTTGCTGTCACGACATTAAGTTCCCACCTGGTACAAGGAGGACCAAAATGGCATCACTATGTCAAGGTCAAGGCACAATGTGTCAGACTATTACTGATCAGACCAAAACAAGTTATCAGAAGGTTCTACCACAGGTCCAGCACAAAAAGTCCATACAGAATTTAGTGAGGATGCATCTTTAAATTTATACATCTCATGTTTCTTTTGAGAAGTTCTAACTACCATACTACAGAAATGTTACCTGCAATCTAACTAACTACGAGTTTCTAGAAAATTAAATCAAATATGCGAAGTGATTTGACATAACAAGTAACTACCACTGGGTTAATGCAAAGTGTTTTCAGCATTCTATTTCTTGTGATTTATTAAATGTTGAATACAATTCAAAATGTCTTTGTAAACATGCTTTTATTGGTTTGATAAGGTTGCTAATTAGCTTAATTTATTGTTGATTTGAAGGAATGTTTAAATGTGGAAGTTCCTATATGAAGTGTACCTAGAATTTGGAAGGAAATAAAAAGAATGATTTTATTAAATTAAAAAAAAACATTTACTGTCTCTTTAGTCAAAAGTTACTTGAGAACTTTTGATGTTCTTGCAGTATATTGCGACTCCATTCAAACTTTTCTCAAGTGACTGCTATGTATCAGGAGCTGTCTGTCCTTGGTTCTGAGATTACAAGAGCAAAAGTGAAAAAGTCCCTACCCTCAAGGAACTTATATAATATAATCAAAAGGGCACTAGGAAAACAGTCAGGAAACTCATGTCCTATTCTTGAATCCTTCATGAAAAAGTATGTGACCATTGAGGTACTCACTTACCATTTATTTGTGTAAATTGACTCATAAATTCTAATGAGACCTTACTTACACGATGTTGTGAAGATGGAATGATATAACTAAAATTATAACTGTGCTCTTGAGATAAAAAGATTATCGTAATAATGAGCCAAATAGTTAAAAGCATAAATGCATGTATGTATGTTGATGCAAAATGTGACTGAGTATTGTAGTATACATAACATTAATTTGGAAGTAATTTCCAGTATCTTGGGAAATTGAATGATATAGAGCACCCTTGTGAAACTGGTAAACGAAAAACCAAGCTTTCCATTCTTGGATGTCAAATGAGTTACATGAGTTATTTCTGATTTGTCAGTAAGTTGGCAAAAATCTAAGATTAGATTACATGAGCTCCACATTATACTATATCTTACTCAAATTAAAGTTGAGTTAAACTTTTTAACCAAAGTAAAAGTCCAAGAGAAACTGATTTCTAGGATCATATTTTATCTGTCCATCAACAACCATTTATGAAGGGTTAATGATGTTTCGGGGACTGAATGCAAATGCAGTTGTGAGTGTGTGTGTGTGTGTGTGTGTGTGTGTGTGTGTGTGTGTGTGTTTATACAGTATAAATGGATGGTGACCTTAGAAAAATGGCACTCAGTATAAGAGGTGGTGTGTAGAGTATGGAGGAGGACTGAAGAAGATGGAATTGGAACTGAATTTTGAAGAAAGCTGTGGAAGCCAGGAGCTTGAGGATGAAGAACATTTCAGCCAATGGATTGATACAGAGTTGTTCTTGATATTAAAATGGTCAGTCACATTTACAGTTTTCCTACTATAAAATGAACACTTCATTTGTGCTATAAATCTGGCCTGGTCATATTGTACAATTTGGTGATATGTTTCTTAAGCATTTTGAATAATATTTATGTAAATTTTGTATATAGGTATTCATTAGATATCAGCCTGTAATTTTCTTTCTTGGTTTTACTCTTTCTGTTTTAGGCATTCACACCATATTTGTGTGATAGAAGGAATTTATTAGAATTCCCTTTTTTGTGTTTTCCCCCAAAATAGTTGGTATAACACTGAAATTAATTCCTTTTCAAATGTTATGTAGAGGCGGTTAGGTGGTTCAGTGAATAGAGCACCAGCCCTGGAGTCAGGAGGACTTGAGTTCAAATCCAAGGTCAGACACTTAACACAAAGCTAGCCATGTGACCTTGGGCAAGTAAACCCCACTGCCCTACGTTCTCCCCTCCAAAAGACAAAACATATGATTTTTTTTTCTGTGATTGACTTGTTTAAATTCTAGTTTTTTGTTTTGCTCAAAGCTTTTATAGATACAAAAATATTTGTAACAAAATCTTTCGTGGTGGCTGAATCTGGAAAATTAGGGTACGCCCATCAATTGAAGAATTCGTCTGTGTGTGTGTTTGTGTGGGTGTATTGTGTGTAATTTTAAACTATAATAAGTACAAATAGCAAAAACAAAACAAAATAGAATAACAACTTACCAAAGCAGTGTTTGAAAGTTTAAATATTTGAATTTCTCTTAGATGTTTGTTTTTAATTTTGAATAACAATTGATTTTATATTAAATTTAACAAGTTGGGGTACCTTGGCATTTCGTATTATGTGTGACAATTTCTGTATGACACTATTTCAGACTACTTTACTGGTAAAGGAGGTCCCTTTTTTGACTATCATGGTTATTTGATTTATCTTGATTAGATAATTTGTCGTGGCATCAGTAACACCTAAACTGTCCTATTTACCAAAATTCATTCTTTGGATGATCTTAAGGCTATGATTACAAATGTAAGCCTTTTAGTCACTGAGCCCAAGTTAATGACAATTTTACAAAGTATAAAAAGTGATTAGAACAATATATAGTGCAATGGGGTGGTTAGCTTGAATTTTATTAAGAAGCCTCAACATATTTTAGAGTTCTAATTAACCTTTCAAACCATGTTTTTGTGTGCATGTGGCACTGATAATTCTGAAGTTATTTTTAAAATCTATTTATTTCTTTATTTATTTTTAGTTTTCCACAAGCTTTTGAGTTCCAAATTTTCTATCCTTCCCTAACATCTCCCTCCCCAAGACAGCATGCAATCTTCTATAGGCTGTACATATAAATTCACATTAAACATATTTTCACATTAGTCATGTTGCAAATAAGAATTAGAATCAATTGAATTAACCGCAACAAAGTAGAAACCGAGAGAAAGAGAGACCAGAGATAGAGACAGAGAGAGACAGAGAGACAGAGAGACAGAACAAATAGTGTCCTTCAATCTGCATTCAGACTCCATAATTCTTCCTCTGGATGTAGAAAGCATTTTCCATCATGAGCCTTTTGGAGTTGTCTTAGGACTTCCATTGCTGAGAAGAGCCAAGTCTATCAATGTTAGTCATCACACAATGTGACTGTAATTGTGTACTGTATTCTCCTGGTTCTGCTCCCCTCCCTCAACATCAGTTCATGTAAGATTATCCAGGTTTTTCTAAAGTCGGGCTGCTTATCATTTCATACAGCAAATAGTGTCCTATCAATTCTACTTATTCAGCCATTCCCCAATTAATGGGCATCTCCAGTTCTTTGCCACGACAAAAAGAACTGTTATAAATGTATTTGTGATTTCTTTTCCCACTTGTATGATCTCTTTGGGCTACAGCCTTAGAAATGATTTTGCAGGGTCAAAGGGTTTGCACTTTTTATTGGACTTTTGGGCATAATTCCAAATTTTTCTCCAAAATGCTGGGATTACTTCATAAAATCAACAATGCATTAGTGTTCCCACTTCCCTACATCTTCTCCAGAATTTATAATTTTCCTCTTTTGCCATGTTAGCCAGTAAGACAGGTGTGATATAATATGTAAGAGTTGTTTTGATTTTTATTTTTCTAATCAAGAGTGATTTAGAGCATTTTATCATATGGCTATAGCTACTTTTAATTTCTTCTCCTGGAAACTGCCTAGTCATATCCTTTGACCATTTATCAATTGGGGAATGACTTGTATTCTTATAAATTTGACTCAGTTCTCTCTATATTTTAGAGATAAGGCCTTTATCAGAAACACTGGTGTAAAAATTCTTTCCTACTTTTCTGCTTCCCACCTAATCTTAGTTGCATTGACTTTCTTTATACAAAAAACTTTTTCAATTTCATGTAATAAAAATTATCCATTTTGCATTTCACAATATTCTCCATCTCTTGTTTGATCATAAATTCCTCCATTCTCCATAAATCTGATTGGTAAACTATTTCTTGCTCTCTCAGTTTGTTCATAGTATCAGCCTTTATATCTAAATTGTGTACCATTTTGACTTTATTTTGGTAGGAGGTATAAGTTATTGGTCTATGCCCAGTTTCTGCTATACTATTTTCCAGTGTTCCCAGCAGATTTTGTCAAATACTGAGGTTTTATCTCAGAAACTGGGGTCTTTGGGTTTATGAAACAATAGATTACTATAGTTATTGACTACTGCGTGTTATCTACCTAACTCATTCCATTGATCCACTACTGTATTTCATAGCCAGTACCAAGAAGTATTGATGATTGCTGCTTTGTAATACAATGTAAGATCTGATATGGCAAGGCTACATTCCCTAGCATTTCTTTTAACTAATTCCCTTGATATTCTGGAACTTCTGTTCTTCCAATTCAATTTTGTTATTATTTTTCTAAGTCAATAAAATAATTTTGGTAGTTTGATTAATATGGCTCTGAATAAGCAAATTAATTTAGGTAAAATTGTTACTTTTATTGTATGAGCTCAGCCTACCCATCAGCATCTTATATTTTTCCAATTATTTAACCCTGATTTTATTTTTGTGAAAAGTGTTTTGTAATTATCTTCATATAATTTCTGGGTTTCTGTTGTCAGGCAGACTCCCAAATATTTTATAATACCTACAGGGTCTTTAAATAGAATTTTTCTTTCTGTCTCTGGCTCTTGAGTTTTGTTAGTAATACAAAGAAAAGTCAATGATTAGTGTGGATTTATTTTATATCTTACAACTTTGCTAAAGTTATTTATTATTTCAAGTAGTTTTTTTTTTTACTTAATTCTCTAGGATTATCTAAGGGTATCATCATATCATCTGTAAAGAATGATAACTTACTTTCTATTCAAGTTTGCCTATTCTAATTCCTTCAATTTCTTTATCTTCTATTGCTAAAGTTAATATTTCTAGTGTCATATTAAATAACATTGGTGATAATAGTCATCCTTGTTTCACCTCTGATTGTTTTGGAAATGGGTCTAGCTTATACCCATTATATATGATGCTTGCTGATGGTTTTTGGTAGATGTTCCTTTTCATCTTAAGGAAGACTCCATTTATTCCTATGCTCTCTAGTGTTTTTGTTGTTGTTGTTTTTATAAAAGAATGGATATTGTATTTTGTCAAAAGCTTTTTTGCATTTATTGAAATAATCTGTTAGTTTTGTTGGAAATTATTCTCATTAGTACCATATTTATATCATAAAAACAATTTGTTAGGACTCCTTCAACTGTTTTCTCAAAGAGTCTATATGGAACTGAAATTTATTATTCTTTAAATGTTTGATAGAATTCAGTTCTAAATCCATCTGACCTGGGAGATTTTTCCTAGGGATTTCATTGATGGCTTATTAAATTTCTTTTTTCTGAGATGGTGTTATTTAACCATTTTACTTCCTCTTCTATTAATCAGGGCAATTTTTATTCTTGTAAGTATTTATCCATTTCACTAAGATTGTCGAATTTGGGGGCATAGAGTTGGGCAAAACAATTCTAATTATTGTTTTAATTTCCTCTTCATTATTGATGAGTTTACACTTTTCCTTTTTTGATACTGGTAATTTGGTTTTCTTCTTTCTTGTTTTTTAATCAAATTAACTAAAGGTTTATCCTTTTTATTGTTATTTTTTTCATAATACCACCTCTTAGCTTTATTTATAATTTCAATAGTTTTATTCATTTCAATTTTATTAATCTCTACTTTGGTTTTCAGTATTTCTAATTTAGTATTTACATGAGGATTTTTAAGTTGTTCTTTTCTAGTTTTTTTTAGCTGCATGTGGAATTCCTTGATTCGTTTCTCTGTTTTATTTATGTAAGCATTAGAGATATAAAACTTCCCCTAAGAACTGTTTTTGCTGCATCCCATAAATTTTGTTATGTCGTCTCATTTTTGTCATTCTATTAGATGAAGTTGTTGTTTCTATGTGTTGTTGTCTGAGCCACTCATTATTTAGTATTAAATTATTTAGTTTTTAATTGACTTTTCTTGGATTACAAGGGTCATCTTTCCATGGCTCTTTATTACATAGGATTTTTTTTTCTTTGCATTGTGGTCTGAAAATGATACATTTAATATTTGTGCCTTTGTACATTGGATTGTGAGGTTTTTATGTCCTATTATATGCTCAATTTTCATGTAGGTGCCATGTACTTCTGAGCAAAAGATATATACTTTTCTATCTCTATTCAATTTTCTACAGAGGTCTATCATATCTAACTTTTCTAAAATCCCATTTACCTCCTTAATTTCTTTCTTGCTTATCTTATCATTATATTTATCTAGTTCAAAGGGGAGGCAGGGGAGGTCCCATTAATACAGTTTTGCTGTCAATTTCTTCCTGTAACTCCCTTAAATTTAGCTTTTTCTGAAAATTTGGATGCTATACAACCTCGTGCGTATATGTTTAGTAATGATATTGCTTCCTTGTCTATAGTGATTTTTATGAGGATATTGCTTCCTTCCTTATCTCTTTTAATTAGATCTATTTTTGCTTTTTCTTTGTCTGAGAGTAGAATAGCTACCCTTGTTTTTAATTTCATTTGAAGCATAATACATTATATTCCAGTCTTTCATCTTAACCCTTTGTGTATCCCTCTGTTTCAAATGTATTTCTTTTAAACAACATATTGTAGGGTTGTCGTAATTCATTCTGCTATCCCTTTCTTTTTTATGGGAGAGTTCATCCCATTAACAGTTATGATTACTATTGGTATCTTTCTCTCCATTCTATCCCCCTGCCCATTTATGCTCATCTTTCTTGTTTCTCCCTTTCTGTCCTCACTAGAGTTAGGTTTGTAGCTGCTGCCTCTCTAATTATGCCCTCCCTTCTGTCAGCCCTGCCTCCCTTTACTTTCCCTTTTCCCTTACTACTTCTTTCCTCCTTTCTACCACTCCATCACCTGTATTTCCTTTTCCCCTCTAGCTGCCTGTAGAGTAAGTTAGATTTCTATACCTGACTATGTTATTCCCTCCTTGAGACAAATCTGATGAGAGTAAAGTTCAAACAATACTCATCACCCTCCCTCCTTTCCCTGTATTGTAATATGTCTTTGTACCTCTTCATTTGATGTAATTAACCTTTTCTGCCTCCTCCTTTTCTCTTCTCCAATTACAATCTTTTTTCAGTACTTAAAGAGTTTTTTTTTATCATTACATAAAAATAAATTTAAACCACCCCCTCTGTCTTCGTATTTCCCTTCTATATGATGTAATAAAGATACAGTTCTCAAGAGTTGTAATAGTTTGTACTTATTGAATAACAAGGGTATTTTGTTAGTTGTTATTTTTTTGTCTTTTGTTCCCTCTTGAGTCCCATATTTGAAGATCAGATTTTCCCTTGAGCTCTGTTTTTTTTTTCATCAGGAAAGTCTGGAATTCCCCTATTTCACTGAATATCTATCTCCTTCCCTGAAGGATTATGCTCAGTTTTCTGGGTAGTTTACCCTTGGTTGTAATCCAAGCTCCTTTGCCTTATGGAATATCATATTTCAAGCTCTCCTACTTTTTAATGTTTACAAGCTGCAAGGTCCCATGTAATACTGACTGTGGTTCCATGATATTTAATTTGTTTCTTTCTGGCTGCTTACAGTATTTTTTCCTAGATCTGATAATTCTGGAACTTGGCTACAATATTTCTCGACATTTTCAATTTGGTATCTATTTCAGGATGTGATCTGTTGATTATTTTCGATGACTATTTTACACTCTGGTTTGGGGTAGTTTTACTTGACAATTTCTTGGAAGATACTATACAGGTTTTTTTGTTTTGTTTTGTTTGTTTATTTGTTTCTCATCATGGCTTTCTGGTAGACCAATAATTCTTAAGTTATCTCTCCTGGATATGTTTTCCAGTTCAGTTCTTTTTCTCAATTATTTATTTTACATTTTCTTCTATTTTTATTCATTCTTTTGATTTTATTTGACTGATTCTTAATTTCTCATAGACTCATTAACTTCCACTTGCCCAGTTCTAATTTTAAGCAAATACTTATCTTCAATTAGCTTTTGCACCTCCTTTTCCATTTGGACAATTCTACTTTTTAAGGAGTTGTTTCCTTCAGTGTACTTTTTTCCCATTTTGTCAATTATATTTTTACATTTTTCTTCTACCTTTCTTATTTGACTTTGAAAATCTTTCTTGAGTTCTTCCAAGAAGGCTTTTTGTAGTTGAGACCAATTCATATTCCCCTTTGATGTTTCAGATGTAGGTATATTGACTATGTTGTCTTCTCCTGAATTTGTGTTTTAATCTTCCCAGTCACCAAGATATTTCTCTATGGTCACTGTTTTGTTTTGTTATTTTTTGGCATTCCTTTTGTTCATGTTGTTTGCCTTTTTGTTTCTGAATTGTAAATTTGATCTCTGCTTCTGGGACCCTGGGGGCACTGTTCAGACTTCTTGTGTGGGGAGCTAGGGCCTTGCTTACTGGTTTTCTCTGCTTGGGTCTCAGGTGCTGGCTGTTGTATGTTGTGATAATCTCATAGTTTACCTGGTGCAGAACTGGAGGTAGTATGTCCTTGATGTTGGCTCTTGCACTCTTCTCCACCCTGCAGCTCAGGATCTCCTACTGGTCTGCTGAGGTGGAGCTTGCTCCTGGCTTACCGAGACATCTCCCATCCTGTACTGTTCCCTTTCTGCCATAGCAAGAGGCACTTTTCCCATTAATTCTCCTATGCTCCCTAGCTAAAAGATTGCCATACCCCATCTTTGTTCTGGCTCAACTATTCCAGGATTTTTCCTTGGGGAATATTCTCTGGGTTTTTCAAGGTCAACAAGGGAGGGTGAAAGCAACTTACTGCTTATTCTGCCACCATGGCTTCTGGAAGTTTAAATAGGTGGCTTTCAAACATTCAGTCTGTGGCCCAATAGCCCAGGATTACCTGCTACTGCTACCACAGACCTGAGCAGAACTGAGCTTCTCTTTCTCACACATTCTGGCAGACCCCCAGCCTGCACTGAGATATCTGGAAGTCACCACTGCTGCCAGTGATTCAGTCCACTGGAGTCTTCTCAGGCTTTGCTGTGGTTGGGTCTGCACTGGTACAATCTGCTTGCTAGACTGTGTTCCTCATCCAGTTTGGTGCAACAGATCTTTCCTGTTAACCTTCCAGGTTTTCTTGGCCTGGAAATCTGCCACACTCTGTCTCTTTGTGGATTCTGCTGCTCTAGAATTTGTTCAGACTCACTTTTTTGAGGTATTTGAAGGAGTTTGTGAGTGACCTCAGATGAGTCCCTGCCTTCATTCCACTGTCTTGGCTCTGCCCCCTATAATTCAGAAATTATTAAAGCTTAAAACTTAGGGGGGATTCTTGGAGGATGGAAGAGTAGATCAGAAAACTTAAAGCTCTCATGATGTTCCTCCACAAAAGAGATAAAATAGTACCTCAGCAGAAGGAAAACAGATATCTTTCTGGGACAATCTGAGATCTGAAAAATAAATCCTAGAATAAGGCTTGTCCCTATGAAAAGTAAACACCTGAAGGCTAGGGACTTTTAAAATAACTAGCCACAAGTGCTGGAATTGGCTGAGTTGGGAGGCTACCTCTCCCCCAGCCACAGGACAGTGAGAGGAGTTGGGCATCTGAGCTTGGGAAGATCTAGGGAACCTCTGCAGACAAGGAATGCCAAACCCAACTGTGCTGTGGATATGTGAGGGAGGCAAGAAAGAACCAGCACACACCTCGTGGGTGCAGAAAGAGTGGGGCAGGACTCTGCTGACTTTGGGCACTTACAGGAGGCTAGAGGTCTTCATTTGAATTCAAGTTAGAGGGGAGAACAGAAGAGGATCAGAGGCCAGGGGCATCATCCCCTATACCCCAGCAGTAGATGTGATTAGCAAAACTAAATTATTACTAAAAAAAAAAAAACACAAAAAACCCCACAGACAAGGGAGAAAGAATTCAGCCATAGAAAACTGCTATGAGAATAGAAAAAAAAAAACCTGGGTTCACCTTTAGAGAAGGATAATGAAGTAAAGAAACACTTTTCTACCTTGAAGAGTAATGTCAAATGATCACATGTCCAAAAAGAATTCATTGAAGAACTTTAAAAAATACTTTTAAAATGAAATGAGAGAGATTGAGGAAAAACTAAAAAGATTAATAAGAACAATCTGAGAAAAAGAAGAATATTATGAAAAGTTAGCCCACCAATAACAAAAGGAGATATAGAATTTTAAGGAAGAAAAGATCTCTTTGAAAATCAGATTTGGGCAAGAGGATGTTAGCAAAATTATAAGAGATCAAGATGATAGATAGATAGATAGATAGATAGATAGACAGATAGATAGATAGATATACATATATCTTAGAACAAGTGGGGAAAGTAGAATTAGGGGAAAAAAATCCATTGATCACCAACTGAAAGAGATCCTACTAGGAAATCTCAAAGAAATATTATAGACAAATTGCAAAAACCCCAGCTTAAGGACAAAATATCACAAACAACAAGAAAAAAAATATTTACATATGTCAGTACCACAGTTGGAATCACACAAGACCTAGGTATGGTGTTACTAAAAGATCATAAGTGTTGGAATGCTACATATATTAAAGAGCAATAGAACTGGTCCTCTTGCCAAAAATATCACACCAGTAAAGCTAAGCATAATTCTGAATTAAAAAGACAAAATTAACCTTTAATCAATTGTCAAACTTTCAGGAATTTCTTAAAACAAACAAACAACAAAAAAGAAAATAACTGAACATAATAGATTTGACATACATGAGCCAAGGGAAATATAAGGTATATACCAATGACTAATTTCAAGGGACTCAATAAAAATGGATTGTTTCCCTTTTAGGTACGTAAAATGTAACATTTATGTCTAAGATTGTTATTAGTAATTAGGTAACTTATAAGATTGTGATAGACCTGAATATGATATCACTTCAAATAGTAAAACTGCTCAAGAACAGCTAAAAGAGTAAGTATCTTATACAAATGAGGTATGAGAAGAAGAGCCAATATAGAGCAATTAGGTGCGGGAAGGGGGCTGTTAGCTCTGGAAACCTACTTTCATCAGGAATAGGTTCAAAAGGGAAACATATACACAAAAAATATATCTAGAAGAGTATAAAAAGTATCCTAAATTAAGAAAGAAATAAAACTCTATGGGGGTAGGGAGGGGGAGATGATAAAGGACAGATCTTTAGAGAGGAGAGTGAGAAAATAGATCAAAAGAGGGAATTAGGAGGGTATTTAGATCAATAGGAATGAGAGGATAACGGAGGGATTTTGGGGAGGAAGGAAGGGATCTTTAGAGGGGTGGAGGAGGGAATAGGTTAAGGGGGTACACAAAAGGGTGTTTTGATTTACAGGAAGGGGAGGAAAAGGGAGGGATTGTTGTGGGGGTAAGTTAAGTAATAGGTAGGCAAGTTAATGGCTAGAAGAAAAGCAATAGGTTAACGAGGCATAGAAAAAGGGTGTTTAGATTTATGGGAATGGAAGGATAAGGGAGGGATCTTGGGGGGGGGGGTGTTGAATAAGAAGAGAGCAAGATAGCAGGTAGAAGTAAAGCAGAGGAGTTAGAAGAGATAGGAAAAAAGAGAGACACAAATATTTAAAAAAGATTAGAAGTAGAATCTCTTAGAGAAAGCATATGTTTATGTATTATGCATGCATGCATGTATGTATAAATGTATGGATGTATATATGTATGTATATATCAATATCTATATATATATATGTAAATACATCTATGCTTAATTGTGGCCTCTGTGGGGTGGAAAAGGGGGAAAAGGAAGGGGGGAAGAAAGTAAGAAGTTTACAGCAGAGAAAAAAGAACCCTGTAGAAGCAAAGAAAGGTGGACAACTTTCAACACAACACATAGTTTGATATATAGACTTTCTTGAAATGCAAAATAATTGTTATGTATTCTGAATCTTCTCATACATTCTTCCATGCACATTTTTCTTTTATTAATTTTAAATTTAAGTTTAATGTTTAAGTTTATAATGTTTCTTTTTCTTTTCTTATGCATTTATGTTTTAGTATTTGTCTAAAATTAAAAATATTAAAAACTGCACTAAGCTTAAGACACCATGGTTAAATATATATACTTGCGTTAAATACATATGCATGTAGTAAGCATGCAGTAAACATGGATGTATGCATATATATTTGTGTATACACAGTTACATGCACATGCATGTGTGTCTCTCTGTGTGTGTGATAGAGATGGCAATTGCATCCATGAGAAATAATGACATTCCCAAACAAGGTAGTATGGAGGGAAAAGAGAACTTGCCTCAGTACCAGTCCTTTAGGAAATCCCATTGCTATTAGACATGAACTGACTGGACAAGGATTCTGAAAATGAGACAAAGAAGGTAAGACAGGTAGGATGAGAACTATGATAGTACAGTGTCATAAAAACCTAGAAATGAGAGAATATCCAGGAGAAGAGGGTGATTATACGAAATGCTGCAAAGAGGTCAAAAAAGGATAGAGAGGAAAACACCATTCAATTTGGCACTTAAGAGAACTTTGGTAACTTGGGAAAGAGATTCTTCAAAAAACAATCCAATTAAACAAACAAAAAAAAAATTAAGTATTTTTTAACAGGAAGAATTTTTAAAAGGAAGAATTCAAACAATTTGACTTATTTTGATATTTTTCTTGGAAAAAATGGATGACCTTGGATAAAGTCACCAGATATATTAGTCATCTATAAAATGTGAGATAATAAATACTTGTACTGCTCAGTGTATGGGGATATTGTAAGAAAAGAGCTTTGGAAATTTGTAAAATTGAATTTTTTTTTTCTAAAATCATTGATCTAGAAGCCCAGAATTATATGTTTTAGGTTCTGATCTTGGAGTTCTATATAGCAAGGTGATTAGGTTATGATCTTATTTTATGTAAATTGAGTATGTGGACATAGAATTAGAGAGATAGATATCTGTAATTGTTTTGTAACACGTATCAGTTATGTAATTACATTGATCACAAACATCATGTGCTGATGAATGGGGACAGTTAGATATTTTGTGAACTCTCTGTTTAAGATATCATGAACGATTAAGATGTGCTTGCATTTTGGATGGCGTTTGAGACCACCCAGTTATATTCTATTGGTCTCTGCATAGCCATTGGACAACAATGCTTTTACTTGCCAGTGACTAACATTATCTGGAATAGAACCAGCTATTTAGAAGTGAAAGGCTCACTGTCCCATAACTAATCCTCAAAATCTTGTACTCTCTTAGAATTGTGTAATTAATTTCATACCTGCTGTGGAGATCTTATAAGTTGTGGGGGAATAATGATTAGCAGTTGTGGTAACATGATATACTTTGTCATGAGATATTGTAACAAGAAGTGAATTAACCTTGTTACCACCAAAATTTAAAGGTCAATGCTCTTGCACTTTTGGCACATTCTAGAGAATTTAGTGCATAGTACCATAACTTAAATCCAGAGAGTATCTGTATACCTGCACATATTTTTGTAAATACCACATTGAAATAGAATTGAGGTCAATGCTTTTGCCCTTAAGACTTTTTCAGGCTTGTAGTATATTTTACGACTTCAATGTGAATTTTTTCTCCAAGCTAGTTGAGGCTAGTTTAGCACTGTAGGGAATACTCATATAGTACTGATGAACTGCTAAGTTTCATCCTCTTTTCAGTATGACTAGAACTCTAGCACATCCCTCCTTTCCCCCGGAAATATTGGACAAATTCTTTTTTATCAATAGGGTATAAGGCTCATTTTTTTTTCTCATTCTAAGCCACAAGATAAGGTCTTTGGAAGAGTTGTGTTCCACATTCAAATTGATTCCAACATTTCAACATTTATTAGGTTCCTATAGTGAATAGACCATCAAGCTTAGTCCCTAGAAGACATAAAACTTACATGAAATATGACATAAATCTGATGATTCCGAAAATAATACTTGAAAAGCACAAAAGTATAAGTACAATTGGAGAAGAGGGGCCATTTACTGACTGATAAAATCTTTATATTAGGAAATTTAAGGAACATCTGAAAAGGAGACTAGTAAATTGTTGTCAAATGGTTCTAGTCCACTAGTATATTCATTTCTGTGCTGACCAATGATGATTTTAAGCCTAATTATTCTGTCTGTATGTCAATTTTACTTTTCTAAATTGGCTCTAATCAGAAGGACTCATTCATTCCACAATATTACTTGAATGCCTACTATCATATATAAATAGAATCTCTTTTGTTTTTCTTTCTCTCAAGCACACAAAATAAGTCATTAAAAGGCAAATTTCTTCTACCCATTTCTCTGTTCTATCCTTGGTTTAGAGAGGCTCTATGGCTTAATCAAAATCTGATTTAGGTTCAGCATACATCTGGGCTTGAAATCACACTCCAACACTTAACAATTGCATGAAACTTTGGCAAAAAAAATAATATTAACACCCTGACTTTATCTCAGTTTTTCTATCCACAACATCGTTCCACAATTTTTGTATTGCCTACCTCTCATAGGGTTCCTATGAGGCCATCACATTATAAGAAAAAAATATGTAGCATTTTAAGTTAAAGTCCCTTTAGCTAGAGGAATAATGTATGGTCATTGCTACTTATTTCTGCCAATGTATAAGGCATGAAAAAGATATGTAGGTAATAGGATATCAGATAATTCTCAGGGAAATTTTAAGTGTTCAGTGGAACCAAGAGCACATAGCTAAGCTTAATGAGCCCAAAAGATAAGTTTGTAGTATGGCTAAAAATGGAAGAGAAAAAGAAAAAGAATCCATACATTGTGTGAATATTCTACTTTCCTTGCCCTTTAAAAAACTTTTAAGTTCAGTAGCTGCAACTTAAAGTCATGCAGCTGACTAAATTACAAAGTAGAATATGACAAGTAAAAGGAAGAAATAGAGAATACTATGAAGTATTTGAATAGGTAAATTACTTATAGCTGGTAGAAATGAAGAAATGTTTCATTGAAGAGGTGGCATATTTCATAATGCTGACATGTCTTTTTAAGAGAGAAGTTGCTTAGAGGGAATTGAATCAGTCTTTAAACTGCATTAAACTCTGAAGAAAGCTTTTCCCTTCTATTCTCTGTATTCACACGATATTGTGATATATTTGACCAAGCAGTGAAGTGTACTGAAGCCTGACCTTAGAATTCAGAAAGACTTTGGTACAAATCTTATATCTGACACCTACCAGTTGTTTGTCCATGGACAACCAACTAAAAAACTCAGTAAATCAGATAACTGCTAAGTCGGTGATACAGAGCTTTTGCAGATCTACATTTGTGGAGTGAGCTTTTTGTAATAAACATGTTCATGACAAAGAGGAAGTACCCAAGGTCTGCATATACATGTTTTGACCAACTATATTGGGATTTGTATATCTACCTGCCTTAGAAATGCAAGCTGATACTGATGAGTTAGGTGAATGCACTCCATCAAAGATAGCTCCTCCAAGCTGAGATGGTTGGTAATAGAGAGAAAGAGACTCAGATTTACTGCAGACTACTGTGCATCAGAAAATGTCATATGTGGCAATTACTAATGGAAAGAACACAGAAACAATACTTAGGAAACTTTTTCACACACTTTCCTGGGACAGATCACAAATGAGAATTTTCAGCTGGGGGAAGGGGGTTATTGGGAAATAAACAACTGAATCCAAGCTAAGCCTCAAAAGATGAGGGCAAAATGCTGTGAGAATCAAAGGGGGCAAAGGCTTAGAATGTTTTAAAGAAAATAAACAAGTAGGGATTTTCACTCACCTTCTCTAGTCTCCCGGGGACTGCTCTGAATAACTTTCCCACTAAGGCATTTTGACAATGGTAACATTTATTGATTCCAAGGCAAATTCATTGCACTTGTAAACTTTTCACAATTTCTTCTTGAACACAAGTTCTTTTAAAGAGATTTCAGGGAAAACTATTTTTTCCTTTGCTTGTATGGACTAATCCTATAGTAGAATTAGTCGTTGTCCTCTATTTAGGGTGTTTTAGTCTATTGTGGTAGAAATAATTGGGAAATAATATGGATAATTCACTGCAGGAACAAGAAGAAGATTTGACTGGCAAAAGAAAAAGGCAGTTGTCAAACAAAGTGAGGTCAATTCTCTCTTCCTTGATGCGTGAGTAACTACCCCTTTGAAGGGTGAGGGGGTGTGTACCAGTCAAGGAGGGCAGACTTTGTCCTCATTTCCTTTTCAATGATAAACAAAAGTGACAAGAAAAGTGATGAAAAACACATTAAAAATAAATGGCCATAAATTGAAGCCTGATATAATGGAAAGTTTCCTGCAGTTTGAAAGTCTAATAGAAATAATACCATATTGATCCAGGAAGGGTGAGAGGAATGAGCTGTACTCTTGGGAACTCACTAAACCAAATGTAACCTAACCTAACATAAAGGAAAATCTTTCAGAAGAGGGCTTCTCAAATGGTCTCCAGAGCGCTTCTCTCCTCATTTGGATGTCGACTGCCATCTGAGAGAAAGCAAGGACATGTGCTCCTGTCACAAGCTGAAGGCTATTTTCATAATAGTCTTTGAGGGGGTAGAGTCAAGGAAATGTACAAATGGAACATATTGACATTCCAAGTAATAATCCAAATGGCACAAAGGATGAATAACTCTGTCTCTTAAACCTCCTTTAGCCATCTGCTCTATTTTATTACCTGTGACACAGCTTTTTATAAATGGCACTTGTAAGGTTACAGACAAAGGCAAGTTCATTGCTTGCACATTTCCTAAAGGAAACCCATCAATCATAGCTTGAAAAAAAGTGGTCCAAGTTGAGAGTTTTGGCAAGTTACTACCCTAGGCACAGTATCCATAATTATAGGGTTTTGAAATTAGAACAGTGCAGCTTTCTTTGTCTAAACTGGAAGTGACCTTTCATAGATGAATATCATTTTCAAGGTTGGCCTCACAGATTTGGGATGATGGGGCACATTATTGGAATATTTCACTCTATAAACTTAAGCTGACAATTGGGAGTCACTAGGAAGTAACAGTGAATGTTCTACTCTGCTCCTGAGGCTTCTAAGGACCGATTTTGTTCAAATTCTTAGAATCTTTGACAAAATAAAAGTAATTCCTTTATGTCAGTATTTTAAACTTTAGATTAATAGAGATTAATAGTATGCATGCTACCTATTTCATTCTTTGCTCCTTCTGTCTCTGTCCTGGTTTCCTCTTTCTGAGCTGGAATAAATAATTAAAATTAGGAAATTCAATACTACTAAAGATATCCTTTAAATTAGGTGCTAATTAAAACTTAATAATAGACCACAGGTTGGTCAGACCTCCCTTTTACCCCACTGATCCAGTAATTTCACTATGGGGCCCCCAGTCCCAACATGTCCAAAGATAAAGAAAACTATCATCTATATGCCAAATATTCATGGCAACTCTATTTGTATAGTAAAAAAAAAATGGAACCAAAGCAAGTACTTATCAATTAAGGAATAACTCAACAAATTGTGGGCTATAAATATAATGGAATAATATTATACCATACTCATCTCAACTATTCAAATGGGCCTGTGATTTCATCAAACTGAATGTTTCCTCCCATGATACAGCCTATCAATGGCAGTCTATTATGTGTAACTCTGGACCATGTATTTCCAGAAGTTTGTCACAGTGCGTGGACCCAATAGCCTGAAGTTCTTCTTAGTTTTCTCTTTATATTGTAAAGACCCTCATGAGGGACTCAAGCTATGTACCTGTCATTCCTCACGTTTAGCACATGGCCAACCCATCTTCTCTTCTTTTTATAGATTTCTATGATGAAATTTTTTACTCTTTGCTTAGAATTTTTCCACTGCCTACACATATCAACAATGCACCTCTTAGTTTACCTGTTGTTTTTGGAGTGATGACAAATGATGCTGAAGGAAATTTATGAGATATATGAAATTTATGATGTGATACTGAGTGAAATAAGATAGAGCCAAGAGAAAAATAAACATAGCACAATAGAAAATGTTAAGGAAAACTATAATAAAGTATATCAAAAGTCAAATCAATGAAATGAATTTAATATACATCCATCCTTAAAGGAGAAAGGTGGTGGAGAACAGGTGAAAATGAAATATTCATTCATAGCGTTGGTGAAAATATCAGTTTATTTTCTTTTCTACACTTCCTTATTACACAAAATTATTCAACCAAAGGAGGGGCGGGATGAAGAAGGTACACAGATATAAAAAAGCATCAGCATCAACAAAATTTTCTTTTTTTAGTGTACAAGAGAGAAGTTTCCCTATTTATGGAAATGAACTTGGAAAAGCATGGAATACATGGAGTAGCAGAATGCCTTGAGTTTTACAAGTGATCTAATTCTAGAACATCTGAATAGACCCTTTGAATGCATGACCCATTGGCATTTGACATTTTTCTTTTTGTTTTTTTTTTGATGTTAACCTTCTGTGATTTATTTCTTTTGTTTTATTTTTTTGAAGCTATACAAACTTTTATTTATTTTAGTTAACATCATTCATTTTCACGAGATTTTGAGTTACAAATTTTCTCCCCATCTTTACTGTATCCACCACCCCAAAACAGCCATCCCATTGTATAACCCATCTCCCAATCTATTCTCTCCTATGTCCTCCCCCATTGCCCCTCTGACTTTCTGGTAGGGCCGGATGGATCTCCCTAACACAATGCCTGTGTATCTTAAGTTCCAGGTGGATGTAGTTAATAATAATTATTGTTATTATTGTGTGTGTGTGTGTGTATATATATATATATATATATATATATATATATATATATATATATATATACGTATATATTTTTAACATTTGATTATAGAAATTTAAATTCAAGATTCTTTCTCTTCCTCCCTCGTCACCCACCCCCACTGGAAGGACAAGCAATCAAATACAGGCTGAACATATGCAATTACGAAGAACCTCTCCACAGTGGGCATATTGTAAGAGACTAATTATATGCCCCTTCTTCCTATCCCACCCCCTAAGCCCGTTTCACTCTCTATCCTGTCCCTGCCCCTGTTCCTCTACAGAAGTGTGCAATTTCATCTACCCTCCCTCCCAACCTACCCTGCCCTCCATCACCCCATCTCTCATCCCCATTCCCCCTTCTCTTCTGTATGGCAAGATACCCAGTTTAGAATTTATGTTATTCCTTCCCTAAGCCAAGTTCAGTGAGAGTAAGGTTAACTCTTTCCCTTTTGCCTTCCTATTCTACCCCACTATTGTAACAATTATCCTTTGCTTCTTCCATGAGATGCTCACCCCCATTCTGTCTCTCCCTGCCTCCTCTCAATCTAATGCTCTCTCACCTCAGGATTTCACCTTTTAGAATATTGTCCCTTCCTATTCAATTGATCTTATGCCCTCTATGTATTCATAAGTACACATACTCATATATGTGCTTGTATGCATATATGAACCCTCTATATACATACATATGTGTGTATATGTATATATACATTTGTATTCTTTTGCCCTATTCTCATACTGAGAAAGGTTTCATCAGTTACAATTTTCACTTTTCCATGTTGGCATGTAAATAGTCAACTTTGATAAATTCCTTATGATTTCTTTTCAATGTTTATCTTCCAATACTTCTTGTGTTGGAGTGTCAAACTTTCTTTTCAGTTCTACTTTTTTCAGCAAGAATGTTTGAAAGTCCTCCACCTCACTGAATGACCATATTTTCCCCTGGATAACTATACTCAAGTTTGCTGGGTGGGTGATTCTTGGTTTTAATCCTAGCTCCCTTGCTCTCAGGAATATCATATTCCAGGCCCATCGATCCCTTAATGTAGAAGCTGCTAGATTCTGGGTTATCCTAATTGTGTTTCCACAATACTCAAATTGTTTCTCCTTGGCAGCTTGCAATACCTTCTCCTTGGTCTGGGGATTCCGGAACCCAGCTATATTATTTCTAGGAGTTTTCTTTTGGGGATCTTTTTCAAGAGGTGATCGGTGGATTCTTTCAAGT
>CM053582.1:426042567-426063112 GCA_028627135.1 Pseudochirops cupreus
GATCTGTTTGATAGTACCTTGATTTCTCATAAAGTCATTTCCTTCCATTTGCTCCACTCTAATTTTGAAGGAGTTATTCTCTTCAGAATGCTTTTGAAATTCTTTTTCCACCTGACAAAGTCAACTTTTTAAGGCATTCTTCTCCTCATTGGCTTTTTGGGCCTCTTTTGTCATTTGAGTTAATCTATTTTTTAAGGTGTTAATTTCTTCAGTCAGGTTATTGACTCTCTTTTCATGATTTTCTTGCATCATTCTTATTTTGTCTTCCCAATTTTTCTTCCACTTCTCTCATTTGGTTTTCAAAATCCCTCTTAAGCTTATCTCTAGCTTTTAGGCAATCTTCATATTTCTTGGAAGCTTTTGATGTGGGAGTTCTGATTGCATTGTCTTCCTCCCATTCCCTGCTTTGATCCTTCTTTTCCCCAAAGAAGGAATCTAGGGTTTGGTTGCTGTTCTTACTTTGCTTCCTATGCTTATTCATGCTTGGCCAATCAGAGATTTTTTATCTCTGTGGAACTCTGCTTCCAGAGGGGAAAGCTCTGTCCCAAATTTCTGGGGTTTTCCCAGCTCCTGGAGCTTTTAGGAGGCTGCTGGGGCCCTCTCCCACTCTGGCTCACTGAAAAGAGACCCCAGGACTACCACCCCACACCAAAATCTGGATCTAGGCCACTCAATGTGAGAGCACTTGGCCTCTGAATGATCGCTTCTCCCCCCTGCAGTCTGCAGGCCAGTAGCTCTGAAGCAGCAATGTGGAGGTGGGTGCAAGACCTCTGCTTCTGATGCTTCCTTATCCTGGACATGGTTTGGCTGGACCCACGTTTCTCCGCCAGATTTTAGGCGAGTTCCATTAATCTTTCACTTAGTCCTTTTTTTTTATGGCTTGATAATTCTGGAAACTGCCACAGCTGCCACAGATCCACTCTTCTGTTTCTCCAGCTGCAGCTCTGCTTGTCTGGCTGTCGCCAGGGCCAAGGCACCATTTCAGGTTTCTAGCCCTGAGATGGTGCCTCCTAGCCAAGCTGCCTTTAGTGGAAAGTATATTTGTGTGCATTTTACAGTTCTAGAATTTGTTTAGAGTCATATTTTTGGGGTATTTTGAAGTGGCTATGTGGGAGCTGCAATACTATGTGGCTCCTATGCCACCATCTTGGCTCTGCCCCCAGCATTTGATATTTTCCAATCAGTAAGTGATGGAGTCTGAGAACGACCTCCTGAAGGAACCATACAAAATAAAGCAATATTTGATAGCATTACAAAAGAATTATGAAGAAGATGCCATATATTCAATTAACTAATAAGTATTCAATAAAGACATACAATATATAAAACATTACTCTAGGCACTAGACATAGAATGAATTAATAAACTTATGTTGAGAATCTACTATGTGGCAGGCGCTGTGATAGGCACTAAGAATACAGAAAGCAAAAGAAGAAGAAAAAAATATCCAAAGATAACTTCTTCTCTCAAGCAGCTCCCAGTCTATTTAATAGGGAAATCAGAAGAAAGGGAAACCTCCGTGAGTCAGTCAACAATAAATAGATATTAAGAAATACAATATATACAAAGTGGCTCAATACCAGTTTATTTGTTTATTTTAAAAGAGGAGGGTGCTAGCAGTTGAGGGAGGTAAATCAGGAAAGGATTATTACAGAAGGTAGTATTTAAAACTACTTCTTAAAGAAAAAGAAAACAGTCTATGAAGAAGCAGTAATGGGAGAGCAGGGTGCATTGCAGGTGTGAGAGATGGCAAGGGTGAATGCACAGAGAAGGGAGATGGAGTGTTGTGTGAACAATAAAGAAGAGGCCAAATATGAGAGGAAAAGAAATGCTAAATGAAGCAGAGAAGATAGGTTTGTACCAGGTTATGTGGGGCTTTAAAAGCTAAATAGAGGAGTTAATTTATCATTTTTGTTATAAACAATAGAAAGCCACTGGAGTTGGTTAAGGGACTAATAGTAAGAACTGGATTTAAGAAAAAATATGTTGGCAGTGTGCAAAGTCAAGTATGAGCAGCTTTCCAGAGGGCTGCTTCTGGGAATAGCTTTAAGGTTCTGATCACATAGTGTGGTGAACTTTCTATTTATTTACCAGTAAATTAAAGCAAAACATTCACCAAAACCAAAGCGCAACATTAACAATGCTATAACATAACAAGTTATCACTAAAGTGGCCAAATAGTTTTCACCCAAGTGGCCACATAGTTTTAAACAACAAATATCATTCAGTAAGTCCTTAGCATTTTCAACCTTAAGAGGCAAGCCTCCTTAAGGGAGACAAAGTATGAAGGTCAATGTTCTCCACCCTTAGGTCACATTGTCTTAATCTCTGGAGTACAAAGTTCTCCCACCACTAGGGTACAGTAAATCATGATATTCCCAGTCAGCACTAAGTACCTACTCAAGGAGAGATCTCTTCATCTTGACTTAAGGGTGGCTCTCAGATTCCATGGTTCCTCTTTTATGGTCCCACTTTTTGCCTAAATTCACTCAACTGTCACCTGGATTCAAATGTAGGCAGCTCTCAGCTACTTGTCCAGCTCCTCATCTAGTTCCATATTGAAGCTCACAAGGTCCAGTCCACCTCAAGCCCTTCATTGTTTCTGTTTCTTAACAGAGCTTAAAAAGCTTAACAGAGCCAAAACAATGTTCATACATATTTCTGGCACCATCATCAATTACTTTCTGCCTGTAAAATCAACACAGACCCACAAACAATGTCTGATAATTCAACATAAATTGTCAGTATAGCCCTCGCACCTCTGAAACCCTTCTCCAGGACTTCTGTAAACAGACAATATGAAAATACTTTTTCAGGGCTTCCAGTAAGGTCCTAGGGCTTCTGTACAAAGTATAAGAAACAGAATTCCACATGAACAGATGGAATGCCTGGCCACAACAAAGTTCCCCTTCTTAGTTCTACTCTTTCCCAGTTTGGGCTTCTCCTTACATATGGTCATTAGCTCCTCCTTGTTTTTGCTCTTCCTGTTGCATCAGCAAGTTCCTCCCACTGTGGGGCTCACAAGTTCTCTTTCTTAACAAAGGGCTGTTTTAATCATGAGCAAGGCTTAAAAAAAAAACTTGCACTGAAACAAGGTGCTAAATAATTAGACAGCTGAAGCAAGGTGCTAAGTACTTTCTTGCTTGCCATTACACAGCACATGTGGAATACATTGAAATAGGAAAAGATTTGAGGCAGGGAGACTGATTAAGAAACATATGAAATAACCAAAGTGAGAAGTGATTATTATCTGAGCTAAGATGGTAGCTTTGTTAGTAACAAAAAAAAAAGTCTAATTCAATCAATATTGTGAAAATAGAAATGGGAAGATTTGGAAACTGAATAGATATGAAGGAGGAGAGAGAGAGAGAGAGAGAGAGAGAGAGAGAGAGAGAGAGAGAGAGATGGAAGAGGAAAAATTTATGACTGAAGCTTGAAGAATGGCTACTGTTAGAAACAATGATATGGATAATAAGAAAACAAAGGAAATAAAGGAGCAGTCGCAAAAGGGAGGAGAAAAGCCAGGAAAAAGTAGTGCAAAAATAAAAGAGCAAAGAGTATCAAGAGAGGAGGGTGATCACCAGTGGTAAAGGAAGTTGATAAGCCAGTAATGACTATAACTGAATGTAGCAGCAAACACCCAAGCATACCCAGGATGGCTGCTAGCAGAGGTTCTTTGATTTGCTTTTCTAAAGGAAAGCAACTAAAAAAGGGTTAACAATCTTAGTTTAATCAAATATCTATCATTTATCTAGTTCAGGGGGAAAAGGCAGCACGCTGAACTTCAGAAAATACAAACAAGTTAGAAGCAAACAAACAAACAAAAAAAAACACAATTCAGCAGACCAACAGACAGGGCTTCCAGCTGTCTTACCATCACATACATATAGCATCAGTTACCAAAGAGAGAAGCACCAACATGTGGGTTTTCAAAGTCACCTGGCTCAATGGCTGCCCAGAGTCTCATCTGGACAAATCATTCAACTCTTCCCATGAGTGATCCCCAAAGTAAAACCTCACTTCAGAGGTATATACAGCCTTCTCCAGGTCAGAAAACATCACAACCCTTGTGACCCACTTGACTACAAGGTAACAAAAGTTGTGCCTTCCTGAAAAACAAGCCTAACTCAAAGCAAGCTTCTCCTGTGGGCTATGTTCCACCCTTCAGCAAACTCTTCCCACCACAGGCTCCATGTGACCACATTCAGCCTATTAGGGGGCAGAGTATATTTTCAAATAAGAAAAGGGCCTCAAATTCACCTAAGTCTATTAAGGGGCAGGGAAGATCTTCAAATTCCTATTACCATTGCATTGACAAAACATCTTCAGATTTGGCAATTAAGTAGTTAGTACTAACTTTCACTGATACTTAAACTGGGAAGAGCCAAAACAGAGAAAGAAAATTATAGATCAATTCCCATAATAAATATATATGCAAAATTTTTAAATAAAATATTAGCAAAAAGATTGTAGAACAGTTTCAGTTAAGTGATGAGATCAGAACAAAAATAGTCAAAATGTGAGTGAGAGAAATGGAAACATTGATAGTAGATAGCTTTTTTCAAGGATTTTGATTGTGGGAAAAATAAAGGAACTGAAATATATAGAAGGACATTCTGAAATTAGAAGGGTCTAGGGGATGTGTTGTTCTTTTGTTGTTTTTGTTTTGTTTTGTTTTATTTTAGAATGAAAAAGACCTAGGTACATTTGCAGGAAGTAGAGAAAAAACAGTTGAAAGAGAGACATGCAAGATTTAAGAAAGAGAGCAGGAGGGGGGCAATCATAAAGAGGGTAGGGGAAGAAATCATGTGCATATGTAGACGAATTTGCAAGTCTAAAACAATCAGTTTTTGATCAAACTGGGGAAAAGTGGGAGAAAAAAGGAGATTGTGTCAAGGGGATTTGAAAAGAAAAAAAAATATGAAGAGGGGGTCTTGTACTGAATGACTGATTTTTTGAGTACAATAAGAAGCAAGTTTTTTCCTTAACCTTTTAGGGAGGAAGAAGATCCTTGGGAGGAAGAAAACCAGAAGAGAAGTTTTAGAACACTTGTAATGGTAATGGAATTTGAATTTGCAGATCCCTTTTCGAATTGGCAAGTAAGCAGGTACTTAGCATTTAGTAACTAATCAAACCTCTGTGAAGGAAACATAAGGTATGAAACCCTGTTCCTGATGTAAAAGGAAGAGGCTGGCTGAAACAGGAAGTATCTAATGCTGTGTGTATATAAGGAAAAGCCCCAGTTAGGCAGGGTCAGAATTTCTTGGAGCAACGTGGAGGCAGAAGCAACTGCCAGGAGGAGTTCAGGAGCCCAGGAGCCCCCCCAAAACCCAGCTGGATAAGGTGAATCTGATTTTTTTGAATGAGCTGCAGAAGACTGAGGAAGAATGTCTGGGATGCTAAGACTTTATCTGTTTGTGGCTTGGTTGAGACTTGAATTCCTGGGATGAGAAATTGTGAAGAATTTGAGATAGACTGGACCCTGTGAACTTCACTATGGAGCAGGACTTACACAGAGAGCTGGACTAGGAACTGGGAGCTGTTTGCCTTTGAATCCAGGTGACTGTTTGGTGGATTCAGGTAGGAGTTGCTTGCCTTGAGTCAAGCTGAAAAGACCTCTCCAAGGGTACTGAGTAGTGATGAAATTGTAGTTCAATAGGTCACCTAACAGAGGAGTCTGTGTATTTTCTAATCATTGTACTTAGTGATTAATGATACTTAGTAATTTATTGCTGAATAAGTGACTGATTGCATTAACTCTGTGTACCCCACAAGTGGAAGTCTTTGACTACTGTACTTTGAGGTGATTGCTCTTTGTTCAAAACTTTGTGGCCACTGTGGTGGAAACTATGTGGCCATTCTAATGATAAGGTGTTTTGAATAGTATATTGTGATTTTCTGTGATAAGTTGTAACATCGCAAATGTGACCTTGATTTTCTATGAATGTTTTGCTCTGATTTCTTATGGAATAAATAGAGTGTTCACTATACTATGTAATCAGAACCTTAAAAGCTGTTCACAGTAGCATTCTTCTGGAAAGCTGCTTGTGAATGGCATTACAATACCTTCTGTGGGGAGTGAGACAGGCAATGAGTTACATAGAAATAAAAAAGAGGGCCTTGCTAGAGAGTTTGTCCTTTTGGGGGTAGGATAATATAAATTTACAACATACTGAATTAATACAATTCTGAGATTTATTATAGTTGTATTTAGTGGTTCATGCATAAGAGCTGAGGAGATCAATGATGGGAATAATCCAGATTTGGAAAGAGATGATTTGGAAATTTGGAGGAGACTTGGAAAGAGAAGAACAATTAGTCAAAGAGAAATAAAATGATTCCAGAATAGAAGACATTGTAGAGTTGAAATGGCTATCATATTGAGGTTGGAAAGTAAGAAAAATGAATAATGTGGATATAAAAAGTGGTGACATGTGTAAAGTTTTGAGGTATCAGTGAATGCAAAGACATGGGCTGAGATGGAGTAATAGGAGATTATTGTCAGGGGCATGTTCACATTTTAAATTTGAAAATTGGGACACTTTTGGGCAATGGAAACATTTATTGTGTGACCTTTCCCTGTGTGTGGTTGAGACGAAGTTAAGAAGTAGGCCTTAAGACTAAAAGAGTCTGAATAATTGGGAGTTTATGGAGTTTGAGGGAATCTTTATTTGAATATTAACATCTTTTTGGTGTAAGGACTTGGTGCTTTACTCCTAGAAAAAGAAGAATAACCTGGGGATTAGTTTGCTACAGTCACTGCAATTTAAAGTGATCAGAACTTTTGATTGAGTGGATATCAAAATAGGAAAGGTTGTTGAAAGGTGCAAAGAGAAGGTCTGAAAATGATAGTAAGAAGCAGTGATATGGGGGGTGATCCAGACTTCATGTGGGAGAAAAGGTGATTGATCTCACAGCTTCTAGTTCCTCCCCATTCCAGTTCACCCTCCCTTCAACTGCCAAAGTGTTCTTTATAAAATACAGATCTGACTATATCACTCCTCCCCCCCAATCAATAAACAAACAAATGAATAAATGAAAATAAATATAAAAATAAAAATCAATTATTCAAAAAATCACAACGGTGCTTTATTTTCTCCAGGATCAAGTACAAAATGCTTTATTTGGCTTTTAGAGTGCTTCACAACCTGGACTATTATTACCTTTGCAGTCTCCTTACACTGTACTCGCCTCTATTCAAGCTTTAATTCAGCCAAACTAATCTTGTTCTTCTCCTCCCATTACACTCCATTTCCCAACTCTGCTTTTCACTGGTTTTTCCTCTTGTAAGCACAAGCAAGGTGAAATTTTTGTTGTTTTTCTTTCTGGAGTTCAGTTTCCCAGGCTCATGCTAAATTGTAAACTTCTGAGGGATCAATCTCCTTTGAGCCTTGGTAATTCACAGCTGTGCTGAGTCAGAGTAGGTTATGATGCCTTCTGGCTCTAAGCGTCTTATTTGAAAACTATATATACTGTGAGGTTGATATTTTATTTTGGAATTCACGCATCATAAGAATGTTTCTTTTTGATTTGGCCAGATGGGACTCTGGGTAGCCATTGTTAAGGAGCCACAACCTTTGAGGACCCAGATGTTGGCACTTTCTGGTCTGGTGATTATGTATCTATTACTTTGTTTAGACAGTTGGAGCCCTGTCTATTGGATATCTCTGCTAATTTCTCTGTGTTTCTCTGATTGTATTTTCTCCATGTTTCAGAGTGCTGACTCTTCCCCTGAAATAGTGAATGACTTACATATGCTTGATTAAAGTAAGATTGTTGACCCCTTTGAAGCTGTCTTTCCTTTAGAAAGGCAGATTAAAGAAACTGTGCTGGCAGGTCATCCTGAGTGTGCTAGGGTACTTGTGAATACACTCCTGTATCTGGAATAGTCTCCCTCCTCATCTGCCCTTCTGGGCTTCCTAACTTCATCATGACTCAACTCAAATACCACCTTCTACCAGGCCTTTCCTGTTTCCTCTCACTACCGGTGTCTTCCCTCTGATACCATCCTCCATTTACATTGTATATATTATGTATGTTTATACATAGGTATCTACATATTATCTCCTCTGTTTGCTCATAAGCTCACTAAGGTTTTAAGGGATATGTTTTTGTTTGTTTGTTTGTTTTTTTCTATTTCTTTTTATTCCTGGCACTTAGCATTGCACCTGTCCTATAATAAACACTTAACCAATGTTTGTTGAGTCACTTAAGGAATATATATTTTTAGAGGTCCCTGGTCCTCATCCAGGTCTTGGCCTGGGTTCTGCCTTGGCCTAAAGTTTGTAGCTGCTCCTTTCTGTTCCATCATGGTGTGTCTGATGAAATAGAGTTGGAGGATTAGGTAGTAAATCATAGTCTCCTGCCCGTCTTCCAGGCAGTAGGTACTGGGTTAGTCTGGGTGTGCCAGTTGAAATTGTTCCTGCACTTGCTTGGAGCTGGCTGACCATCGCTTTGATACCTGTGCTCATGTTGGGTATATAAAGAGAATGGAGAAAATAAAACCTTCTAAGCCTCTCTAGTCAAGAAAATTATTTTTGACTGAAACATACAGAAACTAACAGGTTAGAAATGTTAGTTTCCCACTTCTCAAAAGAAGAATCACAAACTTTTACAGCCATATGAAGGATTGCTCTAAGCACTAGCAGTAAGAAAAAAATGCTAATCAAAACAACACTGAGGTTTCACCTTATACCCTGCAAATTATCAAAAATGGCACAAAATGGGAATAGTCAATATTGGAATAGTTATGGGAAGATAGACGCATATATTTTTGGTGGAACTATAAAATGGCCCAACCATTCTGGAAAATAATTTAAAACTATGCTAAGAGAAACTAAAATTTCTCTCTCATTCAAAACAAAAATCCCACTGGTAGGCATATAGCTCAAGAAGGTTAACTATAAAGAAGAAAGATCCCACAATTACCAGAACTTTTATAGCAAAATGTTTATAGAAGCAAAGAACGTGAAATAAGGTAAATACCCATTGATTGGGGAAATGCCTGAACATATTGTCTGAGTCAAAAGCATTATTCTGATGCTACAAGAAATAAAGAATATGAAGAATTCAGAGGAGCCTGGGAAAACATAAAAAAACCTGAGGCATATTGAAGTAGGCAGAATCAGTAAAAGAATATATGCAAAGACTAAAAAGATATGAAATGGCCAAAAAAAAAAATCACTTGAGACTAAATGCTGTGAAAATTATATTGGCCACTTTTGACCACTAAAGATGTGAAAATATACCTCTCCTCCTGTGTTATTTGCAATTTTAAGGGTGGAATATTACATATAATCACGGATTTGATTGATGTGTTTTTTAGTTTTGCTGAACTTTTTACCCCCTTTTTTTTATCCTTTATTCCAATGGATGACTCTCTGGGGTGGGGAAGGAGGAAAAATATTTTAGACATTTAAGGTGATATAAAATATCTGAATACAATTAAAAAGTTGAATATTATTATGCTTTTCACATGTCAAACAATTAGATAGGAAACTGTACTGAGGTGTTCTACTTTTTCCTTCATAGATGAGCCTGGACATTGAGCCAGAAGAATTTAGAGAATAATTATGGTTTTGTTGTTGTTTTGTCCATAGACTAGACTACTTCATTTTTTGAGTCTTGGTTTACTCATCTACAATATGAGAGGGTTGAATGAGATAATTTTCAACGTCTCTTCAAATTCTAAATCCAAGCACTGTAACTTGTCCAAAGTCACAAAGGAAAAAGGAGTAGAAATATGATTTGAACTCATACTTTAACTTAGAATCAGTGCCTCCTCACTGCCCCCACCCTCAACCCCTGCCCAGGCCATCTGTGTGATGCCTTCATTTCAGTCAGTGCCTTGAGAGATACAATATTCTTTCAATAAAACTATTACTCAAGAATCTAATATATATTTTAAATGAATAAAGAAATGCAAGTCATTGGGCTTATAAAAACGGTCTCTACAGAACCTCAGCCTGGCTTACCATGAAAGAGTCATACCTGTGGCCACCATGATTGTTCTTTTTCTTCCTTCCCTACCAAGAGAAAACTTGTTGGACAGCCATCATGGCCACTCATCTTCCTTGTGAGTTGTTAGCTGAACGGATTCTCTGTTGAGTAGTCAAATGGAAAATTTAGATGTCTCTGTAGTTTAAAATCTATTCTGCTCTATTAATTTGAATATGAGTCTAAAGATCCTAGATGTTTAATTATTTTTTGTTCTTTTTTTCAGGTAAAAAGCCTGAAGATAATAAACGCTCTGTATAATTAAAGCTATATTCTAAGACTCATCTAGAATTCTGGGATAGAGCCCAAATTAACCTCATCAAATGTGTCACAATGAATTTAAGGGTCATGAGAAGGAGAATAAGTAAACAAATAAATTGATGAATGAATGAATAAAAAAAGCATTTTTCCTATGCGGGCCCTCTGTTGCCAGATAATTAACACTATTTCACTTATATTCCTGTCTGTTTTAATAATTCAATATGCAATCTTCTTACAGAGGCAGAGATGAATGAAAAGGGTATTGATCATATGATTTATAGTTAAGAAGAATGCATGAGAGCTTGACAGAAAAGTTTTCTTTCCTTCAATGACTCTAAAAAGGAGAAAATTTGATGAGCCAGGTTCTAAGGAGCAAAGTCCAATTTCCATATAGTTAAAGAGTAAATGTGAAATTATGTCAGAATAAGTGGTTTTTAATATCTGTTTTAACTTCTTGAGAGCTAAGCACCAGCCCCATATATCCACTGTGAACTAACTCTAAGAGTACTCTCCATTCCTACTATGAATTCCCTTTGGGTGGGCAGAAGTAGCATGTTCTGGAAAGAACCTTGGACTAGATGTCTGTAAACGTCAATTCTAGGCCTATGCCAACCATACATTTACTGTGTGACCTAAGACAGCTTACTGATAGGCCCCCATTTTCTGAAAACTGGGAAATTAGGAGGTTTTATTTTTCTCCTAAAAAAAATATCTTGAGAGAAGCAGGAAGTAATGCATATGCGCCAGGCAAATCAAACCACCCCCAGCAGCTCAATAAGCACATTCTTTCATACCATAGGAGAGATACTGCAGAATGCTGAGCCCAAGAGTAACAGAAACAGTTACTCTCTCCCTGCCTCCAGCTAATCCCTAGCAGCCACCATCTAGGGACAATCCTTATGGAGATCTGACTTGGCAAGTGGTTCTATAACCTCTGGCTCCATAACAGTCATAGAGTCTTCTGAATACCCAAAAAAGAAGGTTTTCCCCCACTCAGTACCCTTGACATTATCAAATGATTCACTATCAAAAATGCATATGATTTTATCAGTAGAAGTGATATTTTAAAACTGCATTACCATCTGCTGGGCCACCGTACTTTAAGAACCATAAGACCTTAATTGACTTCTCCCTATTACAGAGATTCTGAACTGGGGTCTGTGAATCACACATACACACACAAACAGTTCATATATGTGTGTATGTGTGTACATATACACATATGTGGGTGCGTGATTGAATGTGCATATATGAGAGAAAAATATTTCAATATAACTTCTGTTTTGTTTCTTTGTTTGTTTTTTGCAAACCTACATATTTTATTTTTTAAATTAAACTGTTATTTTGAATAGGTTAGCTGTAGGTTTCACCAAAATGCCAAATGGATTCATGACACAGAAAGATTTAAGAACTTCTGCCTGCCAGGCTGTGAGCTACTTGAGAACATGAACTGGTTTGCTTTTCTAGTTTCATTTATTTCTATTTGTTGCATTGGGCAGCCAGGTGGCACAATGGATAGAATGTCAGATCTGGAATCAAAAGACTCATCTTCCTGAGCTAAAAACTGGCCTTAGAAACTTACTAGCTGTGCAGCCCTGGGCAAGTCACTAAACCCTGTTTGTCTCAGTTTCTCTGTAAAATAAGCTGGAGAAGGAAATGGCAAACCACTCCAGTATCTCTGCCAAGAAAAACCCAAAAGCGATCACTAAGTGTTAGACACGACTGGAAACAGCTGAAGAATAACAATATACAGTGTTTTGCACATAGTAATTTCTTAGTAAAACCAAACAAAACACAAGTTATAATAGAGCACTGGCCCGGAGTCCTCCTGACCTTAGTTCAAATGCAGGCTCAAAAACTTAACACATACTAGGCATGTGACCTTGGGCAAGTCACTTAAACCCAATTGCCATGCCTATGCCCTCCAAAAAGAAAAAAAAAAGGCTTAACATTGAGCATTCTACTGAGTGCCCTGGTAAATTCCTTAATTACTAAAAATCAATTGCTAAATTGCTAAGATTAGTAAATACTTCAGTCATTTAGTGGAAAGCATGGGTAGGTCCATTGACTTCCACAAAGCCAGGACCAGATAATGTTTAAGTGTGGTGCACTATATGTGTGAAAGGAAGAAGGAATCCTCCAATGAATTTGCTACATACATAGTCATTTCTGACTAGTAATAAGCTGGAACAACTGAAGGTCAAGACAAGAAAAAAGTAAAAAAAAAAATAAGGAAAGTCATTAAAGAACATAGATGCCACTGCAAATTTTAACAACCAAGCAAAAATGCTGTGGCCTTAAGGAATTTGAAAACTTTACAAGGCTAGGTTATAAATCTTTTGTAAAGGTTAGATGGTGAGTATCTCTTGCCAATATATATTGCAAAATTGTGTGAATGAACCAAGTCAAAATAGGAAAAATCATATGCAGTTAATTTTTTGTGATTTTAAAATTATCTTTTCAGGTATTAAAATTTATATTTCACCTACAAAAAGTTTTCACATTATGTTCATACATTGAAGTTTTGTATATGATTGTTTTTAAAAAGGTGGCAAAGAAGGTTAAGGCATAATTTTCATCAGCTGGAATAAAAGATCCCCCCAAATTTGTAAAACAAAAGGAGAAATAGTCTGAGACTACCAATAGCACAAGAGCATGGTTTTTATTTATTTCTATTTTTGGAGGGGTGTGTTTTCTCTGAAGTAAATGAACTGTGGATTTATTCTTTGAAGAACAAGCAGACCTAGACTCCACTAATTTTAAACCCTCCATGAAAGCTTTGCAATATTGATTCATGAACTTGCAAGTCAGGAAATGATAGTTGTCATCCTTGGAGTGCCACTGGAAAATTGTAATAACGCTCAACCTCAACTGTACCTCAATGTGGAGAGGAGAGGTGGGAAGAGACAGGAGAGAGGCAGACAGAGAGACAGAGAGAGACAGAGAGACAGGGAGAGACAGAGACAAAGAGAGACAGAGTCAGAGACAGAGATGCTCAGAAACAGAGAGATACAGAGAAAGACACAGAGAGAATATGCATTCTTTCTATCCTTCCCTTAAATAGTTGGTCCATGGAGATGAAAAGTAGTTAGGTGTACTTCCTACTTTTAATGCTTAAGAAGAAAAATAAAATATAGAATATCAGCTCCTTGATTGTAATTATTAGCTTGATTTTGTCTTTGTCTCCCTGTGTTTATCCCTGCATATAAACAATATTTACTGAGTTGAAGTCAATAAGTAAATTCCCATGACTACTTCTCATATTTTGTTTCTCTGACTAGAATTAAAAAAAAAATACCTGATAGACTATATCAGGCTTCAAATATTTGAAAATATCTAAGGCAAGATCTAGGCTTTAGATTCTTCATGTCAAAAAGATTGAAACAGTAGTTCTCAAAGGCACTCTCTAGTTTCAACCCTATATCTCTGCAGGCTTGAAGATTGCACAAGCATGAGAAGAGAATACAGGATTTCATCATCCTACTTAATGAAAAATCCCTTTTACAACTATTTCTTCCTTATGATCATAGAAGACCCAAAGAGAACTGACTTTTCCAAGGTCACACAGGTTATGAGATAATATTTAAATACAGTCTTCTTACTCCAGATTCAATCTGTTTCATCTATACCACACTCTTTCACAGTGATGTGAATTAGAGGTTTTAACCCTGGCTTTTCTGGTTCAGACAATCACTTACTGGGTAACATTGAGAAATTAACTCTCAGTTTCAATTTCCTTATTTTTAGTCATACATTTTTTAGACATGAAAGAAATCTTAGGGATCTTCTAGTACAAATCCTCTCATCTTAGAGATGAGGAACAATTAAATGGTTTGTACAACATAACCCAACTAATTAGTGACAGAGATGGCAATTGAATTCTTGCTTCCTAAGTCCTAGTCCACTGCTCCTCATAAATCATTTTGTTAAAAAAAAAAATTAAAAATTTTCTCTCAAAAGTTTTCTCATTAAAAAATTCATTACATCTATTATTTTTTCACAAAGTTATATTACTCTATAAATCACTATTACTCTTTCATTCAAAAGTGTTCATTTTCCGTTAGAGGCTGGAATTTCTCTTATGAATTTTCCTCTTCATCCCTCAGCTTCTGAGCATTCCTTTTCTTAGGACAAAAGCCTCCCTTCTCTCTTTTTGTTTCCATTTCCTTTCCATTAAAAACAGCACAATATTTTCCCCTTTACTTTACTTCCTTTGAGTCAGACTTTGAATCAAGAAACTTGTTAATTGATAGTGGCTTCTGTATTCACAGGGGGTAAAAAAATTAAATAAATAACTTCCCTTAGGGAAGGCTATGATTATTGTTATTGCCCCCTTATTCCTTAGGACTAATATAACTTCCCCTGCTTCTTAGAGAGCTTTGAGGAACGCAAGAAGCTTGCAGCATATCTCTTCTTATCACTGACCCTTTTCTGCACCCAGTTGGTGTCTTTTCTAATTGGAATTCCACCCATAATGAGCCACAGCTGTACATTTCACCCACCCTATAACTAGAGACCACTTTAAAGAACAAGGTCTCCATGCCTACTCCAATCACAGTAGGACACTAAGTGGGAAAGGTCACAGTGTCCCTTGTATACATTTAGCACCACATCAGGTAAAGAAATGCCTGGTGAGCAGAGAAAGCTGGGTACCATTTTTGTTTTCCTCTCTTAATTTATCTCTATGCCGTGGGCCAAAAAGCAGTTCTCAGGAACTGAGTTGGTTTAGCGCTTTATGAAGGCTAGGAGAGAGCTCAATACAATCACAAAATTTTCAAGGCTCACAAAACTTGCATAATTACACTAGCTGCTGGAGCCTTCCGGCTCTTTTCAGATATAATGACAATCTGGCGAATTTCCCGCTGGTTTAATCTATAACTTCAAAGGCTCTTGAGGCAGTTACAATTCTTTTGTTTGCTTTTCAGGTGACCTACAACATCCTTATTGACCAGCCAAGTTTTCAGGTTGATTAATTAGAAAGGACCAGTTTCAATTTAGAATTTTTAAAACGTGTCTTCTGACTGCTTAAGCACATGCACATGTGTGTACACACACACACACACACACACACACACACACACACACACACACACCTCCATCACCAACTTTCTCACCTGTCTGTAATACTTTTCCTTCTCCTCTCTAACTCTTGATTTCCCTAGCTTCCTTTAAGTCACAGCTAAAGCCTTGCCTTTAGAGGAAACCTTTCCCAATCCCCCTTAATACTCATGTCTTCCCTCTGTCAAATATTTCAGATGTTTTGCTTGTTTGTACATTATTTACTTGCCTTCTCCTACATTAGAATGTGATCCCTTTGGGAGCAGGGACAACTTACCTTTCTTTAAATCCCCAGCACTTAGCACAATGCCTGGTGCATAGGAAGCCCTTAATAATTGTTCATTCCTGCATACATACAGCTGTAAAAACAATGTTTCTATAACATATTAAGATTTTTAACCACTACCTGAGTATCTGCTATATAGTATCTTTTCAATTTTAGGACAGAAATGACATAAAGTTTACAAGATATATACTTCCTGATTTGTTTTTCTTTCTGTCTTATTTTACCTGTTATTTCTAGGAATCTGTATTACTTGGTAATCCTACCCTCTTTGCTCTCTAGTCTCTGTTATTTCCCTACCATTTCCTTTCCTCTTCCAGACAAAAGAAAAAAAAAAGTAAAAGTTCAAATTAAGAAAAATATAGTAAGAAATAGAGTTTTTGGGAAAAGAAATCAATACCATCACTTGTACAAAGGTAAGTAATTGAGATATTATGTGCTAGATATAAGAATTAATTAGGAAGGAGCAGAGCTAAGATGGCAGAGTAAAAGCAGGGACTTCCTTGAGTTCTCCCCTAAACCCCATCCAAATACCTATAAAAATGACTCCCAACAAATTCTAAAGCAGCAGAACTCACAAAATGAAAGAGTGAAACAAATTTCTATCCCAAGACAACCTGAAAATGGGAAAAGTCTGTTACACCAGTCAGAGAGAAGAGCACTGTCCAGCATTGGTCACGCTGGCACAGACTGGACCTGAGTAGGCCTCAGGGGACTGAATCATTGGCCGCTGTGGTGATTTCCAGACTTCTTAACCCATAAATGGCCAAGACAACTTTCGAGGTCAGTAGGAAAGGTCTGTTGACATGAGAGAGAGAAGAGCTCAGTCCATCCCCAGCCCCAAGGCAGTGTAGTAGGATCAGCAGTGGCAGTGGCCGCTTATGGAGCTCTCAGTACACAGATGGTGGGTGGGCTAAAGCAGTTGATCAGATGTGGATTGCAGCGATCTCTTTGGTGGTGCTGTGTCAGAATTCTCTTGCTTTGCTCATTCCTAAATCTGCATCGCAGCCCTGGGTGGCAGTCCTAGGATGAGGGGGAGTGCTGGCATGGTGGATCTTATGGCTGTGGTGGAGAGGGGATCCTCCTCATAGTTTCAAAGTAGAAAAGAGTGCTTATGGTTGTTCACAGATCAAAACAAAGACCAGGAGAGGAGTAAATACTTCCCCTTTCATTTTACCACCTTGGAAGAACTAAAAATTTACATATCTCTAGAAATGCCTCTGAAAACAGCTACACAAAATCCATAAAATTTAGGATAGGGCGCTCTTGCCTTGGAGGAGAGTCCTACCTTAACAAAGAGCTTTAAAAAATCAAGTAATTAACTGGGAAAATGAGACAACAGAGGGAAAAAAATTATATTGTAGAATATTACTTTGGTGACAAGGAAGATAAAAACATACAACCAGAAGAAGACATCAAAGGCAAACCTTCTACACCCAAAGCCTCCACGAAAATTATGACCTGGTCACAGCCCATGGAAGAGCTCAGAAAGGATTTTGAAAATCAAGTAATAGAAGTAGAGGAGAAATCGAGATGAGAAATGAGATTTATACAAGAAAATCATGAAAAATAAGTCAGAAGTTTGTTAAAGGAGACCCCAAAAAATAGTGAAGAAAGTAACACCTTGAAAATAGACTAACCCAAATGACAAAAAAGGTCCAAAAAGTGAATGAAGAGAAAAATGCCTTAAAAAGCACAGTAGGTCAAATGAAAAAAGAGATCTAAAAGCTCACTGAAGAAAATAATTCCTTCAAAATTAGAATGTGGCAAATGGAAACCAATGGCTTCATGAGAAATTAAGAAATTATAAAAAAAACATCAAAAGAATGGAAAAAATAGAAGACAATGTGAAATATCTCATTGGAAAATCAACTGACCTGGAAAATAGATCCAGGAGAGAACATTTAAAAATTACTGGATTAACAAAATGCCTTAAAAAAAAAAGAGACGAGACATCATCTTTCAAGAAATTTTCAAGGACAACTACTCTGATATTCTAGAACCAGAGGGGGGGAAAAATCCATTGATTTTTTCAAAGGAAAAGAATCCTTTGATCATCTTCTGAGAGAGATTCCAAAAAGAAAACATCCAGGAATATTGTAGCTAAATTCTAGAGATCCTAAATAAAGGAGAAAATATTGAAAGTAGCCAGAAAGAAACACATCAAGCATTGGGGAATCACAATCAGGAATAATACAAGATTCAGTAGCTTCTTAAGGGATCGAAGCCAATATGACATTCTGGAGGTCAGAAGAACTAGGATTAAAACCAAGAATCTCCTACCCAGGAATACTTAGTACAGTAATTCAAGGGAAAAATTGGATATTGAATGAAATAGAAAATTTTAAAGCATTCTTGATGAAAAGACCAGAGCTGAATAAAAAAATTGACTTTCAAAAACAAGATTCAAGAGAAGCATGAAAAGTAAACATGAAAGAGAAAATATAAGGGACTTGGATTTATTTCCTACAGGGAAGGATGATACTTGTAACTCATGAGACCTTTATCAGTATTAGGGTAGTTCGATGGAATCTTCCTCCCTCCCTCCCTCTCACACTCTCTCTCTCTCTCTCTCTCTCTCTCTCTCTCTCTCTCTCTCTCTCTCTCCATATATATGTGTGTGTGTGTGTGTGTGTGTGTGTGTGTGTGTGTGTGTGTGTGTGAATGTGTATTAATATGTGTATATACATGTATATATGCATATATAGGAGGAGAAAGAGAAAGGTACAATGGACTAAATTATCTCACACAAAAGAGGGAAGAAAAAGTTTTTACAGTGTAGAGACAGAGAGGGGAGGTGAGCGGAAATGAGAGAACCTTACTCCCATCAGATCTGGTTGAAGTGAATAATATATACACTCAACTGGGTATGGAAATCTATCTTACCCCACAGGAAAGTAGGAGGGAAGTGCATGGGGAGGATAATAACAAAGGGAGCAAATGTAGGGAGGGGAAATCAGAATTAAACGCTTTTGAGTTGGGATGGGCTGAAAGGAGAGAACAGAATAAATGGGAGGCAGGATAGGATGGAGGGAAATATAGTTAGTTTTTCACAACATTACTATTATACGATTGTTTTGCATGACTAAACATATATAACCTACATCAAATTGCTTGCCTTCTCAAAGGGTGAGTGGGGAGGGAGGAATGAAAAAAATATAGAACTCAAAGTTTTTAAAACCTATGTTAAAATGTTTTTACATGCAACTGAAAAATAAAGTTTACAAGCAATGGGGTATAGAAATCTTATCTTGCGCTACAGGAAAACAGAAGGGAAAGGAATGAGCGGAGGAAGTGATAGAAATAAGAGCAGATTGGGGGAAGGAGTAATTAGAATGCATGTTGTCTTGGGGTGGGTGGAGGGGAGAGATGGGGAGAAAATTTAGAACTCAAAATCTTGTGGAAGTGAATGTTGAAAATTAAAAGTCAATTTTATTATTTTTTATTAATTTATTTACTTTCTTGTTTACATCATTGATTTCCACAAGATTTTGAGTTACAAATTTTCTCCCTGTCTTTCCCCTACATACCATCTCAAAACAGCCATTCTACTGTACAATCTCTCCCCGAATCTTCTCTCTCCTATCTCCTCCCCCTCACCCCTCTGACTTTCTGGTAGGGCAGGATGGATCTCCCTACCACAGTGCCTGTATCTTAATTCCCTATTGGATGTAGTTAATAATAATTATTATTATATACATATATATATATATATATGTATATATATATATATATATATTAACATTTGATTGTACAACTTTAAATTCTAGATTCTTTCCCTTCCTCCCTCAGCACCCACCCCCACTGGAAGGACAAGCAATTAAATACAGGCTGTACATGTGTAATTACACAGAATCTCACCACAGTGGACATATTGTGAGAGACTGATTACATGTCCCTCCTTCCTATCCTGTCCCTCCCTTGTTCTATTCTCTACTCTGTCCCTGTCCTGTCCATTTACAGAAGTGTGTACTTCCAGGATCCCTCCCCCCCCAACACCCTGTCCTTCGCTCCATCATCCCACCTCTCATCCCCCTCACCCCCACTCTCCTGTGTTGCAAGATACCCAGTTTAGAGTTTATGTCATTCCTTCCCTAAGCCAAGTTCAATGCTAGTAAGGTTGACTCTTTCCCATTTGCTTTCCTGTTCTTCCCCTACACTGTAACAATTATCCTTTGCCTCTTCTATGAGATTAACCCCATTCTGTCTCTCCCTGTCTCTCATTCTAATCCTCTCCCACCTCAGAATTTCACCTTTAAGAGTATTGTCCCTTCCTATTCAATTGATCTTGCACCCTCTATGTACTCATATATGCACATACTCAGATATGTGTTTGTACGCATATATAAACCCTCCTATATAGACATATGTGTAGATATATGTACATATACATTTGTATTCCCTTCACCTATCCTCATACAGAGAAAAGTTCATAAGTTACAATTATCAATTTTCCATGTTGGGATGTAAATAGTTGAACTTTGATAAGTTCCTTATGATTTCTTTTCCATGTTTACCTTCTCATGCTTCTTGTATTTGAGTGTCAAACTTTCTTTCCAGTTCTATTTTATTTCAGCAAGAATGTTTGAAAGTCCTCCACCTCACTGAATGACCTTTTTTTTTTTACCCTGAAACACTATACTCAGTTTTGCTGGGTAGGTGATTCTTCGTTTTAATCCAAATTCCCTTGATCTCCAGAATATCATATTCCAGGCCCTTTGTTCCCTTAATGTAAAAGCTGCCAGATCCTGGGTTACCCTAATTGTGTTTCCACAGTATTCAAATTGTTTCTTCTTGGCAGCTTGTGATATTTTCTCCTTGATCTGGGGACTCCAGAACCTGGCTATAATATTCCTAGGAGTTTTATTTTAGGGATTTTTTCAAGCAGTGATTGGTGAATTTTTTCAAGTTCTATTTTGCCCTCTGGTTCTAAAATGTCAGAGCAAT
>CM053582.1:426063212-426088077 GCA_028627135.1 Pseudochirops cupreus
ATTGTCTCTCCTGTATCTGTTTTCCAAGTCAGTGGTTTTTTCAAGGAGATATTTCACATTGCCTTCTATTTTTTTTTCATTTGTTTGGATCTGTTTAATAGTATCTTGATTTCTCATGAAGTCATTTGCTTCCATTTGCTCCACTCTAATTCTGAAGGAATTATTCTCTTCAGAAAGTTTTTGAGATTCTTTTTCCATGTGGCAATTTCAACTTTTTTAAGGCATTCTTCTCCTCATTGGCTTTTTGGGTCTCTTTTGCCATTTGAGTTAATCTATTTTTTAAGGTGTTATTTTCTTCAGTCATGTTGTTGACTCTCTTTTCATGATTTTTTTGCATCATTCTTTTTTCTCTTCCCAATTTTTCCTCCACTTCTCTTATTTGGTTTTCAAAATCCCTCTTAAGCTGATATATGGCTTTTATACCATCCTCATGTTTCTTGGAAGCTTTTAGTGTAGGAGTTCTTACTGTTTTGATCCTTCTTTTCCCCAAAGAAGGAATCTAGAGTTTGGTTGCTATTCTTACTTCGTTTCCTCTTCCTGCTTATGTTGGCCAGTCAATGATTTTTTAGTTCTGTGAAACTCTGCTTCCAGAGGGGAAAGCTCTGTCCCAAATCACTGAGGGTTTCCCAGATGCCCAAGCTATTAGGGGGCTGTCATTTTTTTGCAGCCCGCACCAGCTTAGGCTCACTGAAAATGCACCCCAGGACCACCACCCAAGATGATGATCTGGATCCAGGCCACTCAACGCAAGAGCACTTGGGCTCTGAATAATTGCTTGGCCCCCCCTTCAATCTGCGGGCCAGGAACTCTGAAGCAGCCATATGGAGGTGGCTGCAAGGCTGCCGCTTCTATTGCTTCCTTGCCCTGGAGGCAGTTTGCCTGGACACCTTTTCTTCCCCAAATTTAGCTGAGTTCCACTGACCTTTCACTTAGTCTTTTTTTCTTATGGCTTGATAATTCTGGAAACTGCCACAGCTGCCACTGATCCACTCTACTGAAGGCTCCAGCTACAGCTTCTCCTGGCTGCCCCTAGGGCCATGCCGCAGTTTCAGTCTGGGCTGGTTTTGGCACCCAGTGTTGTAATGATCCTTTCCTGTCAAGCTGCCTTCAGCAGGAGGTGAATTTTTGTCAGTTTTGGAGACCTAAAATTTGTTTAGAGTCATATTTTATGGGTATTTGGCATGGGTATGTGGGAGCTGCGGTACATTGCTGCACCTGTGCCGCCATCTTGGCTCCGCCCCCCCCCAATCAATTTTGAAAAAGACTATGAGAGAAAACAATTTATTAGGAAGTTGGTTTGAATGGAATGGAAAGTCCAAGCCCTTAAAAGATATGTGTGATGTGTGTAATACACACACACACACACACGCACACACACACACATACACATACATACACACAGAATTTGCTATATTTGATATCTATATATAACATTTGCCATATTTTATATATAATTCATGTGTTATACTAACTTTTATATCTTTGCATGTGTTTTATGTGTATGTGTATGTGATTAGCTTCTTCATATTTGATTTTAGATCATTAAAGGAGTTCTTATGATTTTATACAAAGTACAGTACTTATTGCTCCAAGAATAGGTCACAATGAATAAAAAAAATGATGATTGCAATAAAATAAATAATATAAAATCCTCACATAAAATAATACATAAACATTATAAAAATCCTTATTTGCTCCCTTCAGTTTTCCAGTTTCTCTTCCAGGTTATGAAATTGCAGGTTATGAAATAGTTTACATCTAGTAGAAATTTGCAAAGCAATTTCAATTGCCAGCAAGGGAATATAACAAACAGCCATGACACAGATGAACATTAGGGAGAGGAAAAAAACATCTCAGAGTGGAAAATCATCAGTGAGATAAAGGGTGAAAAAGATTTAAAAAAACATTTTAATATAATATTTTATTTTACAAAGAAATATGGTAATTAATTTTGAATGAGAAACATCTTTAACACAATGGGACCATCAGTGAGTCACCTTAATAGTACTGTTACATTTATAGACTTCTCCAGATTCACTTAAATATAGAAAATGGAAATTAAATAATATGATAAAAACAGTTTTATTAAATGGGAGAGAAAATCTAAACCATTTCAAAAAGATGGTTCACTAGCTCCAGGGACTGCTAATACAAATTACAAGTTGTAAGAAGAAATATCTTCAGTGATTTTATTACTATGAGGAATGCCCCATGAGAAAAATAAAAAAGCAAAACATGACCTGTTCTGCAATTTGTAGTCTTACATGATTGGGACATTGAAAGGTTAAATGACTTCTCCAGAGTCACATTGTCAGTCTAGGTTAGTAAGAGACTTAAACCCAGATCCTTTGACTCCAGTGTTTCATATCTACCCACTATGACTGCATCTCTCAGCTAGATAATGATGATCAGGCCCATACTTCTTTAAGGGCTGTGAGAGACATTTTTCCTTTTCCCTAAATTCAGCTTAAATTCCATTCTCATCTCTATCATCATCTTGCCCAAAGGAAGATTGGGTAAGTGACATAGGTGGCTGCATATATTGGTGGATGTGGCTGGAAGTCTACTACTATACATCTGATATTTGCAAACACAGAGGAGCCAAGACTGATTTTAATAGGAAAAAATTGAAAAAGAAATCAGTGTAGAGTCTTCCTTCTTCCTCACCAGGGCCTGATATATAAAATACTTTTTCAAGACATTTATTTGACCTCCATTAAATGTCTCCCATCCAACCTGAACTCCCCATTTGCCCAGCCTCCATCCTAGATAGGCCTTTATCATATTTTTCACAAACATTAGTAATAGTCTCCTAACAGGTCTCCCTGTTTTCAGGCTCTAACTCTCTCCTTCCATTCTCCAAATAGAGGCAAAATTGCTATTGATAAAACATAGTTTTGAACATGTTACTCCCCAACTTGAAAAATCTTGCCACTCTTGTCCTCTTGCCACTATGAAAAAATAAAATTATTAAAAACAAAACAAAACAAAAACAGTTTGGGATTTAAGGCACCTCACAACATGACTCCATCTCTATTTCCTGTCTAAGTCCATATTTCTCACACCATGCACTCTCCATTTCAATCAAACTAGTCTGCTAATTATTCCCTATGTGTGAAGGGGAGTAATTAATAAGGTCAGAAAGATAGATTGGGGCAAGTTTATTAAGGATTTTAAATGTCAAACAGAGGAGTTCATATTTGATCTCAGAGGTAATAAGAACAAATTAAGTTTATTAAGGAGGGTTTCATATTATCATAAGTCTCTATATGTACATGTGTTTTCAGGAATAGGACAAATTTTTCTATACACAAAACAAATGCTTAATGCAAAGGACCTATAATCACATAATGGCAAAGTTCCTTGTTTTTTTTTTTAACTTTTTTTAATTTTTATTTTACATCATTGAGTTACAAATTTTCTCCCCATCTTTCCCTTACCCACCACCCCAAAACAGCTATCCCACTGTATACCCCCTCCCCCAATCTGCTCTCTCCTATATCCTCCCCCATCATCTCTCTGACTTTCCTGTAGGGAAAGATGCAATTATTTATAGCCCCAGTGCCTGCATATCTTATTTCCCAGTTTCATGTAAATACTAATAATGATAATCATATATATATTTTAACATTTAATTTTATAACTTTAAAATCTAGATTCTTTCCTTTCCTCCCTCATCACCCATTCCCACTGGAAAGACAAGCAGTTCGATACAGGCTGTATAAGTGTAATTATACAGAACATCTTCACAATGGAGATATTGAGGAAAACTGATTTTATTTCCCTCCTTTCTTTCCGATCCTCCCTTGTTCTTCTCTCTACTTTCTCCCTGTTCCTTTAAAAAAGTGGGTGGTTCCAACAACCTTCTCCCTAAACGTGCCCTCCTGTCCATCCTCCCCCCTCTCATCCGCTTCCCCCCTACTCTCCTGTAGGGAAAGATACCCAATTTAGAGTGTAAGTCATTCCTTCCCTAAGTCAAATTCAATGAGAATAAGGATGAGCCAATCCCTTCTGCCTTCCTGTTCTTCCCATCCTTTTCAATTGATCCTGTGCTCTCTGTCTATGTACACATATATTCATACACTCACATAAACCCCATTCTGTTTCTCCCTGTCTCCTCTCAATTGATCCTGTGCCCTCTGTCTATGTACACATATATACAAACACTCACATATGTATTCATATGCATATATACTGTCCTATATATACATATATATATATACATATATATATATGTATGTATGTATGTATGTATGTATACATTTCTATTCCCTTCAACTATCCTCATACAGAAAAAAGTTTCATGAGTCACAATTATCATTTTTCCATGCTGGCATGTAAATAGTTCAACTTTGATAAGTTCTTTATGAATTCTTTTCCATGTTTACCTTCTCATGTTTCTTGTATTTGAATGTCAAATTTTCTGTTCAGTTCTCATTTTTTTCATCAAGAATGCTTGGAAGTCCTCTACCTCATTGAATGACCATATTTTCCCCAAGAACATTATATTCAATTTTGCTGGGTAGGTGATTCTTGGTTTCAATCTTAGCTTCCTTGATCTCCGTAATATCATATTCTAGGCCCTTTGATCCCTTAATGTAGAAGCTGCTAGAGCCTGGGTTATCCTGATTGTGTTTCCACAGTATTCAGATTGTTTCTTCTTGACAGCTTGTAATATTTTCTCCTTGATCTGGGATCTCTGGAATCTGGTTATCACATTACTAGGAGTTTTCTTTTTGTGATCTTTTTTTTTTCTTGAGTTGCTTTCCTTCATTTTTTTAATTGATGTGTTTATTTACTTTTAGTTTACCTGATTCAGTTTCAGAGTCCCTTGAGTTTCAAGTTCTCTCCCTTCCCTCTCCCCCCCCCCCCCACCACCACGACGGCATGCAGTCAAGTATAGAATCTGCAAATTCTTTCATGTTGGTCATTACTCTGGTTGTGCAGAAGTGTTGTAACCAATGGAGTGAACAATGGGAAAAAGTAAACAAAACCAAACATGGAAAAGAGTGATAGCATGTAGGTTGCTTCAGTCTCCATTTAAACTCTGTTCTTTCAGATCTTTCTCTGAATGTAGATATCTCCTTCCATCCTGATACTTGTAGAGTTGTCTTATAGATATGCATTGCTGAGAAGAGTCCAGTTTATCAAGATTGGTCATCACACATATGATGTATCTGTGATTGTGTACACATTTCTCCTGCTTCTGCTTTTCTCACTTAGCATCAGTTTATATAAGCCTCTCCAGGTAAATATGAATTCCATCTCATCCCCATTTCTTATAGCACAATAGTATCCCATTACATTCATATACCACAGCTTCTTCAGCCATTACCCAATTGATGGGTATCCTCTTAATTTCCAGTTTTTTGCCACCACAAAGAGAGCTGCAATAAATATTTTTGCACATATGGGTCTTCCTCCCACTTCTATGATCTCTTTGGGGTACAACCCCAGAAGCAGTGTTACTGGGTTAAAGGGTATGCAATTATTTATAGCCCTTTGGGCATAGTTCCAGATTAGTCTCCAGAATGGCTGTATCAGTTCACAGCTCCACCAACAATGCATTAGTGTTCCAATTTTTCCAAATCCTCACCTGTATTTGTCATTTTCCTGTTTTGTCATCTTAGCCAATCTGGCTGGTAAGATGTGGTACCTCTAAGTTGTTTTGATTTGCATTTCTCAAATCAAGAGTCATTTAATGCATTTTTTCATATGCTTATAGATATCTTTACTTTCTGCCTCTGAGAATTGCCTGTTCACATCCTTTGACCATTAATCAATTGGGGAATGACTTAAATTCTTATAGATTTTACATAATTCCTTGTATATTTTAGAAATGAGGCCTTTATCAGTTACTGGTTGTAAAAATTCTTTCCCAGTTTCCCACTTCCCTCTTAATCTTGGTTACATTGGCTTTGTTTTTACACAAACTTTTCAATTTAATGTAATCAAGATTATCCATTTTACATTTTAGAATGCATTCTAATTCTTGTTTGGTCATAAAGTCTTCCCTACTCCATTATTCTGACAAGTAGACTATTTCTTGCTTCCACAGATTATTTATAGTAACAGCCTTTATATCTAGGTCATGTACCCATTTGGACTTGATTTTGGTGTACAGCGTTAAGTGAAGGTCTATGCCCAGTTTCTACCACACTATATTCCAGTTTTCCCAACAGTTTTTGTCAAATAATCAGTTCTTATCCCAAAAACTGGGGTCTTTAGGCTTATGAAAAAGTATGTTACTATAATCATTGACTATGGAATCATTTTTAACCAATCTATTCCATTGATCCACTGCTCTATTCTTCAGCCAGCACCAAGTAGTTTTGATGACTGCTGCTTTATAATAGAGATCAAAATCTGATGTGGCTAGGCCCCCTTCCCTAGTATTTCTTTTCATTAATTGCCTTGATATTCTGGACCTTTTGTTCTTCCAAATGAATTTTGTCACTATTTTTTCTAGCTCAGAAAAGTAATTTTTGGGTAGATTGATTGGTATGGCACTAAATATGTAATTTAATTTAGGTAAAATTGTCATTTTTATTATATTAGCTCAACCTAGCCAGGAGCAAGCAACGTTTTTTTCCGATTGGTTATATTTTATTTTATTTGTGTGAAAAGTGTCTTGTAGTTGTGTTCATATAGGTACTGGGTTTGTTTTGGCAGGAAGATTACCAAATATTTTATAATGTCTACAACAACTTTAAATGGGGTTTCTCCTACTATTTCTTGCTGTTGGACTTTGCTGGAAATATTTAGGAATGCTGAGGATTTATGTGGGTTTAATTCATATCCTGCAAATTTGCTAAATTTATTTATTGTCTCAAGAAGTTTTTTACATTATTCTCTAGGGTTCTACAAGTATATCATCATATCATCTCCAAAGAGTGATAACTTAATCTCTTCTTTGCCTAATTTGGTTCCTTTGATTTCTTTCTCTTCTCTAATTGCTACTGCTAACATTTCTAGTATTGGAATCTTTTCCAAGAGGTGATTGGTGAATTCTTTCAAGTTCTATTTTGCCCTCTGGTTCTAAAATTTCTGTACAATTTTCCTTGAGAATTTCTCGAAGGATGATTTCTAGATTCCTTTTTTTGATCATAGCTTTCAGGTAGTCCAAAAATATTTTAATTGTCTCTCCTGGATCTATTTTACAGGCCAGTGGTTTGTTCATGAGCATATTTCACATTGCCTTCTATTTTCTCATTTGTTTGTATCTGTTTAATAGTATCTTGATTTCTTGTAAAGTCATTTGCTTCCATTTGTTCCACTCTGATGCTGAAGGAATTATTCTCTTCAGCAAGCTTTTGAGATTCTTTTTCCATCTGGCAAATTCAACTTTTTAAGGCATTCTTCTCATCATTTGTTTTTTGGGCCTCTTTTCCCATTTGAGTTAATCTTTTTTTAAGGTGTTATTTTCTTCAGTCAAGTTGTTTACTCTCTCTTCATGATTTTCTTTCATCATTCTCATTTCTCTTCCCTATTTTTCTTCCACTTCTCTTGTTTAGTTTTCAAAATCCTTTTTAAGCTGCTGTATGGCTTGTAACCAGTCTACATTTTTCTTGGAAGCTTTTGGTGTGGGAATTCTGACTGTGTTGTCTTCCTCCTGTTCCATTCAAAGGAGGGATAAACATCTAAATATCTAGAATATTCTTGCCCCCTTATAGAAAATCCTGCAAAGACAGAAAAGAAAGAATATTTGTAAAAATCAATAAAGAATGACAGCAATTTCTAGATCAAAGATGAATCCAGAGAAGATCAAATATAGATACTCTATAGTAATTGAGGAACAGAAGAATATAGCCTTAGGAAAAGCTTAATTCAGTATAATTTGTTTTCACTGATTAGTGAAAAATCAGCCATGCCCAAGGAATGATACATATTCGACAAATCTAAGAATTTTTAAGAGTGGAACAACACCTAAAGTATTACCTGAAGAGACTGTTAGAGGAGGAGCAGCCCAAAATCTACTATTTGAACTCTTGGGCTTTGAAGTGGACTGTCACTGGTAATCTCTGAGATCTTTGTGGTTGGGTCTTGAACACGTAAGGATGGAAAACAATATAATAACACATGATTGGCAAGTTATACAAGCCTGTCCCATACATGGGGAGTTGAAGCTAAATTATACCCTCTATTAGCTGGGTTGAGTCATCCTTCTCAAGTTCTTAATGAATTGGAAATTTTCAATTGTTTTCTTCTTAGAGATAAGCAGCTGTACATATGAACCTGGTATAATCAACAGGGATTGTGTTTTTTTTTAATTACAAAACAGAATGTACCCATGGCTCTTTGCTACATAGGTCTGGTCTGTATTTTCTTCCCTTCTCCTCTACCAATGGTAAGAGGCTCATTAAGTATGTATAGTGCTGTCAAAATCCCCTTTCAGAGAAGATAAGTAATGATGCTGAGTTTGTAAACATATGCAATAAACCAAAGATATCAAGCATTTGATTAGAATACACAAGCTCCTTTAGGACAATGACTGTTTCATTTTTATTTTTGTATCCATGATATCTAGCACACAGTAGGTATTTAATAATCTTTACTAAATTAAACTACATCCTATGTTAATACATGAAGATAGGAGCAATAATATTAGCAAGAAAAGATGACAAGAACAGGATGCAACTGTGAAGCATAGAGAGAAAAATCAAATATAGACAATATGAGAGGCTATTAGCAACGCCATAAGCTTCCTGAAATCCTTTAAGATCATAGAGAAATGACTTCCACCTAAAAATTAAAGTATAACATGTTTTCCTTCTTGGACCTTCTCTTGGAATTTATTTTCTCATCACTTTCTTGGGGGAGGCAAAGGATGCAAAATAATATTTTACTGTTGTAGGAATATGGCTTAAAAATATTCCTAGAAGGACAGACATGTCTAGCCATAGAAGTATCTAATATAAAACTTTAACCCAGGGTGCCTGATTTTTCATTTTCCAGGATTCTTTCTTCTAGATCACAATGTAACTCAATTAACCAAACATTTCAAATTCCATTATGTATAAGAATTTGACTCAGGAATAAAAACAAAAATAAAGACCAAAATGCCTTGAGGAGCTTATATTGTACTGAAAACATACCACAGGTCCCCAGATTATTAAATCTAAGGTATTTTGAGAAAAGAAAGAGAATTAACAGTTGCCAAAGTTGGTAAAGTCAGAGAAGGTTACATATTGGAAATGTTACTTGAATTGAGCTTTAAAGGAAGCAAGGACTTTTTAGAAGTGAAGAGTGAAATCATTCCAATTATGGAATATGTGCAAAGACAAAGAGACTGGAGAAGACATATAGACTACAGAGAACAACCAATAACTAGGTAGGGTCTTTTATCGAGTGGGTAAAGAGGAAGTTAAACAGCTGATACTGAGATATACAACCACTGAGTAGCATGTAAGATACAGAAGATTATTATCCTTCCAGATTCAAATGACATTTCAAAATCATAACATCTTTATGAAAAAAGACTTTTCTTAAGTCTATGAGAAAATTGATAATGTTCAAGGGAGAAGAATGTATGATAAGACATTTTGTGGAGTTTTTGAAGCTTATCTCAGTTGTTTTATTCTTAACATCAAAAAAAATCTGAAGAACAAAAAAGATCCAAACTTTTTCATGAAAATATATTCTATAAACCTAAGGAATTCTTGCTGTAATTTCTACAATGGAGAAACAGTATTGAGATTTATTCCATTAAATTCACCATTCAAGAACAATCATGAAAGCTTGTTCCCAAGCATAAAAACATGAATATTACAAGAAAGTTGAGAACAATTTAGCATAATATTTTGAGAATTATTCTTCTAAAGCCCGATGAAAATGTTTTCAAAATCAGTCAACATATACATGTTGGTGGTTTATCAGATAGAACTATTTTTTAAACTGCATGTTATGACCAGCAATGCTGTTCTGATAAGGGGGTTGGAAATGGCTGCCCCCAGTCACCACTGGAAGTGTCAATCCCTCATCATAGAGAAAACAAATACAACCCGAATCTGGAACAGGTAGCATGACAGAATGAAAATGATAACTTGGATTTAAGGTCCGGAGAAGTTAGGTTCAATATCCAACATGGATATGTTAACAAATTTCTGTGGGACTCCATTTCATCAAATGTAAAATGAAAGGGATTATATCCAACGACTTCTAATTTCCTTTGAACTCTAATCTATAATATAGAATTTATTAACCACCAGCATCATTTTGAATGCCCCACATGTTAAGTGACTGGCTTTTCCATTGGTATCTGCAAGGCAGAATTTTGTAATAGAAAGACTGCAAGAACTCAAACTGAGACATGGAGTAGAATCTTGGATCTGATGTTGATTAGCAGTGGGCAAATTACTTCATCATTCAGGGTCTCAGTAAATGGATAGAGAAACACTTATGCTATCTCCCTTGCATTGTTATATGGAAATCTCTTTGTAAAAATACAAGGACTACACAGCTGCCTTATTATTGTTATTATTCTTTTAACATACACACACACACACACACACATACACATACAGACACATATTTCCTATCTGCTCTGCTCACCTTTGTATGAGTTCTAATTGGTTCGCCTGAATAGAGAAGAGGTATTATACATTTGAGTAAACAAATCGAACCCAACAATTGGTCAGCTTGCTAGGATTTTCCTGTAGTTTGTTTATTGATGCGGAACAGAATTCCTGACCTAAAATTCTCCTTCAGAAATTAGTTTTCCTACTCATCTCGGTCTCTTGGATTTCAACCCTCTAAAAACCTTTTCAGCCTAGTTTTTAGGTTTCCCCTTCTTGGTTGAGATCCAGGTTTTTGCTGTTTGAGAGGGAAGAGGGTTTGAAGGATTGCCTAGTGTTTATCCCTAGAACATGTCAGCCCCGTTTCTGGGGAGATATGAGAACTTGACTGGAAGTAGTGTCTACCCCAGAGGAATGAGTCGAGTGGAGGAAAAGGTGGACTGTGAGATGTTGGAATGGCTTAGTCCCTACCTTCGCATTCTGTAACTCATCCAATCTGTTGTAAGTATTATGGTATAAGAACAGGGATAGCGATGGCAATAAGCATAGGGACAGGTATAAGGAAAGAGAGATAAAGATTGGACTTGAAATTTTATCATTACAGGGGACTGGCAGATGAGTAAATTCCTTCTATCAATGTGAGTTATCATCTTCTCTGTAACTTAGTTTTAAAATTTTTCTTTGGGAACTGAGAGGTTAAGTAACTTTCATATGATCAGACAGACAGCATATGCCAGAAGCAAAAGTTGAGTCCCAGGCTCCTTGGCCAACCCTCTATCTAATATGCAATACTGCCAGTCATCAGAATTTGAGATGTTTGGTGAAGACAATAAAACATAGATCTTTCCTCAATACTCCCTATGCTTAAACTTGGCTACAGTTATTTTTGACATTTCTGACTACGAAGGATAATCACATTTAACTGTGAATTCTTGACATCCTTTTGACTACATACACATTGTTGTTGTTTGTTTTTTTACTTGATTAATCATATTCAACTCTGTGACCCCATTTTGGCAAAGATCCTGGAGTGCTTTGCCATTTCCTTCTCCAGTTCATTTTATAGACGAGAAAACTGAGGCAAACAGGATTAAGTTACTTGCCCAGGGTCACAACGTTAGTAAGTGTCTAAAGTTGTATTTGAACTCAGGTCCTCCTGAGTCCAGTACTCTATTCACTGAATCACTTACCTGCCCTACAACTTATTCAGCCATTTCCCAATTGATGGTCATATCCTTATATTCATATACTAGCAAGAATCGTATTTTAAGCCTACTGAATTTCTTAAAGTTTAGATGGCCTCACTCTTATTTCTCATATGTAACTAAAGGGAGAAAAAAATAACTTTATGCTGGATTTGTAAACCTTGAAAACTTAAAATACTGTAATTACATGTCAAATGATGACAAGTTTATTTTTAAATGCTTCAGAGTGCTTGTTAACCACCTAAGGGAACTAGACAATATGTAAGCCTTTTTAATCACCATCATATTGTACTGCCGTCAGATGAGATAAAACAGTAGCATGTTCTTTCCAAAGTGGAGATGTTTTCTATCTTACTTTTTTCTTTTCATTTACAGATTAGGAAAATGTAACAGCTCCTTCCTCCCAAAGAACTTATTCTAATTAACTCTTTGATCTTTCTGGATGAAAGGGCTACAGGCATTGTTGTTGCTTGTGACTTTGTCTTTTGGGACTCACGATGGTGCTAATGAGCAAAAATGGTCCCAGAAATTTTCCTGACTTCACTGTATGTTTTTTAAAGGAAAAATGCATGTGCACATCTTCTTATTGTAATTTTTGAATTGTTTGAAAACAAAATTCTAGAAGTTGCAAGGCATAGAATTTGAACAAATTATTTCTAATATTCGAGGACTTGATACAGTCAGTTATATAATAAATATGATTGCCTTTCTGGTTATTTTCTGATATATCAAATTGTGAAACTTAAGTGATTAAGGTTTATAATGGACCTTTGATAATGAAAGTGATGGGTACAGCAGTTTTGGGGTTTGGTTTTGTTTGTTTATTTTACCAATTTTCCCTTGGTTGGCATCCATAATCAGTTAAGCTTGTGATATAAATAACATTTAACAATCATCTACTCAATCAATAATTGTTTATTAAACACCTCCCATATTCCAAACTTTATTCTGGAAATTATAGACATAAAGACAAAAATTAATTCTTGTCCTCAAAGTTCTTATAAGCTTACCTTCTATTAGAGGAAATAAATACACATTTTAAGTATATACAAATTTTATATGAAATAGATATGTGAAATTTGTGGGAACGGGATTGAAGAAGTTCTTGTACTTAGGGGGGGTCAGTTGAATGCACGTGATTAAAATTGGATATGGATTATTTAATCATTGTGAAAAATCCACAAATAGAGACTACCATTGTTTTTAGCTAAACCAAGCAAAATCCATATTAACTATATTTAGTCCAATGCAACCAACATTCAAAAAAAGATATAAGCCAAATCAAGACAATAAACATTTATTAAGCACCTACTATATTCCAGATACCCTACTAAGTGCTAGGGAAACAAAGAAAGCCAAAAGACAGTCCCTGCTAAAAAGGAGCTCACAGACTAATGAGGAAGAAAGCATGTAAAAAGCTAAATACAAACAAAATACATATAGGAAAAAGTGGAAATAATCAAGAGAAAGAAGTCATTAATATTAAGTAATTGGAAGAGGTTCTTGATATAGATGGGGTTTTAGCTGAGACTTGAAGGAAACTAGGGAAAGCAGAAGGTAGAAATAAGGAGGGAAGGAATTCCAGGTGTGGGAGGCAGCCAGAAAACATACCTGCAGTCAGGAGGGAATATATAATTTTTAACGTGCAAGACTGCTACCGATTTGAAGTAAGATTCCATCAGACTTTCCTCAGATCTTACCAAATCTTCCTTTACACATATCATTTCTTTTTTTTTTAATTTAAAAATCCTTTATTACTGTTCCTTTAAAAAATATCAATTACTGTCTATTAATCCATCTCCCTCCTCCCTCAAGTAAGTTCCCTCCTTTATAACAAACATTTATAGTCAAGCTAAGTGAAGGAAGATATTAGTAAGGTATCTAAGAATATACATATGTTCTATGCTTTTGTTCCATCACCATGTTACTAAAAAGTGCAAGATATGCTTCCTTCTCAGGCTTTTGAAATCATGATTAGTTACTACTTTAGTCAAAGTTTTGAGGTCTCTTTCTCCTCATGTTATAGTTATCACATTAATTATAGTCTTGGTTTTGATCATTTGGTATCAGTTCTTATGAACTTTTCCGTATTTCTTTGAATTTGTCATATTCCTTTTTTGTTATGAAAAAAAATAAAATTTTATTATATTCATGTACCACAATTTCTTTAGCCCATTCTACAACTAATGAGTACATATCTTACTTTTAATTCTTTCCCTCTACTTCCATCCTCCTCTCTTCTCCCCAAAAAGTCCTGCTATAAATATTTTTTAACATACAAGTTACTTCCCTCAATTCATGATCTCCTTGAGAAACATACCTACTGGTATCACTTGTAGAGTCAGCTATCTGGTTGAAGAGATGGAGCTCTGTTCATGTAGTCAGAAAGACCTGAATTCATATTCTGTTTAGACCCTTCTTAACTCTGTAAAGCCATGCAAGTTACTTATCATTTGTCTGCCTAAACACTTATACCTATCTGCTCTGACTTCATCTGTAAAATGGGAATTATATAGTATCTGCCTCCTAGGATTGTGAGGATAAAATAGGATACTATTTGTAAAGTGCTTCACAAACTTGGAGCTCTTTAAAATAGAAAACTAATGCTCCCTATCATCATTATTATCATCACCATTGTCATCAATATCATCAGCATCACTAAGTCAGGGTTTAGCGAACTTTGGGGTATATTTCCAAATCGTTTTCCTGACTGACTGAAACAATTCAGAGCTCCACTAATATAACTACTATCCTGTTAGACTTCCCTGAAATTACTATGTCTCTTTAAAAAAAAAATTCTTTTCTAATCTGATGAGTGTGAGTTGTTTTTGATCTGCATTTTTCTTAGTATTAGTGATCTCATATATTTTTCATTATAATTGTTGATGACTTGCATTTTTTTTTCATCTGAGAGCTTTCTGTTCGTAGACTTTCATCCTTTACCTCTTGGAGAATGGTTCTAGTTGTGAATAATTATATCCAATTTACACACACACACATATGATATAATACAATATTATGATATGATATGATGTAATATGATATCATGTGATATGAGGTGATATATGATATTATATGATATAATATGATATGATTTATTATAACATAATATAATATAAGTATATACATGAATTTAAAACTTGCCAGACATTTGCCAAAAAACTTCCCTTCTGATTGTATTTACTTTGTTTGAGCAGAAGCTTTAAAATCTGTGGAATCAAAAATGTCATTTTACCTTTTACAACCATCATTCTTTCTTTTGTAAAGAATTCTTACCCTTGCCATAGTTAAGAGATTTCTTTCCATTTTCCTTCTTTTCTTGAGTTATATGAACTTCTATATCCATGCCATCTATCCATTTAGAATTTATCGTGGTATAATGCATGAAGTATTGTACTATACATAGCTCCTATCAGAATGATTTCCAGCTTTCCCAGATTTTTTTATTTTTATCAAATAGGAAGTTATTACTGGAGAAGTTATGATCCCTGTGTTTTTTTTCCCCAATACAATGCTACTGTGTTCAATTGCCTCTAGATCTTCCTTACCTCATCTGTTGCCACATGTTTTCTTTATAAAAATAAAGAAGGCAGCATATGCAAGCTATTTATTGAACATTTCATAAAGAACATAAAACTTACTATGACAGCATATTGCTTTCAAGTTACAATGTCAAAACAACAACATCAGTATTATGTTTGTAATTCTTTAAGGGAACAATTACATATGAATGAAGTTAGCATAAATTAGTTCATCTTAAGATCTTGAGAAGAATAGAAATGTATAAAAGTATAAAAATTCCAAAGTATGAGGTTATGATCAAACTACTGTTTCAGAAATATAGCGGAAAGAATTGTATTTATTCATTTAACAATACATAAGGGAGACGTATTTTGTGGAGCCAATAACCTAATTATTTCGTCAGAGTACCTTTGAAGGCACCACCAGCCTATGACTTTTCTGTTTCTTCCTATCTGGGTTCCTATTAAAGTATTATGAGACTGTTATGCAACTTTCACATAATCCTAGCACTCCATGTCCCCCTGCCTCTTCTCCCCCTTATTATTCTGATGAAAAAAGAAATAAAATATACTTAAATGTTAATAATTCAAACATTTTATTTTAAAATGTCCACTGACCCAGTTTAGATGGCAGAATAAAGATAGGAACTCACTTGAGCTCTCCTCCAGACTTCTCCAAATATCTTTAAAAAGTGACTCTAAATAAATTCTACAGCAGCAGGACTCAGGATCATCCCACAGAAACCTGGAAAGATTGATATGAACTGATGCAAAGTGAAATGTACTGTTTACATAGTAACAGCCATATTGTAGGATGATCATCCATGAATGACTTAGCTATTCCCAGCAATACAACTATTCAAGACAATTCTGATTAACTTAAGATCAAAAATGCTGTCCCTCCCCCAACAAAGAACTGATGATGTCTGAAAGCAGATTGAAGCATCTTTTTTTTTTTTGCTTTTTTTTTTCTTGAAATATTGTTATGGGAATCTGAAGGTTTTCCCTGCCTCTAGCACCTTTGCTAAAGTGGCTACATGACTCTGAGAACCTTCCCAGATTTGAAAGTATACTCTGTTCCCTAATAGGCTGAATGTGGTCACGTGAAGCCTGTGGCGCCAGGCTTGTTTTTCGGGAACGCCAAAGCCTAGTAGCTTTGTGATTGGGCAGTGGGTAAAGAGGGCTGTGACATTATCTGAGCCTGGAGAAAGCTAAATATACGCCCTGATGTGAGGTTTTGGTTGGGGGCTCACTTTGAGAAGAGTTGTGTGATTTGACCAGATGAGACTCTGGGAAGCTGTTGAGTCCCCCGGCTTTGAAAAACCCAGATGTTGGTGCTTCCCTCTCTGGTAACTGACTAGGTAACTGATGTAATGGTCAGGCACTGGAAGCCATCTGCTGATCTGTTTTTCTCATCGTTTGTAACTTGTGTTGGTAACTTATGTTTGCATTCTCTGAAGTTCAGATGCTGACTTTTTCCCTTGAACTAGGTAAATGATATATGTTTGACTGATTAAAGTTAGATTGCTAACCCATTTTGAGTTGCTGATCTTTAGAAAAGCAGATCTAAGAACCTGTGCTAGCAGCCACCCTGGATATGCTAGGGTGCTTGCTGACACAGATATTTTTTTGTTTTTGTTTTCCTTAACAATATGACACTTACGGATCAGTTTTGCATGACTACACATGTATAACTTATATCAAAGTGTTTGTGTTCTCAATGAGGGTGGTGAGGTAGAAGGAAATGAGATAATTTGGAACTCAAAGTTTTAAAAATGAATGTTAGAAATTGTTTTTATATGCAACTGGGGAAAACTAAAATACTAAATAAAAAAAGAAATAAAATATAATTTAGGAAAAAATGTTCACCAAGCTAGCTATATTATTGAAACATAATTCCAAAACAGAGAGAATAGTGTACCATTAACTCATAGGGAGATAAAAATCCAAGAAATGGCATAATAACATGACCCACGGACCCAGATATTTTCTGTACAATATTTGGGTACATATATTAAAACAACTGTATAATATATGGGTACCAAAAAAGCAATCCAGTGATGCTGAAGCAAGTAAGCACATTTAACTTAGAGATATCAGTTGGATTTGGTAGGATAAGATTATAAATGGAATCCTAGTAAACTATAATTCATTTGAAAAGAACATATGTCAAATAAGAAGCAAGAGTGAAATAGCAATGCATATTGAGAAAATATATTCATGTGGGCAAATGCCTTAGAACTCATAAAGGAAATTATATTAGAAGGAATTTGTATGAAAACAACAGAAAGAGAAAAAAGAAGCTTGTTTTAGAAGTGTATTAGGGGTCATCTATACAAGAAAAGAAAAATAGATGAAGTGTTCAAAGAACAAATTACAGGTTGGGTACAGATGTATAATACCAACTGTAGAGGGGGAAATTTATAAGAGCAAGGGAAAATCAATTATCTGGACATATTTTAGATCCTTTCTTCCAAAAATGAAGGGACTATTAAATAATTATCTTAAATAATAAAAAAACAAATATTCTTAAAAACATGAATGAAGAGATGAGAGGAACTCATTCTGACTAACAAGGAAGAACTAGTTTCTGAAGTGCAGATCATATCATTTAGGGGAAGTAACTATTCTAATTTAGAATCTGTGATTGAGAAGGTAAGAAAAGAAAAGTACAGTGTGATATGAATTCTAGATTCTGGAAGAACAAATTTCAAAGGGGAAAAGAAAAGTTTGAGTGGGATCCCTTGACCTAAAATGTTATAGGGAAAGAGAGAGAAGTCAGTTTTAGAAATATGAGAAGTTGTTAAGAATGAAATTCAAGGTCACACATAGGGAAAAGAAAACTTTAATGAAGGCTAAAGGACAACTCTGTTTAAAAAGCTCAGTGTGAATTCACAAGGAGCTCTTCATAAAAAAAAAATCAGAAATCAATATTTAGAAAGCAGAGGCCAAGGAATAATGGCAATACCATGCTACTTTTACTTAGTGCCTTAAGGGAAAAATTAATGTCTGCATAGAAGGGAAAAAGCTGGTAAAAATTCTTGAAATCCATCATTTGCCTTGTATTATTTAACTTTTTTTTTTTTTAACAAAGACATAGTGGAAGGAATCAATAAGAAAATGACAGTTGCACAAAACTGAGATTGGTAGCTAAGATGTTGAATGAGCGATTCAGGTTACAAAAAGATCTTGACAAGCTAGAACCATGAGTTTAATCTAATAAGATGACATTTAACAGAAATAAATGCAAAATCCAATTCTTCGGCTGAAAAAAAAAACTTCAGAAATACAACACTGAGGCATAGCTAGGTAGCAGTTAACCTAACCAAAAAAAAAAAAAGAGGAATCTGGGAATTTAGGTGAACTGCAAACTCAATTTAAGTCAACAGTGAGACAAACCAGTCAAAAAAAAAAAAAAGGAAAGAAACTTAAGGAGCAATTGGATTCCATTAAGGGAATTATGTGATTCAAAAGAGAGGAGATAATAGATCCACTGAATCCTGGTCTATTCAGACTTCATCTTAAAACATTAGGATCAGTTCTGGTTACCACAAGAGATTGCAGAGAAACTTTATCAGAGAACTTTAAAAAAATGGGCCTCAATTTCCTTATTTGTCTCTTTCCCTTTGTAGTGGTAATGAAATTTGAAAATCCCTTTTTATTGGAAAGCTAAGATGTACTTAGCACCTAGTTTCAAATTAAGGCTCTGTTAAAGAAACAGAAGGTATGAAACCCTGTTGCTGACATAAGAGGAAGGTGTGGACAGAGAGGAACAATATTGTATATAAGGAAAAACCCCCACTGGGAAAGTCAGAACTTCTTGGGATAAGCATGTGGGGGCAGATTAGCTGCTGCTGCTTGACTGAAGATTGAACTGAGAATTGAGAAGAATTGAGAAGGGGAATGAGAATTGAGAACTGGAGGCTTGACAAAGTGTTTTTGATTTTTTGAACAGAGCTTATGGTGCTGAAGGATTCTGAGGGCCAGCTGGAGCTGCTGAGGGGCTGCTGAGGAGCTGCTGAGGAGTGACTGAGGATTTCTGAGGGCCAGCCAAAACTTCTGCTGAAGACTACCAAGAGCCAGCTTGGAGCTGCCAGAGGAAGCATGACTGTGGTGTTGGTAGTTTGTCATTTGTGGCTTTGTTGAGTCTTGACTTCCCAGAAATAGAGACAATGAAGGATTTAAGGTGAACTAGACACTATGAACTTCAGTGTGGAACAGGAACTGCATGGAGAGCTGGAGGAAGAGCTGGGAGCTGTCTGCCTTTGAACTCAAGTTACAGTTTGTTGAATTCACGTAGGTGTTAGGACCGTGGGAGAAGAAGCAGGGAATCTGAGAGCCTACCTCAGGTCAAGATGAAAAAACCTCTCTGTGGATACTGAGTAGTGACTGATAAAATCATAACATATTTGTGACTGAGGGGTCGATGGCCTTGAGAAAGTACTGAGTAGCAACTGATATTGTAACCTAAATACACCCCATGGGTGGGAGAATTTTGGCTATTGTGTTTTGTATCTCTTCCTTCTTAAGGATGAGTGATTAAAGGATTAAGGAGGCTCTTCTCCTTAAGACTTATTGAATTAAGGACTTAACTAAATGATTGATTATCTAAATGAATGCACCTTGTTTAAAAGAGAACCATTGAATGATTGAGTTACTAAATGATTGATTGACTAAATGATTGTACTTTGTTTAAACTATGTGATCACTTTGGTGAAAACTATGTGGCCATTTTAGTGATAAGTTGTTGAGTTATGATGTCATTGTGAATGCTGTATTTTGATTTTCTGTGATAAGTTGTAACATTGTGAATGCTGTACCTTGATTTTCTGTGAATGTGTTGCTCTAATTTTTTACTGAATAAATAGAGTATTCACTATAGTATTTAATCAGAACCTTGAAAGCTATTCACAGTAGCATTCTTCTGGAAAGCTGCTTATGCTTGGCTTTATATCCTTCTAGATCTGTGAAATCCTATGGGCCCAGTCATTTTGTCAGTCTCTGTGGTTAGAATGATCATCTGTCCCAGGGCCAAGATTCTGCCTTCTCCTGAACTTTAAAATTGGGTAGGGGAGTCTTCACCTTATTACCACTGTAATATTAATGATACCGTTGATGTTGTGACATGGTTCTAGATAGGGTATCAGATTTCATATCCCTTCTTGCCATTTTCTTCATCTTGGCCTAGGACGTTGGGCTCAGATCAACTACCACACAGATCCTCCATCTCTGGCTTTTTCTTCTATTTCTTAATGGCCTAAGTTGGGTATTCTCATCAGTCACATCTCCTTAGTAATCATCTACCAGAAGTTAGGTTTGTCTGTTGCTATGGTAGTGACAGGCCTTTTGACCATAAATAGGAGGTTGTTTTCAGATATCCTTGTGCTGTAATATGCTCACATTTAAGTAAATATGGCATATATACTGTTCTCTTCCCCAAAACAAAGAAAAACAAAGCCATGGGTAGGGACACCAAGAAATGAGAAAATCAGGAAAAAAAATCATACGAAAGAGTAGAACCTTTTAATTGCTTTTGTTGAAGGGAAGGAATGGACTGAGATCACACTGCATCATATACTCTCTCTCTCTCTCTCTCTCTCTCTCTCTCTCTCTCTCTGTCTCTGTCTCTGTCTCTCTCTCTCTCCCCCTCTTCCTCTCCCTCTCCCTCTCTCAGAGTAAGTTGGATTGCATGTGCCACAGCTGAGGTTAGTCAGTTCTGCCCTGGCACACACTGACTGGAACAATAATTCCACCTCCCATAAACGCAATTATTCACCACACAGTATTTCATTTTCTACCATATTCTCAATTCACCTCCCCCCCCAACTGGGTCCTCTCATATTTTGATTCCTTTCAATCACACTCTTCAAGCTCATTCAACCACAAGTTCTAGTCTTCTGCTCATGCTTATTGCTCAGATCTGTCCTCTAAAAAAATCTCAGGATCACCAGTATCCCTAAGGCTACATACTAGTCTTCTTAAATCAGCCCTTAAGATTAATCACTTTTAAATTTCTGGCTTACAAATATTTTTCTTTTCTTCTCAGCCCCAATGTCCCTAGTTCCTGAAACAATGAAACTTTGTGGTACAGTGAATAAAGTGCCAGGCAGTGTCAGGGGGATTCAGTCTAAATCCTGCTTTAAAGAATTGCTGTCTCTGTAAATCTGGATATATAACCTCTGCTTGCCTCAATTTCCACATCTGCAAAATAGGGATAAGAGTCCTCTTTATATCCCTGTGGTATTGTGAGGATTAAATGAGATAATATCATTAAAGCATTTCTAAGCTTTAAAGTGCTATATAAATGCAAAATAGTATTATTATCATAAAAATGAAAACTTCCACTGCTTACTGGCACTATCTCTATCCCCAACAAAAAGCAAATATTTTTCAGGGCCTCAGCCAAACAGTTGGTCTTCAAAAGACAGAAAGTTTTCATTAGAATTTGACGCAAGTAGCTAAGAGTAGAAAGAAGCCATATAGCTGCCCTTCCTCCTTCTGCAAACTCCTGCAAATAGATCTAGAGGATACACCAGCTTATAAAATCAATGTGCAAGTAGACATTTATAAAAACAAGGAAATGGAGATGAACAGGAAACACTGACGCTTGAAACTTATTCTCCTCTGAAGTGGTCAAAGAAGTGAAGAATGTATATATATAATCACAGTTGGATAAAAGAATATATTTTCCTTAACAAGGATATAGAAGAGAGAATTAATAGTAGGATTTTTTAAGGGAGGTATTAGTCTTGAGCAAATCACATTCCAAAGTAATGTAAACATATCTATAGGTTATCTGAGGTGACAATAAGAGGAATCTGATGGAGGTGCCAATAAATTGAGTGAGGTTTGTAAAAATTATATAAAAATGATAGAATGTTGTTGTGTAAGAAATTAGGAAGGAAATGATTCAGATAGAACCTCGAAAGACTTATGGGAACTGAAGCCAAGTGAAATGGAAAGAAACAAGTGAACAAGGTTGACAACAAGGTTGTGAAGGTATTGAAAGAATTAGAAATTCTGATCAGTGTAGTCATCAACCATGTTTCCAGAGGACAAATTATGAAACATATGCATATGTATATACATACACATATACATATACATATGCACATACATGCATATATACATATACATATATGTCTTAATTTATAAACATGTGTGTATTGGACATGAGCAACGTGGAACTTGTTTTGGTATGACTGTATGTATTTGTAATAGGGATTTTGTTTTTCTATAATTAGAATTATGGGAGGGAATTTGAAGTGGGAAAGAGAAAAGCAATTATTCTCAACTAAAAATATATGTATTTATATGTATGTGTGTGTATTAAAAAAAAAACAAATTTCTCATGACACCTTCCTTGTTCTCTGATCATTGAAACAAACATAGTTATTTAATAACATTTAGGTATGTATTTGAGATTCCAATTCAATTAGATTCAACAAGTACTTACTGATTCAGTGAGAGTTATATGTCAAGGCACAACCCTTATGACTGAGTATAGAGGAATAGATATGACACAGTCAGTCCCTGTACTCAAGGTTCCTACAACCTTATGGCATTAAAGATGCAAGTACCTATGCTATGATTCAAGAGAAAGTTAGTTCATTATAAACCAATAAGGCAAGGAAAAGTTCAGTGATTTAGGAGAAAAAACAAATTCCCTTGAATAATGAGAGGGGAGAGATAAGGGAAGGCTTCATGGAGATTGTGGCATTTGATTTAGATTTTGAAAGAAACAAGGAATTTAAACACACACAGACTGAAGAGGAATTTCCACACATGAGAAAACATATGAACAAAGGCATGGAATTTGAAAAGAGCAAAGGAAAAATAGACCACTGTGAGTAGTATGACTTGGTTGCAACAGAATACATGAAGGAGAAGAGGACGAAACAAAACTGGAAAGATAAGTCATACCTGTATTGTGGAAGTCATTGATTGTCATGATCAAATGAGGCACCACTGGATATTTTTGAGGAGAGGAATAACACGGTAAGATGAGTATATTAGGAAGACTATACAAGCAGTATTGTAAAACAAAGGTTGGAGATGGACTAGACTTTGGGCATGGGGAGGTGAGTTAGGATGAAGTTACAGTAATAAAAACAACAAGTGATGACATAAAGTATATTGGAGGTGATATGAGCTGAGAGGTGGAGATGAATGCAAGAGAATTGCAAAGTTAGTGTAAGTGACATTAGCAATAAATTGGATGGGGTGATGGAGAGGAAGAGATAAGTGTAAAAAAATTGATTCCAACATTAAAAGCCTTGGTGACTAATGGGATGGTGGTATCAAAAGAAAATAGAGAAATTAGGTGGTGGGTAATTATAGTTTTCCAAGAAAATAAATGAGGAAGCTGGCTTTTGCACATGTCATAAATGAGGCATAGGCTGGAAATTCTTGCAATTAAATCCACCTGGTAGGTAGAGTTACAGAACAAGAATTCTGTCAAAAAATTATGGGTGTTGGAAGCTACATATTTGAAAGTCATTTAAATAAAAACATATTATTTCACCAAAGCATATAGTGTAATAGGACCAAGGATAGATTGTTGGAGAATATTTAAGGGGTACAGGAAGAATAAGGGGCTATGAAAAGAAATGAATAATCAAAATGTTATGAGAATAGCACCATAGAAGCCAAGGAAGAAGATTGAATGTCAAGAATGTCCAGGAAAACACAGGTTTACCACCCATTGGAGAGGAAAGTGATGAGGCAGTATAAGAACTATGAGCTTGGGGGGTGGAGCCAAGTTGGTGGCGTAGCAGCAGCAACATATCGCAGCTCTCACATAGCCACCCCAAAATACCCATAAAATAGGACTCTAAACCAAACCTAGAACTCCAAAACGCACACAAAGATACTTCCCACCAAAGTCAGCTCGGCTACAAGGAACCATATCAGCACTGCGAACAGAAACCAGCCTGGCCTGAAGCCGAGGCTGTGCCCCGGGGGCGGCTGGACGGGAGGAGCGAAGGAGCTGAGGAGCTTCAGGTGAGTGGATTAGTGGCAGCCGTGAATGGTAATTGTGAAAGGGGGAGATAAGCAGTCCAGCCAGAAGGCCTACAGAGCAGAAAAGCTACAGGCAGAGGTTTTGCACCCGCCTCCGCATTGCAGCTTCCCGCCCACGGCCTGCAGGCAGCAGGGGTCTGAGTGATTCTTCTCAGGCCAGAGCTCTCGCGTTGAGCGGCCTGGAAGGATTGTGGTCTTGGGCCTCGGTCTTGGAGTCCTCGCTATCCAGTCAGCCAGAAGTATATAGGAAGAGTTCCCAGCCTCTCCCTAAGAGCTACGGCAGCCGGGAGGACCCCAGCGATTTAGGACAGAGCTTTCCCTTTTGGAAGCAGAGCCCCACAGAGATTTACAAAAAAAAATCACAGTCTGAAGAACCATGAGTGAGAATAAGCATAAGAAGCAAAGTAAGAACAGCTCCCAAACCCTTGATACCTTCTTTGGGGAAAAGAAAGATCATGGGAGAGAGACGGAGGAGGAGAGTGCAGCCAGAGCACCCCCACCAGGGGCCTCCAATAAACATGAAGAATGCCTTAAAGCTATAGATGAGCTGAAGAAAGATTTTCAAAACCAAATAAGGGAAGTAGAAGAAAAATTGGGACGAGAA
>CM053582.1:426088577-426124076 GCA_028627135.1 Pseudochirops cupreus
GTGTGTGTATGTGTCTATATATATATATATATATATATATATATATATATGCAATTATTATTATTATTATTATTGACTACATCCAACTGGAGCTTGAGATACACAGGTACTGCAGTTGGGAGATCCATCCTGCCCTACCAAAAAGTGACATAGGAGAGAATAGACTGGGGGAGGGGGGAAACACTGGGATGGCTGTTTTGGGTTGGTGGGTGGGGGAAAGACGGGGAGAAAATATGTAACTCAAAAAAATTTTTAATAAAATAAATTTAAAAAAATAAAAATAAAAACAAATAAAAATTAAAAAAAAATGTATGAGCTTACTTTTCGAAGAAGACTATAAGGTTATTCGCGGAGTAACAAGAGAGTTGAAAGCCTCAGAAATGGATAAAGTTTAGAACAACCAGTGAGGAGCATGACAGAAGCACTAGGAGATGAATGAAAGAATCCCCATGCAGCACTGAAGGCCCTGTTGAGATTGGTGAGAAAGTATGTGTAGTGGACTGAGCTAGCATAATCTTTAGTTTTCCTCTCATATTGTTTTTTTTTCTCATAGTTGGATCAGAGGACTAATGACTATACACTCATGAAGGGTAAAAGGTCAAGACAGTAAGAGAAAAGAGGTGTGAAGTGAGGATTTTTTTTTTTAATGGCTAATGTTAGGGTCAAGACTAAATATGTTTGTGGCTTTTTGTTTTTCCAATCTCTATACACAAAGTATTTTCTGTCATATAAATTTCAGAGCAAATAAATCAGAATATTGCTAATCTCATTAATTGTCACACCCTACAAGCTGCTGTCTTTCTGTATAACTGAGACATGGAACTAGAGACACTCATATCACAATCAAAAATTAACATACATTTTCCTCTCAAGGAAGAATTTATGGTGACACTCTTCCCTCTTCCCACCCCTACTCCCCCCCCCTCCAAAAATAAATCTCACCTTCCCTTGGTTCTTTTCTTGTGTAATAACACATTTTGTTGCAAAGATTTATCAAAAGAACAAAATAATAATGAATCTTACAAACATTAATGGCAACCTCTTATACAGAGTCATTTTTCATGGTATTTGCCATCCATCTCTCAGAGCAGAAATAATATTACAACTCAGCTATCCAGATCTAAATTTGAAATCTCTTCAAGGTAGAGAATATAATTTAAAGTGAACTTTTTTATACACAAACATTTGGTTCATGTTCTAGTTAAAAATGACTATTTTTATTTCTACCGAAGTATATAATTTTTTTCTTAAAAAAAATCATAGACTTGACATCCACTGAGATCATATAATAAGACAGAGGTATTAAACACACATTTAGTCACATATTGTCAAGAACATCCGTGAGTACAACCCAAAACATATTAAAATGTAATTTGGAAATATTTAACAGAAATAAATATACAACATAGATATATTACATTTAAAAATTGTCATATGAAAACCACAGGGTTCCTTATTATGGCGGAGTAGTCCCTATTTCTATTTGAGTTTGACTCTACTGTAGTAAGAGAAAATTTCTGACTTCAATTAGCTATCAATGCAGTAAGAGAGATAAGTAATGTCCATAAATAATTGTAATATAGTATGTATAATTTAGTAACTTTCTAAAGCGTAATTCCAAATTTCTTCTTGGAGAAGGGACCATTTTATACCAATGGAGTATATTAGTGGGTATATTAGTGCTTGTCTTTCCACAGCATTTGTGATATTGACCAATTTCATCTGTTTTCATCTTTGCCAGTTTTCTAGGTATTATGAAGTGAAACTTCAAAGTATTTTTTATTTTTTTTTATTACTAGTGATTTGGAACAATATTTCCTCGTACCATATTATTATTATAGTTTGCAATTCTTTTGAAAACTCTTTCTTCCTATTCTCTGACCACTTAAATATTAGAGAATGACTGCCCCTTAGTAGGGGTTTGTGTTAATTTCCTATACATCTTGAGCATCATACCTCTGTCAGAGGCATTTGAAGGAAATATGTTTTCCTGATCAAAACATTTCCTCCATATGTTATGGTTACTGTATGATTTTGTTCATGCAGCAGGTGCTCTCTCTCTCTCTCTCTCTCTCTCTCTCTCTCTCTCTCTCTCCCTCTCTCATTATGTCTTTTCTGATAAAATCTTTAAAATTCAAGTTATATACCTATGTTGATCTTATTGTGGCATACGATATAACATTTTATTCTGAATCTAATTTCAAGCAAACTGCTTACCAGTTTTCCCAGGAATTCTTGTTAAATAGGAAATGTGTTTATTTGGTTTTGTTTTTCTCTAAATAATTTGCACTTTTCAACCCTATCAAATACTGAGTTTAGATGTTTCTGATTCTTTCTTACCTAATCTACTCCTCTGCCTGACTTTTATATTTTAATCAGGCTGCATTTGAACTTGGGTCTTCCTACCTTCAAGTCTAGTGCTCTTCCTTATTTCAACTCTATGAGCTGAGTGGTACAGATTAATTCATAGACTATTAGAACACTTTCCAAAAAGCTCATTTTATAGATAGGGAAATCACATTTATCTATCTGCCTACCTATAACATTTTTTTTATCTAGACCTGCTGTCATTATAAGAGAAGCAATGTTAAACTGTGACTAGCTGACCAGAGTCAGGAATAATGAAAGTTGTGGATCATCTATTCAATTGTACCCCTTTCTTGGTCTTGGTCTCTCTATCTCTCTGTCTCAATGTATATAACTCAATCTCTATTTCTATGTACTTATGTATGTATATGTATATTTATTTGGGAGAGAGAGAGAGAGAGAAAGAGAGAGAGAGAGAGAGAGAGGAAGAGAGAGAGACAGAGAGAAAGGAAGAGAGAGAGAGAAAGGCCTTTCTTAGAATTTGAAGCACATTCCAGGGCTTCAAATAGCAGTGAAAATAGACTTGCTCAAGCAGTCTCAGAAACAAAAACAAAAAAGTGTTGAAACAGTTATCATAACTTATTCTGAGGTCTGTGTTGCTATTTGAGCTCCCCAGGAAGGTGTGGCGCTATTTTTTAAAAAAGTCCCCCCCCAAAAAAAAAGAACAACTAGGCTATCCCACCCTGATCCTCCAAAAAGTATTTTATCCTTTATATGACTTTTGCCAATTAGTTTGGTTCCATTCTTCAGGTTTTCATTGTTTATTATTTTACCTCAGCAAAAAAATTTAATGTGTTCTTAAGAAAAAAAAAACACAACCTGAACCATTATTGTTCTACCTTCAAGGAATTTTTACCCTTTGCCTTGCACCTCGAGGTTTTACTAGAAATGGTTTTTGCACTTGTAACTGAAAACTAATGATGAGAAGCAATCTTGAAACATACTACTCCCTTCCATGAAGTGAACAATGCTGATTTTATATCAAAGACTGGGACACTGATTAATGGTGATACAGGCCTGACACTGAACACTAGATAAGTAGGCTAGTCTAGCAGCAGCCCAGATATGTGAATAACACTCCCATTATTCTTTGCACATCTCACATAGGAAAAGAAGGGAGAAGTAAATGTTTAAAAATATAAATAAATGAATACATAAATAAATACATAAGACAAACTTTGCAAAGGGGATCACTTGCTGGAACTGGTCTACTTAAAGAGTTTTATTTCCACCTATTGTGAATCTTTAAAATGACCTTCTGCTGGACCACCATCAAGAGAAACAGTAAAGAACACCATACCAGCAGTCATAAGACCTGGTAAGGGAATTTGAATATCTCCCCTGTCCTTTAATGAGTCTCACTTGGAGCCCAACAAGAGAAGCTTGCTTAGGTGAGCTTTGTTTTTCAAGAAGGCTCAAACTTTGTTACTTTGTAATTAGGCAGTGGGTCATGAAGGTTGTGATGTTCTCTGACCCTGGAGAAGGCAAAATATACTCTCTGGGGTGAGGTATCGCTTTGGGGATCAGTTACAGAAAGAATTGTATGATTTGGCCAGATGAGATTCTAGGCAGCTGTTGAGCCTCCTGTCTTTGAAAATCTTGTTTTGGTGTTTCTCTTTCTGGTAACTAACACTTTATGAATCTAATGATTAGACAGCTAGAACCCTTGTCTGTTGTTCTGTTGAAGTCTGTTATTTTCTCTGTTTGTATTTTTTGCCTGTTTTTAATTTCTGTTTGCATTTTCTGAAGTTCAAGGTGATGACTTTTTTCCCTGAACTAAGTAAATTATGTATATATGTTTGATTAAAGTAAAATTGTTAACCCCCTTTTGAGTTGCTTTCCTTTAGCAAAGCAGATCAAAGAACCTGTGCTAGCAGACATCCTGGGTATGCTAGTGTGCTTGCTGCTACACCTGATTTCAAATCTTTATTCATAAATGAGCATAATAAAACCATTTACTCTTTCAGAAGCTCCATTTCCTTGTCTGTAAGGTGGAGATAATAATGCCTGTACTACATATCCTACAGCATTGTTTTGAGTTTCCAGTTGGACCCTCTGTTAATTCCTCATTTACAATATAGAAACTGGCAATTACGTATTTTGAATCTCCTTGTATATCTTCTTCAAGGATTCTCATCAAAATTATTTTTCAAGTCATGTTTCATCACAAATTTGAGCTATTCTTTAAGACTTGACCTTTAACCAGGATACCAAGCACAGAAAAACAAAAGGAATCAGAGCTTAGATCAGAGAGAAATGAAATTCATATATTCTACTTCCCTTTGAAGAAATAGATCAACCAACAAGACCTAATTATGTACTTACTTTGTGCCTTCAGGCATTGTGCTAGATTGATATGGAAACATGACACTTTTTTCTGGTTTTTGGCTCACTTACTCCAACCTCTGATCATACAAGCTGGTTTCATTCCCAGACAACAATAGCATGACCATGGACGACCATGATCATGAACATGATGACCATGATCATCTCAATGAGAATGACTGCCACCACTAGTACCCACAAAAACTCTCTTGTCAGAAGGGTGTTGTGCTGCTATTGAGAGGAAATTGTTAAGTTTTCCATGTGCATAGCTACATCTCAGAAATCAGTAATCACTACAAGTTAGGGCTTGATTTTCTTTGATTGTCTAGAAAATTATTGATTGTACTAAGAAAACCCAGACTGAACTTAGAAGTCTGCATTGCATATATTTCTGTTTTCAGAGTGTAAGTTATTAAACACTTCTCAGCACCTGACCCTAGGATAACTCCCTTGAGAGGAAACACATTTCACCTTCTTTCCACTCTAGCCAGAGGCCCCAGCCAAACTGTTTTCTATCTATATAACCAGTAGCTCAGAATAATGACCCCCTTGAGTCTGAAACATAACCATTTATTTAACAATATAGAAAAATAAAAAAAATAATTTTACATATATTAATTTACTAAAGCAAATTATATATATATACATATAAATATGTGCATGTATTACATATATATGATATAACATGCACAAAAACAAAGATCACAGTCTCCCACCAACATACTCAATATCTATGATGATTTTATACTGAATCTGAATGCTTTATCAGTGGGTTCATCCTTTCCTATTTTAAATGGGAAAATATCAGTGGAAATTCAGTTAATTTATAGTGTGTTCTTGAGCTTTTTGCCAAAAACTCAATGTGCTGATGGGATGGAAATATTATATAACTAACTTCCTCATCTATACCATCACTTCCCATTCCCACTACATAGATTTAGTTTAAAACTTAATCACCTCAAACCTCTCCAGAGCCACTAGTAGTCTAGAAGTAGCTAAGTTTTCATCTTCCTAAACCCTTCTGCTCTTTTTGACACTGATGTCATTCCTCTCTTTCTACATAGTCTCTTTTCCCCTATCTTCAAAGTCACAATTCTTCCATGGTTTTCGTCCTAACTCTTTGATTATTCCTCATCAAGTTTTATTGTTTATTTTCCTTCTGATCCTTTCAGAATTCCCCAATATGTCCTTTTACCTTCCCCTAGAAGTGTGCTGGGAAATGGTGAACAACTGACTGTCCAGGAAAAAAAAAAAGAACTCAGGGCACATTTTTAAGTTTCATCTGCAGTATCATTTCCTCTATCACTTTCTTCAGTCTATGTAATAAACAAAATAATAAATCAAGCCCTTATTTGGAGTTTTGCTGATTCCCAAAGTATAAATGCTCACAATGAAAATTTAACAATTGGCTCTAGTGAGCCAGTTCCACTTTACTCACACACATCTGCCTCCCTTTTTCCCTTCTATCCCACTCCCCCATTGTCAACCTACTCTCCCACTCCCAAAGCTAAAAGTGATTCTTCTCTTGCTAATCTTTCGTTCTTGTGGATTGGCTTTTCCTATGCATTTACCTCATTCTACCTTGAATTATCAATGGTTACACACACACACACACACACACACAGAAAAGCACCTTTTTATTTTAGTAGTATTTTTTTTTGCAATTATGCCTAAAGAAATTTTTTAACATTCATTTTCAGTAAAATTTTGAGTTCCAAATTTTCTCCCGTTCTGCCTTCCTTCCCTGTTCCCTAAGACAGTAAACAATTTGATATGGGTTATGTATGAGAAATATACATATGTAATATGAATATCTAACTGGAAAGGCAGCCTGCAATAATGTTTAGGGAATTGGAATAACTGAACTAAAGTCCCTCCTCTGACACACACTGGCTGTGTGACTCAGGGCAAGTCACTTAACCCTTTAGTTCTACAGATAACTCCCCAAGACTACAAATTACATAGCATATAAGAATCTATATTGGTAAGAAACATTTTTCTTTGGTGGGAATTTCTAATGCAAATGGACTCATGAGTCAGTACCTATCCCTAACCTATGTATTATGTCACCCACTAGATTATAAAGTCCTTCAGGCAATGACTGTGTAATCATTCCTCTTTGTATTATAAACCTAATACAACACATAATAGATGCATGGATATTTTTGAATGAAAATCAAGAAGTCACAGAATCACATATTTAGAACCAGAAGATATCTCTGAAATAATTTATTTCAACCTGCCATTTTGCTGGAAAGAAAACTAAAAGAATGATTATTAATTAAATTATCAAGAGTCAAACAGGTAAAAATTGATAAAACAGGGATGTTGACCTAGGTTCTTTGATTCTAAATATAGTAGCCTTTACACTATACCATATCATTTCAGGATGAATGAAGCAAGATTTTGATCATATCACTCTGTTTTTTCAAAAACCCTCAATTACTCTTCAGAAGAGGGATTAGTCAGTTATGGATTGCTAAACTAGATCATCAACAGTTTTGTTAAAACAGCATCAGTAGAAAATTCATCATAGGCTTGTCAGAAACCCTAGCCAGGTCACGAGCCTAGGGCATTAGAATTCCTGAAAGTATTGCATGTGCCCAGAGTGGGAAAGATTCTGATTCTAAGAAAAGATTCTGGGTGAGTAAAGGATACTTTCTACCTAGCCCTACACTTGTATGGGGTGTTCAAGGAGGACTAGAACCTCTGGTGGGAGGTCTTGCTGAGAGCCTTTTCCGGGAAGCTCATCCACCTTTGGTGTCCACCTGTCACTCAACTCTCACTTCCAGGAAGCTGTGGCATGCACAATAGCCACACCTCGCAAACCATCTCATCAAACAGGGTAAACCAGATTAAGAGTAACTGAAGGTTAAAGGGAACCCATTGATGAGTTAGTGGGGCATCTACCCCAAGCATATGAGGACTTCCCCTGATGGAATGGGTAGATGAAAACCATGTGTTCCTATACCCAACCATGAAGGCAGCTGAAGCAGGTACTTGGAGTGGTTAGAGCTTGGTCAGACACTGAAGATGTCAACATCATCCCCTGCATCCCAGGCCATTGCCAGTCTTGTTGACTTTTATCTTGCCACTGACTTCTATAACTTGGGAAAAGAGACTAAGGCTGATGATTTTGTGCAACTCTGCCTCACTTAAATCAAATTCATGCATGAATCACCCTCAAATGTCATTGGTCCTCTTTGAAAACAAAGAACAAACAACAATTTAGCATTATTGGGAAATCTGAGGACAGGCTAAGTAGCAACTGGTTTCCTTGCTGGTATAGGCCCTATAATACAATGGAAAGATTACAGGACTGGAAGTGAGGGGACCTGATTTCTCATTTGCATCCTAGTTCTACTACCTACTATTTGTGTCACCTTGTGAAAATCACTTCATCTTTCATGACCTCAGTTTTCTACTCTGTCAAATAAAGGGGTTGGAAGAGAAGTTTGATAAGATCAATTCCATGTCCAATATTTTATGTTATTATGACCTTTATTAAAGGAGAGTAAACATTACAGCACAGTTCTGATCTGTGCCCTTCCAGATGCCAAATAAATAAAGTTCCCAACATACTGCCAGATGTATCCCCTAAAGAGAAACACCTTGATTAACTTGACATTAAATTAAATTAATTAATTATAATTAATTAAAATTTGCTTATAGAAAGGCTTTCTCATTGATGCTTTAATATTAAATTTAACTGAAAGTCTTATTCTGAGTATGGATTGCCGTTATGCTACTGACAACAAGTAATTCACATTTCTATAGAATTTTGAGGTTAGTAAAATGTTTTTCTATATATATAGTTTTGTGAGGTATGTAATGCAATTATTATGTTCTCATCCTATAAATATAGACAGTGAGAAGCAGTGACGTTAAGCAGCTTGCCTTAGGTTCCACCATTATTATGTGTCCTAGTATGTTTATGTTTATTTTGCTTTGTTGGGTCTGATAGCAGCTTTTTGTTAGATATATGGTTTTTCTCAGACTCAAAAATGGCACACTCAGGAGAATAAAATGTTGATTAATGCAAAGTTCTAGTCAGTTAATTGTGTTGCTGTAATTATAGCTTCATACTTCAACAGAAAAGTGTAGGCAAAGGTCAACTTTTCTATTTCTGAATTCAGCTCAGAGCATCTCTGTGTATGACAGACTCATGGTCATACTAAGGAAAGAATGAAGCTCATAATAAATGTCAGAGGGGACATCTTTTATATAAATAAGATTTAAAAGTAGTAACATGTGTGCTTATTTGTTTAAGAGAAAGTCAAGGTCTCGAACTATCATTCCAAACATATTTATTAGGTGTCTATGTAGTAGATTGGTTCAAGTGTTATTGGGCAGCTACATATTTGCAATAACATCTGGGCCTTGCCTTCATAAAGCTTATACTTTAACATGGAAAGTATAAATATTTTAAATAAAATCTAAAGACAGTAAATCCTAGTTGGAAGATACTGCTTCAAAGCCTGATTCTTTTGATCTATGTTACTTTGATGAACTCAACTTATTTGAGTCTCAGTATCCTTACCTACAAAATTTGAAGGTTAAATTAAGCAATATCTATGATTGCTCTCATGTCTAAATCCCCTGATCATAACAGTTAAGTAATTTTATATATGTACATACATAAATACACATTACATAGAGAGCATGTATGTGTGTATGTGTATGTATGTACATACATACACACATATATAAAATCTATATGTATGTATCTTGGAGTGTGTGATATATATATATATATGTGTGTGTGTATATGTATGTGCGTGTGTGCATGTGTGTGTGTGTGTGTATGTGTGTGTGTGTGAAAGAGAGAGAGAGAATTTATGATACCAAAGAAGTCCAAGTAGAGCTATTACTAGGAATTTTGTAGGAAAAGGTGCCAAAGGTGAGATGCTGCAAAGGATGGAGAAAGGTTACTTCCATAGAAGAGAAATCATCTTCCCTTGCAGGAAAAAAGCTATGTACTAGTGAGGTGGAAGAAGAACGCAGTTTAATAGCTTCTTAGTTTAAGTAATTAGTGCTAAACTTAGTTGTTTCTTATACTCCTAAAGTGCAGTGGTGTCACCACCATATACATTTTAAGACACAGGAATAAAAACATGATTGTAACACCTTAGTTATGGTTCAGTGATCGTTCCACAATGATCCCATGATACTATGTTAGGGTAGACAAAACATTTTTAATCATTATAGGGTGCTTTAAGGTTGGTGAAGTGTTTTCTATGTGTTGACTTATTTTATTTTCATAACCTTATGAGGTAGGTCATATTATTATTGTCTTTGCTTTTCAGATGAGGAAATTGAGACTGGAGGAAATATAAGTGACTTATCCAACTGTAACAGCAAGCACCCTATCATACCCAGGATGGCTGCTAGTGCAGGTTCTTTGATCTGTTTTTCCAAAGGAAAGCAACTCAAAAGGGGTTAATAATCTTACTTTAATCAAACATATATAAATTATTTATTTAGTTTGGAGAAAAAAGTCAACACCCTGAACTTCAGAAAATATAAACAGAAATTGCAAGCAAACAAAAAATACAAACATTGAAAATAACACAATTAACAGATCAACAGACAGAAGTCCTAGCTGTCTGACTATTACATACATATAGCATTGATGATCAGAGAAAGAAGCACCAATACTTGTGTTTTCAAAGCCGGGAGGCTCAATGGCTGCCCAGAGTCTCATCTGGCCAATTCACACAACTCTTCCCAAAAGTGAGCCCCAAAACAAAATCTCACCTCAGACTCAGAGTATGTGTATATATATATATTATATAAATAAATAGTCTTCTCCAGGGTCAGAGAATATCTCCCTACTTTTGTGACCCCCTGCCAAATTGCAAAGTAACAAAAAATATGCACTTTCCTGAAAAATAAGTATCCTCTAAGCAAGCTTCTCTTGTTGGGCTCCAACTGTGGGCCGTTAAGGGGCAGGGAAGATCATCAGATTCCCTTAGCATTACATTAAATCCACATACCTAGGGAGTATCTGAGGCAGATTTCAAACTCAGGTATTCCTGACTTCCAGTTCTGTGCTCTATCAACTGTATCCACTAGCTGCCTCTGAAAGATATGAATGGCAATATTTGAATTTCAGTGAGTCTTAATGTAGATTTAAAGTTATATTTATTTGCTTTTCTTACTACTTAAGTATGAATTTCTTTTCAATAATTTATATCTCTTTTCCCTATCACTTGCTACTTATAATCTAAACTTGCAATTTTGCTTTGTGATGACCAAAGGCAGAAAGCACTTTTCATGTATGTAACACTGATGAGGTATGAGTTCATTTCCTCCATGTAGAACTTATTATGATACTTCGGATCTCCTTTAGATAGACACTTTAATATCTAATTTATCCATGGTATGGTTTTCAGTAAAGTAAGAGCTGAGGGCATAATATTTCATCAAAAAGTTCCTCTAACTCAACATACTTTTCAGTATTGTTGAACAGGTACTGAGTTTCAAGTTTGGTGTTTTTATGTGAGATGCCTGAACTGAAGATTTGAAAAAAAAAAAGGAAAAGCAAAACTGTAAGTTTTACCATCTTTATAAGTATTTTTGCTGCCCAAATGACTCAGCCCCACCAATAGGTAGAGGTCATCAAGATGGTCAAAAGGATTTCATCACTCACTTGCTAGTCCAATTTGGTGATTTTTTGTAGTGTCATATATATAATACACAGAAAAATATTGATTGCTGAAAGTCAATAATATTTCTTAAATTTTATGTGTGCTCATTTTAAGAGCATATGCTATGCTTCTTATATACCTAACTGTATGAAAGTGTACATGTCAGTCTAGCTAGAAAAGAAAGAATAGTTGACATTTATATAGTATATAAAATTTATAAAACATGATATATTAGTTTCATTAAATGTCACAAAAATGCTGGGAAGTAGGAACTCTCAATATTATTATATGAATTTAATACATGAGGAAACAGGCTGAGAAGTTCATTGATTTGCTTATGAACAAATAACTAATACGTTTCAGAAGAGGGATTTGAATTAAGGTCTTCCTGATTCAAAGCTGAATGCTATCCACATTGCTACAGTAAACAGATCTATTACAAGACCTTTCATTTAGGAATGTAGCCTGACTTTGGAGCACCCGAGGTTATATGGACTAGGTGAACTGGAATGTGTATAGGCACACATGAGAATCCTTAGGTTTTGAGGTCCTATGGCCTTAAAGAGATTCCTACTTAGGATTTGTGGTGGGGTGGAAAAGCAGAGAATAAGGAATAAGGATTGTTTTAGGACCAAATTTCTCCTTCCAAGAATGACAGACAATATTGAGCAGGCTCCCTTCCCTCCTTTCTGCTCACCCAACCCCACCAACAACCAAAAGCAGATGAATAAACCTTCAGTTGAAATCTCTCTGTAGAGCATGAATCGAACTGAGAAGATGAGAGGAGATAAAAGCGAGTATATAGCAAGAGGGGACTTGAGACAGAAGAGGAAGCTGGGAAAGCCTAGCATAGACACACATAACATTTGAAGATTTAACACTTTAGCAGCCTGAATTGTGGAGAGCAAGAATATATCAATTCATAGCCTCTTTCTTCCCTTGCTGCCCGAGAGTATATTTCTGGGGAAAGATTCCATTAATTTTACCTGTCTAATCGCCTTTCTTTCTATCCCTTATCTCTCAGACCAATGAGGAGTCAGGGCAAGGAGAAAGGAAAGGTTAATAAATTAATCCAGTTTGTCATATTATTGGAGCTTGCTAGTCTGGTGTCTGTATTTTCTGTCACTTGAGTCTAACAGCTGATAACAGAAATTGGCTAATCATTTGCATTTGGAGGTTCAGTGTGGGGGAGGTCATTCATCCCATGAGGAAAATGTAAGCTTGAACTAGTTAAGAAGGTAGTTCTTCATATTTCTCTCAAGTTTAGATTATACTTCAGAGCAGGGTTGGAGAATCTGTGGCCTTAAGGCCACATGTGACTTTCTAGATCCTTGGGTGCATCCTTTTGACTGAGTCAAATTTCATAGAACAAATCCTTTTTTTAAAGGGATTTGTTCTATGAATTTTGGATTCAGTCAAAAGGCAGAACTTGAGCACCTAAAGTGCCACATTTGGCCTGGAACTGCAGGTTCTTCATGCGTGCTCCAGAGTATGCCTGGAGACTGTTACTGAACCCGGAAAAGAGAGTAAGCAAAAAATGAGCTGTACGAATGATGTTATGAACTCTAAGTTTACCTTTTGGTCTTGTAACATTGTATCTCACCTAATGACATTCCTTGTGAACAATGTGGCCAGCCCATTGGAGTTGCACTCTCTAAAGCAGAGTTTGAATGCTTGACTGTTTAGTTTGGGAAAGGACCTCCAGGTCTGGTATTTTATCCTGCTAAGTGATCTTCAGAATCTTCCTTAGACAATCGAAATGGAAATAATTCCGTTTCCTGGCATGGTGCTTGTATACTGTCCAGGCATACAACAGTGATATCAGCACAATGACTATAGAGACCTTCAGTTTGGTAGTCAACATAATACCTCTTCTCTTCCATACTTTTCTTCTGAGCCTCCCCAGCTCTGAGCTAGCTCTGGCAATATGTATGTCAATCTCATTAGCAATGTGTACACTCTCAAAGTTTCTCTTAAGAACTTTGGAATTAATTTTGTGTCATGGGAGACACTGGCACAGGACCAGGCAGCATAGTGTGCCCACATCAGAGAAGGCACTGTGCTGTGCTGTGTGAAAAAAGCAGAACAGAAGCAGCTCAAAGGAAATACAGAACACATAAATTTAGAGAATCCATCCCCAAGTATTCACATGGACTATTTGTGCCCTACCTGTATTAGAGCATTTTGAGTTCATATTGGTCTGATCAGTAACAATCTGACACACTGAAACTTGATTCTAGCCTAGTGACATCATTTGGGTCCTCTTCAAAGAACATAGGACGACAACCAACCAATGTCATTCCACTGTAAACACACACACACACACACACACACACACACACTCCAATCCCATTTTGTCAATTTTCAAAGATGAGTTTTATCATTTGAAAAAAATAAAATCTGTTAAAATTTGCTCTAAATATAATAGGTGATTAATAAGTACTTTCTATATCAGTTCTTGTATTTATTTGGCTGAATACAGTGTATTATCTAGTACTATTTGCTATCTGTTTAAAGTTATCTAAATGCTTGTAATTCTACCCCTTACTTTCATAGCACAGTATTAGTAAATTGTTCTGAGTGGTTAGCCTAAAAACTCTTTTTATTACTGCACTACAATCCAATTAGTGTTTTATATTTTCCTCTACATTCCTCTTGTTGAGACTCAAAAGGGCACATGAACATAGTGTATACAAAGTGAGGGAAGAGCTGATTGTGTTTTTTTTCCCCCTCAGATATGAATGAGTTATTCTCTCACCTCCAAATTAGAGAACCAGATAAAGGGAGAATTGAAGAAAATCATTACATCAAATAATTATAGCTACCTTCACAGGAAGTTAGAGAAGGTTACAAATAAAATACTTTCTAGTTGCTTAAAAATTCATTGTTTATGAAAAAATATCCAGTAGTAGATATAGAAGGCAATTTTGATTTAGGACAATTGTAGTTTATCTTTTTAACAAGGTTGTGTTTTTCCTTCCAGTTTTCAGGTCTAATGGCTGATCTTCCTTTTATACAAGTAATTTTGTAAGTGAGGTTAATTCATGGAGAGTAGCAGCTTATAAAAGGCTAATAATTGTAATAAAATAAACAGACCTTGGAAATAGCCCTAGAGAAGACATAATAGAAGATATGAAATTATTCTTGTTTCCGTTTAAATATGAAGTATATATTATGACTAAAAACCAAATTCTGACCAATATCCTCAGTGGAGAAAGAAAAAAGCAATTGGTAAATCAGTTACCATTATTCATGAGTGTGTTAAGTATTATCTTGAAAGTGATCAACAAATGAATATATGTTTCCATTTCACCAGTGTGTTTTTTTTTCTCTCATTCTTGTATTTCTTATCTAGGGACCAATGATCATTGAAGCCTTCATCTACTAAGACTAAAATAGAAGAATCTAATTATAGAAACAATTAATTTTGGAATCAGATGAAAACATAAACACTATTCATAAATATCCATTATATATCTCTCCATCTCATCTTACCCCTTATTAAATCCTCACAAATTCAGGCAATAGTTTAATAATTCAAACTGGCTTCAGTTAGCTTTAGTCATGTATTTTTCAAGAAACATCTCATGTCATATTGCTTGCCTTAACAACAGGTTGGAGTAAGGTTGAAGGGAGGGAGAAAATTTGGAAGTGAATTTTTTTAATGCATATAAAAACAATTGATTGGGAACAAAAAAAAAATTAAATTGCAAAAGAAAGTCCCAAAACCCTAAGAATACCACAGTTTGGGGGAATGTTCACAATAAAGCACTGCTACTATAGAAGAGGAGAAATAAGTTTTAATGAACACATTTAACATAAAAATATCTTAAAGTGTAGAATCAACTAGCACAGCCGTTTTCAATCTGTGGGTTATGTTCAATTTGTAACAATGAAAATATATCCTGCATATCAGATATTTACAATATGATTCATAACAGTAGCAAAACTACAGTCATGAAGTAGCAAAAATAATTTTATGGTTGGGGGTCACCACAACATAAGGAACTGAATTAAAGGGTTGCGGCATTAGGAAGGTTGAGAACCCTGGCACAAGCATTCTATATCAGATAGTAACTGAGTTTGGAGCAAGGGTAAACCTGGCTTTTTCTTGCTGAAATGGAAGTTTAGCTGAGAAGGTGAAACGTTAATTTGTAGTTTCTACAATCAGCACAGTTTCATTACTTTATCCAGTCTATTTCACCCCCTATGAATAGGGATGAGAGTACTGGTTTGTGGGTTGCATAAAGAAAGGATGAGGTTTGGCAGAACATAATACTAATGATGGGAAAAAGGAGCAAGGAATTCAAGTGAAGAGCCTTCTATAGAGTTGAATCAATTTATCAGGTGAACAAGGAAGTCTTCAGCAGATAAAACAGTATAGATAGCAGATGTTTAAAACGTGTAAACCCATAACATAGAAGCCACCTAAAATATTTTTAAACTATCATGTACAATTTAAAAATCTAAATTATCTGAAATTATTTTTGTCATCCTTTTATACATCTTCTTAAAATATCTGGAACCATACTCCACTCAGGTATGAAAGGGAGTAATGTAACACTAAGTGGAAGTGTTTTATCAAATACTGAATTAATCATTGCTCAAATCACCAATAATTAAATGAAATTACTGCCTTGCCATGACTGCCTGATCTATATGCCTCAAAATGTCAAATTGATATTAGTAGACACCAGGCATGAAGCTTAGAAATGGGATGACTATTCATGTTTTATGCTTCTATATGGTACTTGGATTAAATAGAATGTAGATATGTGTATACCTGGAATGAGATACTCACATTTAGTTGTGGACAATCTATGCTAGTTTGCTATACAGATAAATATCACCTGCTTCAAAATACTCTGTGAGCCATTGTAATTACTCAATCTTTTAGTTCTCACTCAAGACTGCTGCTAAATTGAAGTAAGTAATGGATGAGTCAATAACAAATGGTACATTTATTCAAAATGAGAAATTAAAGGGAGAGAGACATAGGAAGTTACTAGCTAAGTCTCCTTTCTGGCAGAGAAAGTGTGGCTGAAATGTTAGTAGAAGTTGAAAATCTTCCCCGCCCAGGGCCTCAGTTAGAACCCAACAAGAAAAGCTTGATTAGGGGAGGCTTGTTTTTCCAGGAAGGCCCACACTTTTTGTTGCTTTGTAATTAGGCAGTGGGTCCTGAGAGTTGTGAAGCCCTCTGACCCTGAAGAAGTGTATATACATATATACTCTGAGGTTAGCATTTTGCTTTGGGGCTTGTTCAAGAGAAGAGTATTCAAGTGATGTAACCATATGAGCCTCTAGGTAGCCATTAAGGAGCCCATCTGCACCCATAGCTTTGAAAACCCAGATATTGGTGCTTCTCTCTCTGGTAAGTATGTATGTGTGTAATGGTCAGACAATTGGATCTGTCTGTTCATCTGTGATGTTTGTATTATTTGGTCAGATAGTTAGAAGCCCTTTCTGGCTTTATGCTATTTTTCTGCTTGTAATTTCTATATGTATTTTCTCGGAAATTCAGGGTGCTGACTTTTCCCCTTGTGTGGGCTGAAAATTCAAATCAAAAACTCAGAGGCTTCTCTAGGTAGGAACAGAAAGGATTTATTCAATTCTTGCAAGAAAGGAAGCATCATCTTCACCAGGATAAACCAGTGGAAGGAGGCTGGTTACAGAAAGCAAAAAACGTGGTTAAAACACCCTAACACACGCAACCCTACCCATTGACCTCACCCTCATTGGTTGAGAGCTAGGCATAACAGTCTAGTGTGGGAATCTACCCAGATACAAGGAGCAAGGAAACAATCTTCATCCAACGAAAACCTATGAAAGCATCTGATACCTTATTTGGTAGTAGGTAAAAGCAGGGGAGGGGTAAGTTTGCAAAAGCAAAACTCAGGCCTAGCTGCAGCCAAAGCCCAACTTGACTTTAGAGCACTGTCTCCATTTTAGGATATAGTCTGAGAAGTTTTCACTTCTCTCACACACCTTGAACTAAGTAAATGATATATATGTTCAATTAAAGTAGATTGTTGACCCCTTTTGAGTTGTTTTCCCTTAGAAAAGCAGATTAAAGAACCTGTGCTAGCAGCAATTCTGGATACGCTAGGGTGCTTGTTGTTAACAGTGGTTAAATGATTGAGGTTCAAATTTTTATTTTTGAAAGGAGACTCCCCCAAATTCTTGGTCCCATAAAGATCCTGATAAATATTTCCATAGTGGAGGAGAGATCTTTCCTTTTCTAATATTATACAGAACAGAGGTGGTTTAGAGTATAAAGTGATATAAAACTTATATAGTGTTACTTGTAAATGCTGTGTTATACCCTGCTGAAATACTATTCACTTCCTTCTAATCTGAATCACCTTCACTTGAATAAGTATGTATTGAGAAGCAGCATGTCATACTGGAATAAGGGCCACTCTCAGAATGATAATAATAACATTTGCATATAGTGCTCTAAGGTTTACAAAAGCATTTTAGTAGAGATACTATTATTATTCTGGGAGCATCCCCGTGGCACAGTGGACAGAGTTTCAGAACTGGAGTCAGGAAGACTCATCTTCCCAAGTTCAAATCTGGGCTCAGACACTTACTAGCTAGCTATGTGAGCCCAAGGAAGTCACTTAATCTTGTTTACCTCAATTGCTCATTTGTAAAATTAACTAGAGAAGGAAATGGCAAACCACTCCAGTATCTTTGCCAATGAAACCACAAATGGGGTCATGAAGAGTGACTAAAAATGACTGACATTTTTTCTTCTTATTTTATAGATGAAGGGAAACTGAAGTCAAGAGGGATTGCTCAAAGTCACACAGCTAGTGAGTGAAACAGAATTTGAACTCGGGGGTCTTTGTGACTCCAAGTCCAATATTCTATCTGTTATGCCACCTGGTTGCCTAAAGGAAGCAAGTCTTTAGTATGACTTCTGATGCATACTGACTTTGTCACCCTGGGCAATTTGCTTAAATTCTTATGACCCTAAGCATCTCAATAAGACTCTTAAGTTGTAGAAGCAAGTGCCAACCTGCATTGGTATGAGAAATGTTCTCATCTGAAAATTCCCTATTATCAATGAAATCACAAGTTCAGTCTCTATTCCTACCCACATTGTACTACTCCTACCTGAGATATTACATTGCCTCCTGAATGTGTAGAGAAGAGAAGCAAAGAAAATATCACTCTACTGATGGGAAGGAAACAAAGGTTATGTCTTAATTATTTCACCATAGATATGTGCATATTTTTTGTGAACTTTGAGAGTTCAGGGGAATGAGATACCAGGTAGTCCAGGAATATCTGCTGGGTATTACTTCCAGCAAGTCCAACGTAACAGCCATAAAGGAATAATCTTTAAGACACAGTGTTAACTGAGATCATTCATCTAGTCATTGGCCATGTTGCATTTGAAAGTGAACTTGGTTGGATGGTGGAACACTTTGTAGAGAATTCATTAAAAAAAGATCCACTTTCCTCAAGTACCGATGTGTTATAAAGGAGAGTATCTCCTCAAGTGTTCAGGAGAAATCTTTTTGCTACTTGCTATATTTTTTAAAGTAAATACCCTTTCTTAATAGCTAATCATTGTTCACTGGTTAAATGGAACTGGAATGCTAACCACTCTCACTAATTAGCGGGAAGAGCACAGTGAGAGAGATTCCTGAGCCAATAGCATTAAAGAAAGCTAGCCTCATAAGTACCCCTAGAAAACATTGAGGGAAATACTTAGCTGTTAGATCTCTGAGACTAAGACATACCTGGCTTGAGTCATGTAAAGTAGGACTGGAAACATTCCTATACACAGATGTATAGCAAAACAAACAAAAGAGAAACATGTTGTTCTTACTTTAACAGCACACATACTAAAATTGGAAAGACAAAAATATTGACATGGCCCATACATAAGGACAACAGTCAGATTTGTGAAGGTTTTCACATTTTTGTTGGCTATCAGAAATTGGGCTTAGACCAACACTTTGAACCTCATTACTCAGTGCATTACAAATAAATATTTAAACAATATAAATGATCAAACTATTAAAATAATAGAAGATACCTTATATCTCTTACAGTTGGGGTAAGAGATGCATTAATCAAAGATTAAATAGAAGAAATTACAAAAGTTAAAATACATAACTTTGTTACATGAAACTCAAAAGGATCTAAAATGAACACACCTGGGATAAGAAGGGAAATGGGTGAATGGGAAAAAAACAAATCCTTGTATAAAATTTCTCTTACAAGGGTTTAGTATGCAAGATATATATAAGTATATATATATATATATATATATATATATATGTGTGTGTGTGTGTGTGTGTGTGTGTGTGTGTGTATACACACATGTAATCTCTTCTATATGCATATAATATGTGTGCATATATGATACATGTTCTTTATATGTGCATACATATGCATAGCCATTCTCCCAATAGATAAATGATCAAAGAATATGAACAAATAATTCTCAAAAGAATTGCGATGTATTCACAACCACATGAAAGAATATTCCAAATCATTAATAATAAGAAAAGTGAAAATGAAAGGAAGCCTAAAGTTTCACATTACATGCTGCAAATTGGCGAAAATGACCAAAAAATGGCAATAGTCAATGTTAGAGGGATTTGGGAATGATTAATACATAGTTGATGGAGCTGTAAGATTGCACTAGTATTTTGAAAAGCAATTTAGAATTATTCAAATAAGGTTACGATGATGTCCATATCCTTTCAACAAGATACTCCATTATTGTGCTTATGTCCCAAGGAAGTTATCAATGAGATGTACACCAAAATATTCTAGCTGATAGCTAAGAATTGGAGAAAAAAATAGATGCCTGTCAATTAAGGAATAGTTAAACAAATCGTGATTTATAATGGTAATGGAATGCTATAAGAAATGATAGAAATGATGAACATGGAGAAGGAAAGATATATTTGAATTAATGCTGAATGAAGTAGAGGGAAGAAAACAATATACATAGCAATTACAACAATGTAAATCGGAAAACTGCCACACCCCAAAATTCAAAAGTACATTTTACAGAATTATAAAGGTCAAACAGGACTTGAAGGAAGAGTTGTGAGAAGGTACTGCCCCGCCCTCCAACCTATCTGTTTGTAGAGGTGGGAAGATCACAGATATTACACATTGCATATGTTTTTGGATTTTCCCAATGAGTTAATTCAGTTGTGCTTATTTTTTTGTCCTCTTTAAAAAAATTATATTTGCTACATGGTATGGTTATGTAGGAGGTAGAGGGGTTGTGTTTGTCTTTTGTTTATGAAAAGGGCCATGACATCAGGGAAATGATGACATACCTTGTAGTTGACTTTGATTTGAGTGAAGGAGGGCTGTGCAATGTCACCAGCCTCACTTTCTCCTCCAGAGCCATCTGGATCCAGTGACCAGATATTCATCAGGACAGCTGGAGCAGAGCCAGGATGCAATGGTAGACCCTAGCCCTTTTAGGCTAAGGCCTTTTCAGGTACTCACTTAGAGTGAGGCAGTACCCATTCAGTGAGTAGGCCTCTTTAAGAATTGATTTAAGGGGAGGCACCTAGGTGGCACAGTGAATAGAGCACCAGCTCTGGAGTCAGGAGCACTTAACGCTTACTAGCAGTATGATCTTGGGCAAGTCACTTGACTCCAATTGCCCTGTCTTCTCCCTCCAAAAAGCAAAAAAAAAAAAAAGAGTTGAAGGATGGCCCCTTTAATCAGAGGAAAATAAAAATGGAAATCAAGCTGGGAGTGGAAGACCCTCAGGCTTACTGCTCCAAAGAAAAACATTTACCATTGACAATCACTCTAAGCCAGGAAGACCCAAAATATAGCCATTAAGTGGAACTTGAGTAGGGACCTATTGTGGTGCAAAATATGGCTATATAGGATATGGGGGGGGGGAGTAAAGATACTGGGAGTATCTATCGTGATATGGTAAACAGAAGACACAAAATGTTAAAAAAAAAAAACTAAACAGATATATGTTAATCTTGCAAGCAGGAAAAGGCACTAGAAGCTGGGATGACCAGGAAAAAAAGCTCTTGTAGAAAGTGGTCCTTACAATGAGTCCTGAAAGCAGCGATGGAATCGAAGTTGGAGGTGGTTGTAGTGTAAGTCTCAAGAATAGTGATTAGCTGGTAAAAAGACACAGAGACTGGACATGAAATATTTTACATGAAAGAGCAAGTACAATTTGGATGAACTACAGAGTTGTAATGACAAGTAAAGAAGTAGTTAACCCCTTGTTTCAGCTTTTGAATTAATACCTTGTTTCAGTTCATGTTCCTTTTGAGCCTTGTATCAAGTCTGTTAAGAAACAGAACATGTGAAACCCACAACTTGTGACCACTAGAACTCATGAACTCCTGCAACAGGAAGCAGGGCAGCTAATGACCATATATAAGGAGAGGCCCAGGCTAGAGAGAGCAGAACTGAGAAGAGGACTCTTGTGGTGGCAGAGTCAAGAAGGAAAAAAACTTGTGGTATCCTGGCACTCTGTATGTCTGTTCTGTCTATGTTGATGTTTGTTTGTGATATTTTGTATAGCAGCTCTGGGACCTTACTGGAAGCCCTGAAAGATGATTTTCTGGTTGTATGTTTACAGAAGTTCTGGAGGAGGGTTTTGGAGGTTATGGGACTTCACTGATGATTTTTGCTGACCTCCAGGACCTTGTTTGTGGGTCTGAGTTGATTTCTATGTTGTTGATTTGTGTTGAGTTCTCAGACCTTGTTGGTGGGTCTGAATTGATTTCACAGACTGATAGTGAATTGATGATGGTGCTGACAATGTGAATGAATATTATTGTTGCTCTGTCAAGATTTGTCTTCCCAGAAACAGGAAATGTGAAGGACTTAAGGTGGACTGGACATTGTGAGCATCAATATGGAACAGGAACTGGGCAAAGAACTAGACCAGGAGCTGGACAAGAAACTGGGAGCTGCCTGCCTTTAAACTCAGGTGACAGTAGGAGCTGCTGGGACCTTGGAAGAGGAACCACGGAAGCTGAGAGCCAGCCTCGAGTCAAGCTGACTGAGAAGATTATGATTTACTGTGACCTAAGGGTGGAGAACTTTGACTTTTGTACTTTATGATTGAATTAAAGATTTTGTGATTGGCTAAATGAATGTACTTTGTTGAAAACTATGTAACCACTTTAGTGAAAACTATGTGGCCATTTTAGTGATAAGTTGTAGAGTTGTGACATGGTGAATGCTGTATTTTCATTTTCTATGAATGTTTTGCTCTTATTTGTTATTGAACAAGTAGAAAGCTCCTATACTATGTAATCAGAACCTTGAAAGCTGTTCACAGCAGCAGTCCTCTGGAAAGCTGCTCCTGCTTGACTTTACAAGAGTGAAAGGCAGTTATATGAAAAAATGTTCTGGAAAAGTAGGGTTGGAGAAAGAATTAAAAAGATCTAAGTAACAGGTGTTTATATTGTTTCTGGAGGTAATAAGCAGGCAGTAGATTTTATCAAACAGGAGAAAACTTGTGGTATTCTAGCACTCTGTATGTCTTTTCTGTTTGCATTGATGTTTGTGACACTTTGTACACAAGCCCTGGGACCTTACTGCAAGCCCTGAAAGAGGATTTTCTTGTTGTCTGTTAACAGAAGTCCTGGAAGAAGGTTTCAGAGGCCCTGGGACTAAACTGACAATTTGTGTTGAGTTCTCAGACTTTGTTTGTGGGTCTGTGTTGATTCTACAGCCAGAAAGTAATTGATGATGGTGCCAGCAATGTGCGTAAAAGAACATTTTAACAGTTTTAGTAATTCATATGCTTTACTTGCTTATTAATGACTATTAACTATCAATATGTTTCAATGGATGGTTTTTTTCCTTATAAATAATCACAAACTTAAATGCAAATCAAATTCATTGTTAGGGAGAATAATAGCAGAACATTTTTTTTTTTGCTTTTTGGAGGGGGAAGGGCAGAGCAATTGGAGTTAAGTGACTTGCCCAAGAGCACAGCATTAATAAGCCTTAAGTGTCTGAGGCCAAATTTGAATTCAAGTTCTCTTGACTCTAGGGCCAGTGCTCTATTCACTGTACCAGCTAGCTGTCCCAACAATTTTTTTTAAAGGTGAAAAAGACTGAACTTTTGCCGTAGTGTAATCTATAAATATTCACTTCCTAAAAGTGATGAAAATTTTAAAAACTTTTGAATCCTGTTTTTGATGTTTGGTGTTTAGGAGTGCTCGAGACCCCAAAATACCAACACACTGGGTCCTGCTGAATGAATTCAACTCAAACCTTCTCTCAGCCAAAGTAAAACAAAGTTTATTAACGATTCACCATAATGGGTAGACTCTTAAGGAGCATAAGTATTTGTGACACTTGTATTGAAAGAAGGCCAGAACAATCTGACACAGAGTGAGTCTGTGTCAGATTAATCTCAGCCCTTTCATGGAGGCAAGGTGGATCTTATATACAGAAAGACTGTGGGAGCCATCTAGGGGTGGTAGAGAGGCAGAGTTTGGGGAAGTTCTTGATGGAATTGAAGTTGGATTCCAGGAACGGGATTAAGGGTAGGAAATAGCTGAAGGTTACCTGGAGATGGCAGACAATGGAGGGCTAGTCTAGTTTAAGGGTATCAGAGATTGGGGCCTAGTGATACTATAATGCTTATGGCATGGCCTCATTGGGAAGATTCAAGGAGATTTCAAGGGGGTTCCCAGAATCTGTACCCGATCTGCAGAACCCAAAAATTACATCAGTTAAAGATAGAAAATGATACTGCTGCATATTATTTTATTATTGAATCTGTCCTTTGTATGTAATGCCAGGGGCACTAAAAGAATGGATATATTTTAGAATTGTCGCGTATCTAATCAACAAGAGAATTAAGACTTCAGAAAGAAATGAAAAAAATTCATAAAAATTCTAATGATGGGGTACAGGCTCTGTGAATTCCCTTAAACTCTCCTTGAATCTTCCCACTGCTCCCATCTGGCTTTCACCTGAAGCCATAAGTCTTCCATTATCACTATGACTGAATCTCTGTTGTCCTTAACCTAGGCTAGCCCTCCATTATCTGTTATCTCTAGGTAGTCTTCAGCTACTTTCTGCCCTTGATCCTATCAAAATATCAATGACCAAATCTGTTATCCTTAAAACTAGGCTAGTCCTCCATTGTCTGTTAGCCCCAGATTGTCTCTGACTGCTTCCCACCCTTAATCCCATTCTCTTGGTTCCTGGGAATGTGACCTCTAGTCACCCCAGTCCCACCAAGATACTCCTCAGATTCCTCCCCAAAGCCTTCCTCTAGTCACCCCTAGATCCTTCCCACAATCTTACTGTATATAAGATCCATCTTGCCTTCATGAAGAGGGTCAGATTCCTTAAGAGTCTAGCCAATGGTTAAGTTCTTTAGGAGTTTACCCAATATGGGAACTCTTTAATAAATTTTGTTTTACTTTAACTGAAAGAGGACCTGGGTCAAATTCATTTGTGCAGGACCCAGTGTGTCGGTATTTTGGGGTTCTTAGAACCCCTAAACCCCAAACCCCAACACTAAGACCCTTCTTGAGAAACTGATAAATGTATCTTGTTTTCCTGAGAGTTTCAGACAAGTTTTGAAGTTCCAGATAGAATGTTGAAAATATCTTGCTTTATTATACCAGAAAATGTTGATAGATGTTTGCACAATGCCAAAGGGTTATTAAATTGGCACTCGACCAAAAAGCAGTAGCCAAAATTCCTTTTCCACTAAGACAATGCCATAATTGCCATAAGCAGTCTTTCACTATTAGAAACTATGTAATCTTATAAAATAGCTAAAAATCACTCAAATGTATATAGTAATGTCTGGGATACGGGGGGGCCCAAAAATCCCCTACCTAAGAAAAATCAAAAGTCAAAGGTATCTTGAGGAAGGAACAGGAAGTTTTCTATTCCCCTGCTGGAAGAGGGTGGTCCTCTCCATGGTGGGGATCAAGGAGAGGAGGCCTGTTGCAAAAGACAGAACAAGAATTTATACTTAATGCAGTCAAAACCACCACCACCACCCCCCCCCCCTTTCCTCGCCATGGTCCCTTCTCCCATTGGCTGGAAAGTGGGCTCTCAGTCTTGGCTTTTAAGGGTATGGTATACAAGGGAGGAGGCCTAAAACTCCTGAAAGGGGCTTAATGCTAATGACAGCAAGGGAAGGGGTGGGGGTGGGGAAGAGTCCAAGGTTGTGCAAACCCAGGACTCAGGTCTGTGCAGTCTTACAAAAGTCTATTTCTGGTTTCCAGATAGTTTCTCTCCCTTCTCATTCTGAAGAATCTACACAGAGGGTACAGAGAGTGTACTCCACTCAGTAACTTACCAGCTTCCAGATATTTTCCTCTTGAACACCCTGTAAAGTAGGTAATGCACATAGTGTTAACTCTATTTTATAGATGAGAAAACAGAAATAGAGACTTTAAGTGACTTGCCCAGGTGGCAAAACTTGTCATGAGCAGAGCTGAGACTTGAATCCTGATCTTCTGACTGAATAATCAGGACTCCTTTCAATACATCCTGCTGCCTTAATGAAGAAATTATAAAGGTTTTCCTCTTGGCATTTTGTGCTTTTGTTTGGCCTATTTTTGAACCTGAAATATCTCTTAATAAAAGCTATTTCATGGATTTTTATTTGCTACAGAAAAATGTATTAGTCTTCCTTTTTGCAGCCTTTGGTACAACCAGTTAAACTCTTGACCTTCATGGACTAAGTTTCATGGACTCCTTGGGGGAGAGATCTTAATGTTATCTTTTTAGCTTAACTTTCCCATCACCCCCAACCCAAGCCATGCACACATACCCTCCTCATTTTTTTTTTATCTTAAACTTCTGAATTTAACTTAAATCTGTGTACCTTAACCAATCCAAGCAAGGAAAAACAGTGAGATAAGAGATTTAATTCAGATAGAAGAGAATAGTTTAAAAAATTAAAATTGTATCAAACTCATTTTTAAAGAGATACAATTTTACTTCCTATCTCCCCCATCCTTAGTAGTTTGGGAAATAAGCTTCTTTAAGCCTTATGATTTTAACAGGACCTGATGGGTAGTCTTCATATCTTGAGTATTATCCTGCTTGACTTCTCAAGGAGGGGTAAGGAGAAAAGGAGAGAGACAATATAGAACCCAAAATTAAAACAAAAAAGTTAATTTTTGCTCATATGAAATTGGGAAAAATTGAAATTAAATGTAAAAACATGTAATGTAACTCTATAACAGTACTCTAAAATATTCAAGGCAATTCAGTTCATCAGCTATTTAGTATTTATCTCCTCTGTCCAGGACATTGTTCTACATAAAAATAATATTTTGATTTGAAGTGGCATATTCCCTCCACCCAAGCAATTTACAGTCTATTACAGAAATAAAAAACCATATAAATAATTACAATAGAAAGTAGAATACAAAAAAATTAATAAAACAATTAAAACATATGAAAGAATGAGTAAGGGAGGGATCATTCTAGATTGGGGCAACAGGAAATGTTCCAGGGAGAAGGTGGCCTTAAAGAGGCCTTAAAAAAAAAAACAGAAGGAAATTCATAGTCAGAGGGAATAATTTTCAGACAAGATAGTGATAGGAGAGAGTAAGATAAGATTTTGGAAATTATTAGAAGCTTAATTTCTCTGAAATAGAGAAGAAGTTGGAATGATATTTTAGAATCTTGAATGCCACACAAAGACACCTCTATTTTATCCCATAGGTAATGGAGAGTCATTCAAAATTTTTGGTCAGAGGAGTGATATGATGAGAACAATTCATTAAGAAGACATATTTGGCAGTGGTTCAAAAGGTTGACCAGATAGAGGAGACACTGAAGGCAGAGAGATCATTTCCAGAACTTTTCTAATTGTCTGGGGGAAGAGATAATGAGGGACTTAGGTAGGAAAGGGACAAAAGTGAAAGATATTATAATAATTCAACAAAACTTGGAAAGTGATTGGATTGCTTTCCAAATGAAAGACATAGACATCCTTGCTATTTTCTGCCCTCACAATGTTGCTGCCATTCCATTCTCCACATTGGACCACCAGGAACACAGAGCGTTAAGTCACAAAGCTCTGTAATGCTTGGGACCATGAACCTTCATCATCAATTCAGACATTTTATGTCTTATCCTCATTTAAAAATATATATTTTATTTTCTTTAACCATTCAAGATCTTCTTTCTTGCCCTTTTACTCCAACTCTTCTCTCTCATTCCAATATAGGACAAGAGGAAAAAAGAAAACATCACAAACAAGTTTAGTTAAAGCAAATGCCCACATTGTCCATATGTTTAAAAAAAAAGTTTCCCCATTCAACATTGAATTTTCACCTCTCTATCAGAAGGTGACTAGCGTATTTCAACATTAGTTCTCTGGAATCCCGATTGGTTATTATGCTGATGAGAGACCAGCTCAATAACATTGCATCACATCTGTTTGCCATAACTTGTTGAAACCTTCCCAATTTATGGGTACCCATTAACATTCCAATTATTTGTCACCTCAAAAATACACACATTCATACATACATATGTGTGTATGTACAGATATGTTATATCCTTAGAGTTTATTTTACTTAGGAATAAAGCCCTCTCTAAATCTACTTTCCATCTAATATCTCTCATCTCTTTTCCCATTTCCTTCATGTTTCCCTGTTGAGTGAAACATGCCTCTATATTTAATTCTGTATGTACATTCATTCTCTCTTACAATTCAGATGAAAGAGTGAGGTTCAACTGTCAGCTTCTCTCCACCCGCATCTTGTGTGTGTGTGTATATAGATAAATATATTTAAATATGTATGTACACTTACATGTACATGTAAGGGTTCTTACATATATATATATATATTTATATATACATATTTCTTCATATATATGTGTGTATATAATTTAAAATATATACATATACACATTTGTGTTAATATATGTGTGTATATATGTGCATCTGAGAATGAAATAATTTTCCCTAACTTTCCTTTCTCACATCATCCAGGGTATTTCCTTACCCCCCTCCATCCTTCTCTCAATATCACCAAAATATAACATGTCTACTTGCATTCCTGTAGAACTGCACTCTTATGAACCCTGATGATGATCAGAGTCACATAGGATGCATGCATCAGCTTCCCGTTGGCCTTTATCATATTTCATTAGTGTTTACTTTATATCTCTCTTTTCATTCTAGTGTTTGTACTTCACAGTTTCTCCACACCTCTGCTCTTTTTATTAGGAAATGTTGGAATTCCTCTTTTTCTTTAAAAGTTCCCTTCCTTTCCCCACCCCATAGAATTATACTGTTTTGCTGTGTAAGTTATTCTTGGCTACAAGCCTTTCTCATTTGCCTTCTGGAACATCATATTCTAAGTTCTCCACTCCTTTATAATGGTGGTTGGTAACTGTGGCTCTTCAGTGCTTGATTTATTATTTTTCTGCTTCAGTATTTTTTTTCTTTGATCTGTAAGCATTACATTTTGGCTATTATCTTCCTTGGAGTTGTCATTTGGGGGTTACTTTCTAGAGATGACAAAGATTCTTTTAATTTCTATTTTGCCCCAGGCAGTCCAGTAATTCTAATATATTTTCTTTTTTTCCTTGATCTATTTTTCTGTTCCATTGAGAGACTTAGAATCAGTCTACTCCACTACTGATGTCTCTGCTTCTTAACTCACTCCTTTCTCTTAATATACAGGCTAAGGTTCTTATTTACTCCTCACTCTACAATGTGACAGCTGATGAAAGGTCCCCTCTTAAGGTTTCCCTGGACCTGAGACCTAGAGCTGAGTAGTGGGGTGCTACCTGTTTGGGAAATGAGACTGTTCTTTAAATCTTTGTTACAAGATGGTCCACTGTATTGGGAAGTTTGCAGAGAGGAAAAATGAATGTGACATAAAAATAAAAGGCACTGAAAAGAATAAAATGCTTAAAAATAAGAAAGTGAAAAACATTTTGCAAGAAATTATCTTTCTTCTAAGCACTGAGAATTGTATGTTCAAGAATTTGCTTTGACCTCATTTTTTTATGATTTGTTTTTCATTTTTCCTTTCTTGTGCTCAGTTTTGTTTTTCATTTATAAAATAAAAATTGGACTAGATAATCACTAAAGACTCTTCCAACTATAACATTCTAAGGCTGTGTGATGTTAACATATAATTTTCATTATTGTAAAAATAAAAAGTGCTTTTAAGAAAGAGCAACTTTGTCTTTAATATTCTAAAAAGAATCATTCTTCGTAAAACCTACCTATATAATACAGGATTTAAAAGAGTCGACCCTGTCTTCCCAATTATAAAACTCATATAATACATTTAAAAATAAACAAAACCCTGGATAATTGATCTCACATTTTTGCTTTCCAAAATTCTGTATTAATATTGAGGTAGGTAATTTCTTGAGGCAGCTAGGTGGCTCATGTTCTTGAGTTCAAATCCAGCTTCAGACACTTACTGGCTATAACCCTGGGCGAGTTACTTATCTTATTTACCTTAATAAACTGGAAAAGGAAATGATAAACCACTCCAGCATCTTTACCAAGAAGAACCAATGGATAGCATTGGCATGCTATTATCCACAGGGCCACAAAGACATGATTGAATGACTGAACAGCAACAAGAAGTTATTGCTTTGCATCAGTGTTCCTCAAAATGTGATCTGAGGACTCCTCTTTATCCCTGAGAACTTACAGAGAATTTTCAAGGTCCAAGTTATTTTAATAATAATAACAATAATAATAATGCCTTTTAAATTTCTAATGCAGTATATATTAATGGGCATTACCAATGTAACAAAAATTTTGGAGGAGGTCCTTAGTATTTTAAGAGTATAATGTAATCCTGGGACCAAAATGTGCTTTAGCCTATACAGAAGAAATAACAAGATAGTATATTCTTTATTCTTCTATATCAAATCACAGCTTTTCAAAATGTCATTCCCACTCCCCCCAAGTGTAACTCCAAAGAAGTTATGTCAGAGCATAGTTAATGCAAAACAGCTTTTTGGTGGCTCCTTTTATAAAAACACTCTATTTCATCATACCTTTGCCTATTGTGTTTATGCATCCAAAAAGAACATTACATTATTCAATGTCACGAATAGGTTTAATAGTGCCAGAAAGACACTACTTGATTCAGGTTTTAATTTAATTCTATTAAGTAATAAATCTGTTACCAAAATATCTTAAACCAGGGTTCTTCTCCTGACGGCCCACATTTTTTTTTAATTTCAGTCACTGTACTTCACTATAATTTCCTTCCTTTGTAGTCCTATATAATTAAACCATTTAAAAAAACATTTCTAAAGAGGGCTCATAGCCTTCATTAGCCTGCCAAAGGACTCCATGACATGTAAAGTCCAAGAAACCCTGTTTTAAATAATATTAGGGCCCTGAAATATCATAGAGATTAAATCATTTCTTCCTTGATTCTTACTCTGGTGAACTAAATTGCAAGCAGAAGGTCAGAGACTGTGTCTTATTCTTCTTGGTATTCTCCAACAACAATCACTGAGCCAACAAATGTCTACTGAGTGCTTTAAGTTGATATTGGCTAATCTAGTGATGCTACCCTAGGGTGTAATTGAAAGAGAAGTTCATAACAAAAATAGTCAGCATGTATATTGTACTTTAAGGATTGTGATGTACTTTAAAAAGTATTATCTCAATCTATCTTCATACAACCATGGGTGATAAGTCTTATTATTATCCCCATTTTATAGGTGAGGAAAGTGAGGAAAACAGAGGTTTAGTGACTTACTCAGGCACATGGTTAGTAAGTTTCAGAAGCTGGATTAGAATTCAGACCTTCCTCACTCCAGGTCTAGCGCACTATCCACTGAATCCCCAAGTACCTTATCTTCTTAAATGCCTAAAATTGCACCCATTACTAATTCTTGATTTCCAGTCTAAAGATACACAGTTTCCTTTCACATTCTCATCTTTGGCAATGATTTTCAATCTTTTCCAGTCCACCAGATATAACAACCATGTGGAAGAATATCTAGATAACCTCTTTGACCCAGTTCTTTTTACCACGGGAGTGGAGAGGTGAGAGAGAATAAACTAGATATCCCAGGGCTGTGGTTGAAGAGGTAATAATAAGCCATAACACAAGTAAAAGGTATCGTGGCATAAATAGAGTACTAGTCTAGTGAGCAGAAAGATCTGGGTTTAAGTCCTGAACCTATTACATTCTGGTTTGTGATGTTGGGCAAGTCACTTAAACTCAATGTCTTAGGACTCTAAGTTGCAGAATATACTATTGATGAGTGAATGACTGAACAAATAAATGAAAGACATATGAAATTAATCAAATATTTGCAGTAAAACTATCACCAATCATCCATTTCATTTCTAAGAACCACTTTGGGCTAGAAAAAGAAAGCAGAATAATTTTGTCTGCTGTTATTCAATTGTCTTTAAATCTTCACTGACAACTGGACTTCAAGATGACCCTTGAAGAATGATGATGATTAGGAACTCACTGCTCCTTCAGGCTACATATTCATTTTTTAGATTGCTCTAATTATTAGGTTAATTTCTTTATACTTACATATTTTTTATATTGAGAAGAAATATGGTTCAACAAAAGTTCCACTCATTGTTTCTGTTTCTACCCTCTGGTGCCATATAAAATAAGTTTAATCCCTATTTAACAGAATAACACTTCTGTTTATTGTTGTTTTGAAATTGTTTTATTGGAGCATTAATAGCATTGAAAATAATCAAATAAGCATAATAAGGAACAAAATTTTATATGCAAATAAACCCACTAGCATTTAAAGTTAAATTAAAATTTAATGAAATTACTTAACACTAAAGAAACAATAGCAACAGCATATTGCATTTGTTCAGTGCCTCTTTTCAAGTCTATTTGTTTCTGCTTCTGTTGTGTGGTTCATTCATTTCAGTTGTGTCTGGCTCTTTGTTTCCCCATTTGGGGTTTTCTTGGCAAAGACACTAGAGTGGTTTGCTATTTCCTTCACCAGTTCATTTTTCAGATGAGGAACTAAGGCAAACAGTGTTAGGTGATTTGCCCAGGTAAGAAAACTAGTAAGTGTCTGAGGCTAGATTTGAACTCGTCTTCTTGACTCCATAGTTGTCCCTCTATGCACTGTGCCATAGCTACCCTAAGATTCTGCTATATGTGATAACACCTTATACCAATAATGGAAAAACATATCAAAGGAAATTTGCAAAACACTAGTACAACTTCTCTTTTTTGAGAATGCTTCTCTAAGAATGAATCACCTACAAAATATTTGAAGACATCTATCATAGCTTCCCACCTCATTTTTTTCTTCTAAGCTATATATTCCCAGTTCTTTCAACTGAGTCTTCTGTGGCATTACATTGAGTCTCTTTTCCAATCAATTAATATTTATTGAACTATAAGCCAGGCAGGCATTTTATTAAGTGCTAGGGACAGATGAACCTAAGTAACTGTAATCTTAAGGAAATTACATTCTAAGGAGGGAGACAACACAATTATCTGTATGTTGATGTAAATTATATATATATATATATATATATATATATATATATATATATATATATATACATATATAAGAGAGGGAAGGTACTAGTTGATGGAACTGAAAAAGGCTTTGAACTTTCCTCTTGTGCTCTTGACCTGAATGTTGAAAGGAAACTAGAAGTTGTAAAATGCAAAGATGAGAAAAGAGTGCATTCCAGGTGTAGGAAACAGTTTATGCCAAGATATGGAGAAAAAAAATAGAATGTTTTGTGTAGGAACAGCAAGAATGTCTGTTTGGTAGGAAAATAGAATCTAGGAAAGAGAATACTGAGGAATGGGACTGAAAAGGTAGGCAAAAGACTTCTTGGTGTGCCTTACACAACTGCCCTTCCACTGGCTATCTCCATTGCTTTTAATTTTCTCCTTCTTACGTGTAGACTGGGATTCTTTTCAGACTTAACTCAATCTCTGCCTACTACAGAAAGCCTGCAATGATTTCTCCCTTCTCCCCTGTTCCTATAACTTCTCTTTCTTCTTCCTTCCTAAAACTACCTTAATTTTATTTTCTCCATTAGATTGTAAGCTCCATGAAAGCATGAACTGACTATTGCCTTTTTTTTATATCACTAGTGTTTAGCACAGTAGCTAGCAAATAGTAGGCATTTAATAAATGTTGACTGATCAGTTATTTTTTTGCTATTCGTGTATGCACACACACATACATATATAAACACATACCTTTGTAATGCATAAACACACACATCGACACACATAATGTACTTTGAGTCTGTTCAATTTTTATCTCTACATCCCCATCTTCTAAAATAGTTCTTGGTATTTATTAAGCAATTATTTAAAGCTTGTTGTTTAAGTAGTTGATTGATTGAAGGATTTTAGTCCCTCCAACAGAAATAGGGAAGTTTGGAAGAATTGTGAATTTGAAGGAAGGTAAGTTCCTTTTTGTAAAGTGTGGGTTTGAAATCCCTGTTAAATATCCAGTTAAAGAATGTCTTAGAGACACTTGGTGATGTGGGACTGGAAGTCAGGAGAATGATTAAAGCTAAATATACGGGCCTAGGAGTCACCTAATAGAGACAATAGCTGACCTCCTAGGAGATAATGAGATAACTGAGAAAGGTTATAGAGAAAACAAGAGAAATCAATACATAACCTTGGGAAACACCTACTGTTAGGGAGTGTAATAGGAATGATGATCTGTCAAAGGAAAATGAGAAGGAATGCTCAAATAGAGAGGTGGTTACTCAGGAAAGAAAAATATTGCCAATAGTTAATGGCCTTTTATCAATACTCATCTTTCTTGACCTCCAAACTTGGTGGTTTTTTATATTCTTTGTCACTCTTTTTTTCTTGGCTGCTATCTTCTCCTGGTTTTCAAATGTCAGTATGCAGAGAATCTCTGATACTAGTCATCCATGTAGCAGAGTCTAGAAAGCCTGCTTCTGGTAGAGCCATGAGGATGTGTGATCAAATTATGTTAGGAAGATGTTGAAGCATACAAAAGTATTTCTGAATGGTTGTGTAGATGGAAGCGGGAGTACATTCAAAAAGATATTTAAGAAATTTGTTTTACAGGTACATTCTGCTTGTTTGACTCTGTTGATGGTGTTTGATGAGAGACTTTCCTATAAAGCCAACATGTAAGAGATCTTTGCCTGCCTTGGCGTTTGTCCTTTTCTCTTGTAGATAATGGGATTGGTGATTAATCTCTAGTGAATTCTAAAAGATCCTGAGAACTGCATTACTGGAGAAAGCCTGACTATCCTAGTGCCAAGTTAGCTATGTTTATCCATTGGGGATTTGAGTATCTTGAAGGATTTGGTGGTTTCTCTTCTCTAATGCCATCATGTCATTATCAGTTGTGTCTCCTTACTATTAAACAAAAGTGACTTAGTATCCCAGTTTCAGTTAGCTACTTGACATCAATTACCTTTTACAAGTAGCTATTCACCATACAACAAGAACAAAACTATAAATATGCTCCCCTATCACCTTGAAGATCATCTTTCCCTTACTCTACCTCACTCCCTCTTAGTTAACAATCTCTATATCAGATCATCCCCACCAATTTCACAACCAAAAATAACACGGCTGCTAGATGAGTTTCTAGATAAGTGGAATCCTGCATCTATGACCTTTTGAAACTCCTAAGGATCAGAGGTTCCAACCCTTTCACCCGGAATATAAAAGAACAAATGCCATGGCAGGCCAGTAACTATGATTTGTATTCATAATCCATAAGTTTATCTTGGTAGGGAGGGTCCAAAGCGTTACCCCTTATAGCATTATCTCTCATCAGATGATATGAACAAAGGAGTCAAACCACCAGAGGACAATAAAACCATAAAATGGTTGAGTATCTGGATATTAGATCCATTTTGAAGGTTCTGTCAGTTCTAACTTCCCAGACATTAAAAAAAAAAAGCACCTTCTCCTAAACATATGGCTAATAGAACAGAACCAATTAAAGAATGTCTAAATATTCTACCACAAAATTTTAATGCATTCCAATTACATGCCATCATGACTCTCAAGGAAGCAGTAACCCTGTGTTGTTTGTTTGTTTGACTATTTTTTTCTTTTTCCCTTGGGAAGATAAGCATCTAATTCTCTCTAGATCTTTGTTACACATGGAAGTCTGGACAAAAGAGAATCCAAGAAAAGATATTGGTAAAGAGTATCAAAAACTTCCAAGT
>CM053582.1:426124176-426140500 GCA_028627135.1 Pseudochirops cupreus
ATTAGTAGGTAGTAATTAGTGAGTCATCTTTTTTAAAAGGATGGATGGAACTTACATATCATTTCAGAAAGCTGGAAAAAAAGATAATGAGCTTTAACATTAGAGATTGGGGATGATTTTTAGGATGATATAATAATGAGTAGGATACATACCAAAGGATTAGCTTTCATGAGAAGGACAGCTTTTTAATATAAAATGGAGTAAGAGTATAGAGGAAAGAGACATGATGTCGCATAGTGGAGAGTGTTGAAGTTGGAATTAGGAATATGTCAGTTCAGATACCACCTCAGACACTATATGCGATCCTATTTAAGTCATTTAACTTCTCTTAGTCTCAGTTTTGTCATCTTCAAAATGAGAAGAATAATAGCATATATGTCAGCCACATGACTGCTTTATGGAACCAATGAAAAATATATACAAATAGTTTTCAAATTTTCAGACTTTTCAGAGTGTTATATAATACTAGCAATGATGATGTCAAGAGGTCATGACATAGAAAGAAGGGAGAAAGAGGGGATTTATGGGGAATTGTCTCTGATTTCTTAATAAAGTGTGAGTTAAAGCCCTTAAATATGCAGAGGGTGGGAAGAATAGTTAGAAGCCTTGAACTGAGAAGAGAATACTCATAGGTATGGAACAGAGAATCAATCACAAAGGAATAAAGGAATTGCCATACTGAAATCAGAAACCTTTTGGGACTATGTAGTGCTCCAGGCAGCACAGTTTTCTGACTTCCTCTGGCTTCATTCAGTAATAAATGAGTTGGAATGTAGGAGGCAGATAATGAAAGTAACCATGGTCTATCATCTGGCATGGCATGACAGTAGGTAGGAAAAGGTAACAAGGGATTTGAAATGAAAACATTAAGTAAAGTCTAACAGGCTAATTTAAGGGTTGAAATTGGAAATGGAAGAAAACAAAGCCAAAGTCTAGCCAAATACTGTATACTATAAATACTTATGGGAAATGTTGCATTTTTTTTAAATCCACTTGCTCTCATTGAAATATACTTCTCTTTGTTGTTGTTGTTAATTTAAATACTCTTTTTAATCTGAATTTTATGACCAAAATAACAATTTTATATACAAAGTAATAGTGAAATAGAGGATTGCATATAAAATCATGAATTTCTGTTGAAGCTTATTTTTCCTTTTGCATATTAAATAAATTCAACATGTAACTTTCAAACAAATCCTACTGCTTTATTTCCTTCTCTTCACTCCTTTTTTGGCACCATGCAAAAATCACCAGGGATTAATCATATGTATAATTTCTAAAATTTTCTTCAGGTATTTAGCTTCTTTATCTTTTTTATTAGATTTTTCAAGGTCTAGAACAGCAATGTTAAAGTATACATTACTGTCTGTTTCTTCCTATGATTGACTTGACTATTATTTTAAGTATTCAGATGTCATGAGATGCAATATTGATGCCAAATCATTTATCTGTGGTTCATTTAAGGATGATGAAAGCTGTTTTCCTTATCTATGTAAGTCAAACCAAATATCCCTAGATGTCCACTAATTTTTCTCCTTGATTTGACTTGTAACAGTGCATAAAATGTAGCTTTTTACTCATCTATATTCTAAATTACAATAAAATTGCAATTGTTCTTTCCGGAACATGATTACTTACCATTTGTATCTATCACATTTCATCATGTTAGACTTAGCCCATCTTACCTGCTGGTGGTGATCTTATCGTATCTTAATTTCATCATCTAATGTGTTAATTATCCCTTCCTGTTTCCTTTAATTTGAAAAATTGATAAGCATGCCACATATGCTTTCAGCTAAGTCAGGGCCAAGGACAGAACAATCTCAGCTAGTGCCAGTATCTGAGGTAAATACTCAGGTGGTAAAAGAAATAAAATTCAGCCATCTACAAGGCATGTATGCAACAGTATATGGAATTGCCAATTTAGGATATGTGTACACAACTATGGCAAAGACTTAATAATCAGAAGCCAGGATTAACTAGCCACGTTTTCCCTTTTGGGTTGCAAACTCTTGGTGTGCAGAAGTTATTTTGCTTTGTCTTTATATCCCGGGTGTCTGACACAGAGCATGGCACATAGTAGCCACTTAATATGCGAATATTAATTGATCTAGGAGAACAACTGAAAGTGCTTTGTAAAACACACTTCTTGCTGGGAGTCTGAACATCTAGTTTATTCCTTTGGACTCAAAATTTGTTGCATCCCTTCTATGTGTGGTTATTGTTTCTGTGGTTATTTGTCCTTCATTCTCAAAGAGGACTATGACATTAGGAAGATGATGCCATGACTTGCAAATATATTGGATTTAAATGAGGAAGGACTGGGCAAAGCCACCAACCTCACTCTCTCCTCTGGAGCCATCCAGGTTCAATGGCAAGTTATAGATCAGTATGATTGGAGACGTCCCTGGATGTAGTGGGGGACCATGAGACCAGCTAGAGGAATTGGGGTAAGTACTGTATATACAGTGATTTTTTCCTTCATGTTTTTTTTTTCCTGTCTCCCATTGTTTGAAATTTTCTGTGCCCCTGAGAATTTCTCCAGTGAAATTTGAAAACTTTGGAAAAAGCTTTTAAATAGGTTCTAATAGAAGTTTCTAAATAGAAGACTTTCAAGTTCTGGAAAGTTATTGTACGTGTTTGTGGGTGGTGAGAAAGAGTAAGGAATGTGAACTGGCTTGACTGGTCAGATAGAAAGGGAATAGAAATTTAGTGATGCCACTAGAATTTAAATTCCATTAAAATAACCACCCTGTCATATAAATTTTGTATTTCCCTACATTCCCTAGCAGAAGACTCTTCACATAGTAGGTACCTGGTAAATATTTATTCACTTGGGTGAATATCAAATCCCTGGACTTCTCTATTAAATACTCAGGTTCTAGGGAGTGTCTACATGAGGCATTTTATCTCTTCAGGATAGAGGTTCAGTACCAGGAAAAAGTGCCAGTTTTGTGACAAATAGACTTTCCATAAAATTCTTATTTAAGTTATATTGAAAGAATTTTGACCAATGGTCCTTATCAGTGAAAGAGATATGGGTTGTTTAAATGTTCAGCAGAGAGTGAGAAATAAACGAAGAACACTTAACAAATCCCTTCTATGGGCCTTGAGCTATGCCAATTTGTGATGTTATGACTATAATAATAATAATGGCTCCAATTTCTATAGCATTGTAAGATTTACAATGCACTCACCTTACAATAAACCTGTGGAGTTGGTAGTGCATTATTATCCCCATTTTACAGAAGAATTATAAGATTTAGAGAAGGGAAGAATGTTGGAATAGATTATCTAGTATAACTCTCATTTTACATGTAAGGAAATTAAGAACCAGACAAGTCAAAAATCTATCCAGTGTTGAAAGGATAAAAAGTAGTGGGAAGTCTGATTTGAATTCCTTAAAAAAATTATAGAATTCATTATTAAACCAATGATTGTATTTGTGAGCTTTTGGAAAGGGAAAAAAATGGTCAGTAAGAGTGAGGATGGAAATATTGCAGAATAATAGGAAACCTAGAGCTCAATTCTCCTTCTACCACCACAAATACAACAATTAAGATAACCTAAATGCAACTAATTAATAAGAAGGGGGGAACTGAACACTGTCCCCTAAAAATGATTGCACAGAAAAAACAAAGAATTGAAGACTGACATAAGCCTAGGAATCCTGACACCCAGCCCCACTCCTAGGTTCTCTGTCTCTGTCTCTGTCTGTCTGTCTGTCTCTCTCTCTCTCTCTTTCTCTCTCTGTCTCTGTCTCTGTCTTTGTCTCTGTCTCTGTCTCTCTCTCTCTCTGTCCCCCCCCCACACACACACACACATACACACACACACACGCACATTGCACACTGCCAAACCAGGGAAACTCTATATTCTTTCTTTATTGTAGCTGAAAGTTTTAGCACTGAGTTTTGGAGTTGACTTCTTGGCAATGTACCAGAAAGGATCCATGCTTCCATTTCAGCTTTAAGCCCATTAATCAGAAGAGCCTGGTGGCTTAAGGGGAAAGAAAGTTAAACATGGAAGAGTTTGGAGTTTAGGGGATAAGATGTAACAGAAGAAAGAAGTGAAGGGTAAGGAAGAAAAAAAGGAGGACACAGTAGAGGAGGAAGATGAGGAAAATTGTCTAACTTCAAATTTGATCACAACTAATTAAGAGAAACAAGTGTCCAACATACTGACAGAAATGAGAAAGAAAGACCTTGCAGCAAAGGTTGCTACTTTCACACAAATCCTCTTCTACTTGTTGACTATACTCTTTCAGCTGAGATTGTTTACATACACACACACACACACACACACAATTAATTACTTTCCAATTATATACATATTTTTTAGAAATTAAATTTTTTTTTCAAGTTTTGAGTTCCATGTTCTATCCTTCTCTCTCGGCTCTCTCCCCTCTTTGAGAAAGCAAGTGTTTTTATATGGACTATACATATAAAGTCATGTAAAGCATATTTCCATCTTAGCCATGATGCTAAAGAAAAGACAGACCAAAAAAAAAAAAAAGAAAAGAAAAGAAAAGAAAAGAAAAGAAAAGAAAAAAGTGGGTTTCAAACTACCCAGAGTTCATCAATTCATTTTCTGGAGGTAGATAGCATTTTTTAGCATGGGTCCTTTGGAATTATCTTGGATCATTGTCTTGAGTAGATGACCTAGATCTTTCAGAGTTGATTATCCTTACAATCTTGCTGCTACTATATATAATGTTCTCCTGGTTCTGCTCATTTCACTTTCTATCAATTCTTAAAAGTCTTATTTTTTGTTTTTTGTTTTTCTGAAACTGTCCCCACCCTTTTCATGTCTTATTTGACAACAGTATTTGGTAACATTACCACAACTTGTTCAGCAGTTGCCAAAATGATTGTCATCCACTCAATTTCCAGTACTTTGCTACCACCATAATGGCTGCTAAAATATGTTTGCACATATAAATCTTTCCCCCTTTTCTTTCATCTCTTTGGGATATGACAGTGGTGTTGCTTGGTTGAAAGATATGCATAGTTTTGTAACTCTTTGGTTCTCCAGAATGGTAGGACTATCTCACAGCTTTGCCAACATTTAGTGTCCCAATTTTTCAACATCTCCTCCATCATTTGTCATTTTTCTTTTCCATAACATTAGTCTGATAGATATAACATGGTATCTCAGAGTTGCTTTTATTTGCCTTTCTCTAATCAGTAGTGATTTAGAGCAAATTTTTTTCTTGTGACTATTGATAGCTTTAAATTCTTCTTCTGAAAGCTGCCTGTTCATATCATTTGATGATTTGTTAACTGGAGAATGACTTTTCCTTTTATAACTTTGGCCCAGTTCCTGATATATTTGGAAAAAAAAAATGAGACTTTTATTGGAAAAAAATTGCTGTAAATTTTTCCCACAGTTTCCTGTTTTCGGTCTAATTTTGACTACATAGGTTTTATTTGTGCAAAAGCTTTTAAATTTCAAGTAATCAAATTTATCTATTTTACTTCCTGTGATCCTCTCTTTCTCTTGTTTTATCATAAATTCTTCCCTTACCATAGATCTCACAAATATGTTTTTCCATGCTCCCCTAATTTACTTATGATATTACCAATTCTTCTAAATCATTTATAGATTTTGACATTATCTTGGCATACACCGTGAGATGTTAATCTATGCCTAGTTTATGCCGAATTCCTCTTGCATCTTCTGAGGGATTTTTGTCAAATAGTATTAATACCCCAAAAGCCTTTGTCTTTGAGTTTATCAAATATTAGGCTTCTATGTTCTTTTACTACTGTTTATTGTTACGTATTCTGTTTAACTGATCCACCACCCTATTTCCTTTTTTTTTTTTAACATTTGTTATTAAAACTTTGAGTTCCAGATTTTTTTTTTTCCCTTCTTCTCTCCTCACCCACTTCTACTGGGAAAATAAGCAATTCACTCACTGTAGGTTGTACATGTGTAGTTTCACAAAACATTTCCATAGTAGTTATATTGTGAAAGACTAACTGTAATTCCCTCCATCCTATCCTGCCCCTCACTTATTCTATTTTCTCCTTTGACCGTGTCCCTTTTCAAAACTGATTGCTTCTTCTAACTACGCTCTCCCATGATCTGCCCTCCCTTCTATCATCTTCCTTCTTCCCTCCTTCCCTCCTATTTTCCTTTAGGGTAAGATACTCAATTGAGTATGTATGTTATTTCCTCCTTAAGCCAAATTCAGCGAGAGTATGTTTAACCGATTCCCTTTCACCTTCCCGCTCGTCTCTCCTCCATTGTAAAAGTTTTCTCTTGCCTCTTTTATGTGAAATAATTTACCCTGTTCTATCTCTCCCTTTCTCCTTCTCTCAATATATTCTCCTCTCATTTCTTAAGTTTATTTGTTTAGATATCATCCCTTCATATTGAACTCATCCTGTGTCCTCTATGTAGACATATACATACACATGCATACATTCACATAGACTCTTCTATACATACATATGTATGTATATATGTGTATATATATATACATATACATACATACATATATATATATGTGTGTGTGTGTGTGTGTGTGTGTGTGTGTGTGTGTGTGTGTGTGTATACACATACATCTCTCAGTTTCTTCAATGCCTCTGCCACTTCTTGCCCTGGGAGCATATGCCAGATGGTGCTCTTCTCCACCCAGTTCCAAGAGAGTTCCTGACTGACCTTTTACTTTCTTTTTGGCATTTATGGGTTGAGAAGTCTGGAAACTGCCACAGCTGCTGGTAATTCACTCTCCTGAGGTCTGCTCCAACCACTGCTGGTCAGAGCCACCCTGGGGCTGGAACTGCAGCTCAACTGAAACTGTGCTCGGCTCCCAGATCTGTGTGAAAGACCCTTCCTGTCAGCCTGCTGGGCTTCCTTCAATGGGAGATTTGTTTCTCTGTCACTTTGTGGATTATGTAGCTTAAAATTTGTTTAGAGTCATTTTTTTTTACATGTATCAGAGATGGTGGGACCCAGAGCCACTCAGAGGTCCTGTTTTTACTCCACCATCTTTGCTCTCTCCCCCACCACTCTATTTCTTAGCCAGTTCCTAATTGTTTTGATGATTACCACTTTGTAATATAGTTTGAGATCTGGATCTGCTAGGCCCACTTCCTTCACATTTTTTAGCATTGATTCCCTCTATATACTTGACCTTTTGTTCCTCCTGGTGATTTTCATTATTTTTTCTAGCTCTAAAATTGTTTATCAGTTGTTTGATTATTATGGCATTGAATAAATAGATGAACAGGTAGAATTGTCAGTTTTATTATATCAGCTCAGACTACCCATGAGTAATTAATATTCACCAAATGGTTTAGATTTGTCTTTTCATATGTAAAAAGTGTTTCACAATTATGCTCATATAATTCTTGGGTTTGTCTTGGCAGGTAGACTTTCTAGAATTTTATATTGTCTGCAGTTATTTTAAATGGGCTTTCTGTCTCTTGCTGCTGGGTTTTGTTGGTAGGATATGGTAATACTGACAAATTCTGTGGCTTTATTTTTTTGTACTGCAACTTTGCTGAGGTTGGTGATTGAGTAAACTAGTTCTTTTTTTAAAATTTTTGTGAATTCTTCAAGATTTTCCAATTATACCATGTTATCAGCTTTAAGTTTGCTTCCTTTAGCCTATTTTCATTCTCTCAGTTTCTTTTTCTTGACTTTTTGCTATATCTAACATGTTTAGTACAGCATTGAATAGTAGTGATGATAATGGACATCTTTACTTCACATATGATTTTAATTAGTAAAGCTTTAATTTTGGACCTGTTACAGATTATATTAGCACTTGGTTTTAGATAGCTACTAATTGTCATAGAGTCAACTTATTCCTATATTTTCTAGTGTTTTTAACAGGAATGGGTGTTGTATTTTGCAAAAGGTTTTTATCTACATTTATTGATATAACCTTATGATTTCTGCTGCTTTTGTTATTGCTATAATAAATTAGCTGATAATTTTCCTAATATAAAACCACTTTTGCATTCCTGGCATAAATCCTATCTGGACATTGTCTATAATCTTTGCATACACATACACATTTAAACAGCACACATATATATGTATACATACACATACATATGCATTGCTGTAATCTTGTGCAAATTCATCTGGTCCTGGGGACTTTTTCTTATGGAATTCATTGATAATTATTCAATTTATATTTTTGAGATAGAGATACATAAGTCTCCTACTTCCTCTTCTGTTAATCTAAGCAATTTTTACCATTTTAAATATTCATCCATTTCTTTTATATTATCAGTTTTACTGACATATAATTGGCCAAAGTAACTGAAAAATTATTTTAATTTTATCTACATTGGTGGTGCATTCCCTCTTTCCATTTTTGATGCTGAGTAATTTGGATTTCCTCCTTTTTTAAAATCAACTCAACCAATGTTTTTTTTTTTTTAGTTTTTTTCATACACCCAAATCCTAGTTTTATGTATTAACTCTTATTTTTTACTTTCAATTTTGTCAATCTCTTCTTTGATTTTTGGAATTTTAGTTTTGGTGTTTAACTGTAATTTCTAATTTGCTTTTTTCCTATTTTTTTTAAGGTTCATGTGCAATTCCTTGAAATACTCTTTTTTGTGTAAACATTTAGAGATATAAAATTTCCCCTAAGTACTGCTTTCACTGACCTCTGTAAATTTTGGACTCTTGTTTCATTGTTTCTATTCTCTTCCTTGCCTTTATTTATTTACCTGTGTTTTTTGTTTTTCCCCTCTACCACTCTGATTTTGAAAATCATTTCTTTGCTCTTCAGGTATTCTTGCTTTGCTTGTGTTCAGTTCACATTTTTCTTTGAGACTTTTTATCTGTTTTGACTTTATTTTCTTCTGAATTTGTGTCTTGATGTTTCCTGTCACCAGAGTAGTTTCTATAGTCAAGTTCTTTTTGTTATTTTTTCCTCACTTTCCCACTATATTTCTTGATTTTAAAATTTTCTGTTAATGTTAAGGCTCTACTTTTGATGTGACTCAAAAAGGGGCCCTATCTTAAACTTCATGATTTTTCACACTGCTGTTTTCAGAACTAGTTCTGGGGATTTGGATGGTTTTAGTGCTTCTAAGTTGGCATGATATCAGGAGAGGTGTGGTCACTGTTGCCCTGGTTTTCACTCTGGTCCTTACACAGAAAGAGTTCCTGATCTCTTGGGATTACATTTGGCACTTCTCTTCAATGCTTTTGCTCCCTTGCGATTAATAGTGATACTTTTTCTTAGGGTTTCTGATTCCTTGGTGCCAAAATGATAACCCTCAGCACGTCCCCTCCCTCTTAACTGAAAGTGTTCCTCTCTCTCCCTGAATTATGATACAGAAATAGTCAATATAGTTGCCAAATCATGTGGTTCTACATACCATGCTAACTATCTGCCATGTCCCCTTATCATCTCTGTCTTGAGAGCTTCCAAAGTTTCTGCTGTTGCTTTTGTTCCCACTACCTGGTCCCACCACTGGTGTTTCATTCATGTAGACTTAGTGTCAGCATCCACTCTCATGTTATGAATCTTTATATTTGACCTCTTAAATTGTCTTGAAATAGAAAAATGTGTCACTCTAACCTTCGCTTGTTTCTGTCCCTACAGAATTTGATTTGAGATCTTCCTTTAAAGTTGTTTGGAGGGAAATATTTAGAGAGCTCAGCTGTTTGTTTTCTCTCTTCTGCTGTTTTGGCTCTACCCCTGGAAGTCTTGATATTGATTTCTAATGCCCTTTACATTAAAGAGCTATTTTCATTCTATCCCTCTTATTACTTTCTGCTTCAAGAGACTCTAGGATCTATTTCCAGAATTTCTAACTTTTGGAGGAGGTAGAAGGTTTCAGTGGAAAGAGTTTTACCTTTGTGTAAATTTAGACTGACTACCTTGGGTTGGAGTACAAGTCATTAAAGACCTCAGGTTTTGTATTTCTTCCCAATTCAGCAAGAGAGATAGCTAATTGATGAGAAGGCCTGGAGAGTGAGAAGCATGCAATCTGAGGAATTTCAACAAGTCTTTACTCTCAGTATGTAGCTGAGTCCAGACATCTTTTTGTAAGCCTAGACCTATTCTTCTGTTTACACTAGGGTCTTTATGCGAATGTTTGGAAATAGTCTGAGGAATATCAAGAGGTCTTGAAGCTCAGATTTTGTCTTCCAGACCCAGCCCCTTTAGTGGAATTCAGGTCTGTTGTGCTAAGCTGCAACACAATGAAGAGTGTGTGATACCACTCTGCTCTATACTGCACTACAATTGAACATTCCAGCACCTTTGACTTTTCCACATGCAAAACCCAGGACTAAGTTTTAATCATATCATCTTATCTTTGATTTCCTCAGAATCAGACCCTGTGATAGCTTACTGTCTCCATAAAGTACATAGTGTGAGGATGAACATAAGGATGGCCTTCCAGGATACGTGTATCATCTCTCATATTAAAAAAAAAAGAATTTCTGATTATTAATAATTCAAGTTATGGGGTGAAAGTCTTCAAGAATGCAATTATTATGGGTGGCAAGGTGGTACAGTGAATAGAGCACTATTCCTGGAATCAGGAGCACCTGAGTTCAAATCTGGCCTCAGACTCTTAACACTTACTATCCATATGACCTTGGGCAAGGCACTTAACCCCAATTGCCCTGCCTTTCCCCCTTCAAAAAGAAAAAAAATAAAGAATGCAATTATTTGTAGCCCAGATCCCTTCCTAGCTGTAATTGGCAGCTAAGAATCCATAGGACTCAAACAAAACTTAAGAGTATTGTGGCAGGACCAGTATTCTTTGTTTTGTTTTTTTGTTTATTTGTTTTATTCAGGAAGTAAAGGACATTTATTTAAGAAGCTGGCTATACATAATGGGAAACAGAAGCAGAAAACAGAAGACATTGGACAGAAGGAGTTACTGGGAGGAGGCCATGATACTGGAAAAACTCTCCAAGTCGATCTTTTTCCATAATGTTCTTGAATTTGATACTGTCATCTTGGCTGCAAATAAAGATTCATCCTGCCTCATGGTAGCTTCAGTTGTATTTGCCCATCCATACTTTCATCTGGTTGTCTGACAGATCTCTCAACATCTCAGCCATCTGCCAGCAGTCAATATGTTGATATGTGCTGCCCACAACATGGCAGATACATTTTTGGATGGAGTCTTCAAACCCTATGATGCCATTAAGGAAAAGGAGATCCATGTTCTCTTCTAGATCATGCCAGAAAGCTTGGAAAGGACAGATCTCCAGCAAGTCTCCCAAGTACAGAATCTGCCTGATGGGCTGCTCTTTTTGATGAGCTTGGTCGATCATGCACTTGCATAATGTGTAGTCCATGTGAGGGAGATTGGTGAAGGCCTTCAGCAGAATCTGGGCTGTCACTGCAGTCTTGAAGAAGGCCAGGTTTAACTGGTATAGCTTTTGAGCATGACCCAGTTGGCTTCCAGGATATAGGAATTTTTCTTGGCCTGGGTCTCCACAAAAGTACTCCAGTGTGTCCAGGTTCTCAGGATTGTACCTGTTGATGACCTTGAGGAGTTTTCCCATGTTGCTATGCATCTGCTCAACCAGTGCCACGTCCTCCTCCTTTTCACAGGACCAGTATTCTTGACATGGCTCCCCTGACCCTGACAAGCTTTCCTCCCCCCATGGAACTTGATAGACTCTAACTTCTCTTATGCAGCTTTCTGATTTGAGGATCATACAAAGTCCCAGTTTATGTACTCAAGGCCTCTCAGACTAGGTCAGTACCTGTGCTCACCAGATTAGCTATATCCTGATAATTGACTGAGCAGATGTGTTCTGATGGAGAAAAGAGGAGACAAGTCCATAGGAACTGAATGCCCCTGAATCTCCATTTCATAACCCTGATGTGTTAGGGCAAAATAAACCTTCAGTTTTCTTAAATGTTTAGTGATTCATAAGTGCCTCATTTCATACCAACTTTGAACCTGAATAAAAAGATGTTGGATTTAGAGTTACACCAGAAACATCCATGAATCTGAATGTAAAATGATTCTCAACATTAAAGAATATTCATTTTGCACAACTATATTAATTTGTCTATATCTACAATACGGGTCAACAAGCTATAGTCTGAAAGCCAAATTCAGTCTATTACCTGTGTTATTTTTTTTGGAGGACCCTCAAACTAAAAACAATTTCCACATTTTTTAAATATGATAAATCATTATTTTAAAATGTAAAACCAATTCCTAATCTATCACTGTACAAATTATATCTTCTGTTCATAGTTTTATGTATGACCCCTGCAGTACGTTCTCTCTCTTGAATATGTCTTCTTTTGTGTGGTACGGGAAGGAATGGGCCTCTAGTATTTTAAAATTTTTCATCCTGATTTCATATGTGCTTCCGTGGGGCAGGATTTTTTAAAAGCTCATGAAAAAGAGACGAGGGACATAAGAGAAGGAGATGGCAAGGCTTTCAAGGCTTTCTCGAATGCAGGACAGGAGCCTGCATTTCCATTCCTCAAATCCAAGCTTGGTTTTATGATGAAACCAGATAAATAGAAGCTAAAGGCTCAAGCAGTAAAGTTAAAACCACATTTTTTTTTGTTTTGAGTTTGTTTGAGTGATTGTTCAATTGAGTAGAGTGTGGAGGGAAACAAAAAAAAATGCCAAGGAGGAGATGTTGGTCTTTGCCTATCTTACTTTGGACACGGCTTGCCCTCATATCAAAACATGTCCTTTTGTTCTGCTAAAAACTGAATCGAACTAGTAAAGTTTCACATGAACAATGGTGAATGATCCTATCCTTTGTATTTTATTGTGTTTGTTCAAGGGATGAGAGTCCAGAACAGCTCTGGGAGTCACACAAGGAAGACTGACTTTTTCAAATGCTGTGCTGGAACTGGGAGGTATAATTTAGAGTCATTCCCATGTTCCATAACTATAAATAACTATTAGTATACATGCCTATGCACATAGTAGGTGATTAATAAATATTTATTGATTAATTGGTAGATTGATTGATGACTGTCTTCTGTTTCCATATCTCAGAAAAGTCACTTAAAAGTTTGAAAATATACTGAAAGGAGTAACCAGGATGACAAAGGGTTTAGAATTCACTGCACAAGAAGGTAGATTGAAGGAACTGGGAATATCCTGGGGGGGGGGAGGGGGGAGGGAGTAGAAGTTTAGGAATAGCATGGTACTTGTCTTTAAGTATATGAATAGTTGACATGTGGAAAAGTGAGGGGGGAAGCCTTTAATATTCTTGAGATCAAAAGGCAGAGCAAGTAACAATGAATAGACCTTACAAAGAGATATTTTTTTTTCAAGGAAAAAAAATAATGAACAATTAGAATCTCTCAAAAGTGGAATGTTCTGAGTATGGAAATAGTAAGTCTCTCCCTGTTGGAAGTTTTCAACAAAATCTGTTTGGACAACTTTTTAGATATATTTTATGGGGCTTCTTTTTCAGGTAAAAATTGGAGCACAGCACCTCTGACATATTTCCAACTCTGAAATTGTGTAATACAAGTGAAGATTTAATTGAGAATGTCCAAAAATATTGAAGACTCTTGCATTGACCATTCCAGTCACTAATGCTGTATTCTCAGTTTTGATTATTTTCTGGTTGATTCTGAATCGTATGAGGTTTTTAGGGTCTGTAGGATTTTATAAGAGACAGAAGAAAGAAGCCGGAATTTTATACATCAGCCGAAGATAAACAGATACTAACCACCTTTGAATATATTAACAATGAATGAATCAGATAAGGATGAACACAAGGGTTAGTATCATCCCTTTGAAATCAGAGTACTGCCTCCAAACAGACTGACTGACCAATAAACAGAGTGGACAGTTATTTTAGTTGTTACTGTTTCTATATGGTTCCCTTCTTACCTCTGCGGGGAAGAGCCTAGTGGCAGACTAACCAGTCTCTATCAAGTACTCTAGTGTAGTATAAGTTTTACAAAAAAGATCATCAACTAACTAGTCCATTTTTCTACTTTCTTTTCTTGTTCTTTTTTTGGCAACTGGATTCTTAACCTTGATTCTTTTTTCTAAATTGCTGATATACATACATACATATATATATATATATATATATATATATGATATTTATTACATATACCATATATAATATATTATATACATTTATTACATATACATATATATGTGTAGGGGAAGGCAAGGCAGTTGGGGTTAAGTGACTTGCTTAAGGTCACACAGCTAGTAAGAGTCAATTGTATGAGGCTGGATTTGAACTCAGGTCCTTTTGACTCCAGGGCTGGTGCTGTATTTGCTTCATCACCTGCCTACCCCAAAATAATATATATTTTTACTTGTTCAGTGTTACTGGATAGCACATTAATTATGACCATGTTAATATCACAAGGACAAGCTTTTCAGTATGAATTAAATCTGAATTACTTATGCCCCAAAATTTTGGTAGGCAGCAAAAATCATTAGAAATAAAGCTGTCAATTTTTGAAGGGAGAATGGGTGAATCTAAGGGAAGGTTCTACATATTTAGCAAACATCTGGAACCTTAATATTGAACTTTCCACTTTCATTTTTCATTTGTCTTTGAAAAATATATTTTAGAAGATGGCAGCATAGGAGCAGAAAGAAATTGCAGCTCTGACACAGCCACATCAAATATCCCAAAAATATGACTCTAAACAAATTCTAGGGCTCTAAAACTCACACAGATATATTTCCTGCTGAAGACAGCTCAGCTCAAAGCAACCATTTCAACTCTGAGAGCCAAAACCAGCCTGACCTGAAATGGCAGCTTTTGCCCCAGGGGTGTCTGGACAAGACGAGCCCCACCTCAGCTGGAGCTTCAGGAGAGCTGATCTGCAGTAGCTGTGGCAGTATCCAGAATTATCAAACCATAAGAAAAAAAGGATGAAGGTTAGTGGAACATGGCTAAAAAGCAGGAAAGAAAAGCAAGTTGGACCAAGCCGCCTCCAGGGCAAAGAAGCGGGAAGTGGAGGTTCTGCACCAGCCTCCACATTGCCACTTCAGAGCGCCCAACCTGCAGACAGCAGGGGGGCCAAGCGATCATTCAGAGGCCAAGTGCCCTCCTGTTGAGTGGCCTGGATTCAGATCGTGGTCTTGGGTGGTGGTCCTGGGGTTTGTTTGTTTTTTTTTTTTCAGTGAGCCTGAGCTGGGGAGATACCCAACAGCCTCCTAAAACCCCAGCAGCTGGGAAAACCCCAGCAATTTGGGACAGAGCTGTTCCCTCTGGAAGCAGAGTTCCACAGAACTAAAAAAAAAAAAACAAACAAACAATGAATGGCAACCATGAATAAGCATAGGAAGCAAAGTAAGAACAGCAACCAAACCCTAGATTTCTTCTTTGGGGAAAAGATGGAACAAAGCAGGGAAAAGGAGGAAGACAACCCAGTCAGAACTCACACACCAAAAGCTTCCATGAAACATGAAGATTGCCTAAAAGCTAGAGATAAGCTGAAGAAAGATTTGGAAATCCAAATGAGAGAAGTGGAAGAAAAATTGGGAAGAGAAATAAGAATGATGCAAGAAAATCATGAAAAGAGAGCCAACAACCTGCCTGAAGAAATTAACACCTTAAAAAATAGATTAACTCAAATGACAAAAGAGGCCCAAAAAGCCAATGGGGAGAAGAATGCCTTAAAAAGTCGACTTTGCCAGATGGAAAAAGAATCTCAAAAGCATTCTGAAGGGAATAGTACCTTCAGAATTAGAGTGGAGCAAATGGAAGCAAATGACTTTGTCAGAAATCAAGATACTATCAAACAGATCCAAACAAATGAAAAAATAGAAGGCAATATGAAATATCTCCTTGAAAAAACCACTGACCTGGAAAACAGATCCAGGAGAGACAATCTAAAATTTTTTGTACTACCTAAAAGCCATGATCAAAAAAAGAACTTAAAAAGCATCCTTCAAAAAATTCTCAAGTAAAATTGCCCTGATATTTTAGAACCAGAGGTAAAATAGAACTTGAAAGAATCCACCAATCACCTCTTGAAAAAGTTCCCCAAAAGAAAACTCCTAGAAATAATATAGCCAGGTTCCAGAATCCACAGGTCAAGGAGAAGGTATTGCAAGCTGCCAGGAAGAAACAATTTGAATATTTTGGAAACACAATTAGGATAACCCAGTATCTAGCAGCTTCTACACTAAGGGTTTGATGGTCCTGGAATATGATATTGTGGAGATCAAGGGAGCTAGGATTAAAACCAAGAATCACCTACCCAGCAAAATTGAGCATAGTGTTCCAGGGGAAAATATGGTCATTCAATGAGGTGGAAGACTTTCAAACATTCTTGCCGAAAAAAGTAGAACTGAAAAGAAAGTCTGACACTCCAACACAAGAAGCATGAGAAGATAAACATGGAAAAGAA
>CM053582.1:426141000-426160752 GCA_028627135.1 Pseudochirops cupreus
TACCAAAAAGTGACATAGGAGAGAATAGACTGGGGGAGGGGGGAAATATTGGGATGGCTGTTTTGGGGTGGTGGGCGGGGGAAAGACGGGGGGAAAAGATGTAACTCAAAAAAATTTAATAAAGAATTTAACAAAAAAAACAAACAAACAAACAAAAAAAAAACAAATCATATTCCCGAAAAAGGTATTATCAGCCAAAATGACAGAATTTGAGCATGACTTTACTACAAAATCTACCACCTCCCCATGATATTAATGCTAAGCTTCTGTTTATGTAGACTGCTCATATGCTTGCTGATTGTTGGTCAGTTTAGTGCAGTGTGTAAATTACCACAATAAAGAGAATTGTAGAACTGAAAGGGGAAGCAAAATGTAAAACTGGGGATAGGAGGTTGTTGAGTGATAGAAAAAGTCCCTTCATTCTATCCATAGTTTTGTTGCTCTCATCTGTTTTCCTGTATTTCATCTCTATCCTTTACAATAAATAGCATGCTGGCTTATAGTCCTTCTACACTCCAATACCTTTCTCCTGTGTATATCTTGTTTTCTAAAACCCTCATCTCTCATGAGCTGTCTCTACTTTACTTAACTGATATACATGATTAGTCATAACTTATACCTCCTTGGCCCTAAACACTTTCCATCAGAATTTTCTCCAGGGAACATAATTCCCAGTTAAGGGTCTATTAACATCACGTATTTTTAATTAATAATTAGTTAATACTTTTTAGTGATTTCAAAGTTTTCTTTCAGGTCCAAATTCTATAGTATAATAAAGACAACTCTAAATATAAGGAAGATTTGTAGATGAAGAAACAACTCTGAAAAAGTGCAAATGATTCACTCTTTTGTTGTTAGTTTATTTATTTTAGACATTTACTGGTTTCAATCTTCCTAGAAAGTTCCATAGTATTTATGTATCAAATGCAGCAAGAGTACCAAAATTCCTTAAAGTTGTTTTCATTCAGAAGTTTGAAATTGTTTTCATAGTTGTAATTTATTTTTTTAAAACTAACTCATCTATGTCAATTAAATAATAGCATCTTTTATTTAAAGATATAATTAAAAATAATGGCCATCATTCATTTTTTGCCTTAAAATATCTCTAGTTATTGAATGTTTTCATTAACAAGTACAATGCCACTATCACAGGTAAGAAAATGAATTTAAGCTCATCAGATTTTCTATATCTCTAATCCTATTGATTATTTTTGCATTACTGACATTTTCATCATACTAATTATATGTACACATGTACATATATACATATATACATTCAGGTGGAAGTATAAGGTTGTATATATGTATGTGTCCTTTCTTTCTTTCATTCTTTCTTTTTTCTCTTTCTTTTTCTCTTTCTTTCTTTCAGAGAACATCGGAACATCTGAGGGAATGCAAAAACCTGAGATATCATCTGAACAAAGAACTTCTGATGTCAAATCTTCCTCCACTGATACACATTAGCAAATTACATTAACTTTAAACCTGTCAGTCCAAGATATGATGAGGTTAAATTCTTTGTCCCTGGCCATACATCTAGTATGTTTAATAAGCAGAAAATCAAGTCAGGAATTATTAATACCAGAATCAGCCTTCTAACCACCAAACTACACTGTCTTTCTATCAGTTTTTAAATGCTTAATATAGAATAATATCAAGTAAGTTTTGGACACAGAATCACACTAACTAGATGTCATTTTTGTGGGTTGTGGGTTGCTTTTTTACTTTTTGCTAAGAATGAAAAAACATCTAGTAATGTTTAGTAAAGTCTAGTAATGATAGTTTGAGGGAACTTAGAGGTAAAAAAATTCTTCCTCCATCCCATGTTAATCTTTACATTCACTCTCTTCACTTTGTTTTTAAGTATCAGAAAAGGAGAGATAAGATCAGAAATCATCTATGGTCTTACATAATTGCAGAACTTGGACTATTCCATCAGGCTAGGCACCAGCAGACCAGCATAGTTTTAAGAATGATTTCCTTAGTGCATTGAGATCTTGGTTTCAAATTTATTAAGTGAGTGGAGCCTCTACAACTTCCCTAAAGGGAAAAGATGATAGTCTCACATTTTCTACTACTCAATACAATATTATTTTTAAGTTTCAAATTAATTTTTATTGCTGATTTTTGTTATTATAAAATATTCATTTTTGACTATACTCCCCCCTACTTCCCAATCTCTGTAGTCTTTCAAAAGGAAAAAAAAAACACAACTTTTAAAAGAAAAATAAAAAAGAAAACCTTTCAACAAACCAGCAAATACACTGATAAAGTCTGAAAGTATACGAAAGATTACACATCCTTACCTCTGTAATGAAAGGAGGGAAGTGTCATACCTCAATAGTATTGCAAAGCTAAAGTGGGTCACAATTATTATTCAGTTGTTAGTAATTGTTTTTGTTTTGGGAAGGGTGTTGGTGGTGGTCCTTTAAAGTTAATTTCTCATAATTATGCATATTTTTCCTTGATATTGCTTATTTCAGGTGAACCTGCTTTACTTCTTACATTCTCCTCATGTTTTTTTTCTGAATTCCCAATATATGTTGTGATAAGACAATAATATTCCAGTATTGTGTACCATAATTTCTTTATCCATTTCCCAATCAATGTGTATTTACTTTTTAAGTCATTTTCTACCATAAAAAATGTTTAATAGTAAAAATAATTAATATTTTATCATATAAGGAACCTTTCTCTTTTTGACAAAATTATATATGTGTGTGTGTGTATGTGTGTGTGTCTAATATGAGTGTATACACACACAAACACATATCTATGTGGTGCAGTGGATAGAACTTTGTACTTAGAGCTAAAAACAGAGTTCAAATCAAGCCTCAATCAGTTACTACCAGTGTGACCCCAGGCAAATCACTCTACCTCCAACTTAGATTCACCATATGCAAAATGGATCAGATAATAATAGCACTTCTTTCCAGGTTTGTTGTGAGGAAAAAAAATGATACTATTTGCAAAGTGTTTTACAAACCTTAAAGTGCCATGTAAATCCTAGTTAAAATGCTGCTGGTGCTTCTACCAATCACGATGATGATGATGATGACGATGATGATGATGATGATGATGATGATGATGATGATGCCTAGCAATAGATTTTCTGGGTCAAAGAGTATGGACATTTTTGACAAAAAAAAAATTGCCATTTTTTCCAAATTGTTTTCCGGAATAGTTTTACCAGTTCACAACTCCACTATCAGTTAATTGTGAATGTCCCTTTCTTCCCATCATTCCCCCACTGTTACACTGTTACACCATGCATGAGAATCTTCCCAAAAGAATGCTACTGTGAAGAGCTTTTAAGGTTCTGATTACACAGTATAGTGAACACTCCAGTTATTCCATAACAAATCAAGGCAAACATTCACAACAAATCATAATACACTATTCACAACATTACATCTTATCACAAGAAATCACAATATAGTGTTCACAACAGCTTAACATTGGAATGGCCATATAGTTTTCACTACAGTGGCCACAATATTTAGAACAAAGAACAAAAGAATAATCATCTGGTTTCCTTAAGGGGGAAACCCTCCTTAATTAATCATTCAGTCATCTCACAATACAATAATCAATCTTCCACTCATGGGGCAATCATGAGTTAACTTAATCAATCACTTATCCAGATTCACAATTACTAAGTATCATTAATCACTAAATACAGTCATTTGAAAATTTCACAAACCCTCCATCCCTCAGTGTCTAGTAAACTTCAGTTTCATCACTAGTTCAATATCCAAGGAGAGGCCTTTTTTTTCATCTTAACTTGGAATGGTCTCTCAGATTCCCTGGATCCCTTTACATGGTTCTAACTCCTACCTAAATCCACCAAACAGTCACCTGGATTCAGAGGCAGGCAGCTCCCAGGTTCTTGTCCAGTCTTCAGGCTATTCTTGTTACACACTGAAGTTCATAGGGTCCAGCACATCTCAAAACCTTCATAGCTTCTGTTTCTGGGAACTCAAGGATCAACCAAGGAACAAACAAACAAAGGCTTATCCTGGTCATGCTTCTTCTGTCCAGTAGCAGTTCAGCTGGCCCTAAGACCCAGAAGTAAATCTCAGCTTTCCAGGTGTCCTTCCTGGTGGCCTTCCAGGTGGCCTTCCAGGCATCTTCAGCCTTCACCAGATTCTGATCTAGTAGAAATTCAGTTCTCAGTCCAGCAGCCCAGCTTTCAGATGCTGTGAAAATTCTGCTGCCTCCACCAGGAGCCACCAGGAGGAAAATTCTTGATTCTGTTTCTCTGTCTCTGGAATTCTTCTTATATACACACACTGGTCTCCTGTCTCAGCCAACCCCCTCCTGCCAGGTCAGCAACAGGAGACAGAATTCACACCCTCTGTTAATACAGGAGACAGAGTTCACACCCTCTGCCTCTTTCATAGAAGTACTTACCCCTTAGTTACTAAGGACCAAGTACCTGCTAAATTACCTTATACACACACACACACACACACACACACACACACACACACACACACACACCACATTAACTTTTATTCTATCAGTTTCCTCAGTGTTAGGTGAAACTTCAGAGGTTGGTGGGTTTTGCTTTTTTTTAATTTTCATTTATCTTTTTAGTATCATGGGAAGTTATTCATGCAATTTTTAATAGTTTGCAATTATTTTTAACTATTCATATCCAGTTTCATTTTCTCTATTGGAAAATTTCTTGGACTTATTATATATTTGTGTTAATTGTTCCTATATGTTGGATATAAGACCACTACATCAAAAATATTTAATAAAAAAAGCTTTTTCCCTAAGAGATAATTTTCATTGTTATCCTAGCTGAAACGCTAAATCTTTTCAATTTCAATTTCATGTTATCTGAATGATCTAATTTATATTAATCTCTTCTATGCCTTGTAAAATTTTCCTCCTAATTTTATTTGTGAAAAGTATCAACATTCTTTTATGCTTTTACAGCGTTACATTTACATGGTGTTAAAGATCAGTTCAAAGTGAGCTTATTACAGCAAATGATATAAAATACATAAATTTGGCAATGTGTTCTGTTTTCCCAAAAGTCATTATCAAATAGGGACTTCATCAAGTAGGTTGTATTTTCCAGTGTATTCTGTCACAAATTGTTGAATTAAAATGTTTGCGGTTTTCACTTATCTAATCTGTTTCATTGATCTCTTACTATTTTCTAACTAGTATTGAAATGATTTGATAAATACTACTTTGTAGTATGATTTGAAATACAGAAATTTAGTTTACATTTCAGTCTTCCTCCCTTTAGTATTTCCCCCAAGAATCTAGAAATATGTCAAATGATAGTGGGAGAATCCTTGCTTTACGGACTCTTTATTGGAAAAGCTCCTTAGTTCTTTTTCATCCTAAAATTCAGGCTCATCATGTGAAGTCCCAGACTAGTGCAAACTCTTTGGGGAAACAAAAAGATGAATACCAGGAGAGTTTCAGTTCCCTTTTCCTTTAGGAGCAAATCTGCAATGTCTTACACTTCTGCTAGTACTGATTCCTTTCCTGTTGCTTTCCTTATTTTTCTATGATAGGAAAAATAAAATAAGGGTTGACTGACTTTTTTGCAGAGTGTGGGGATCTAGGATGAGTCATTATCATAGGGAACTGGCCAGGACACTTAAAAATGGACCCTGAAGAAAAAGGCTGTGGAGTTGTGTGTGTGTGTGATGCTGTGCCTGGTTTGAAGAATTATATTCTTTAAGTATTTCCGTTTTCTGCTGTTATTTTTTGGTTTTTTTTTCATTATTTCATACTGTCTTTCTGTCTAATTGTCTGTTGTTCATTCTGCTTTAATAGCTCTATGTCTGACACATGTTTTTCCCAAGAAACCCTGTAGTTTTTATGTTAAAAAGATTCTATTGATCACATGACCCAAGGAAATGTTGTTGTTAAGGTGACATCTATTTATTTGTATCTCATATCAGTTAACAATAACCAATTTATATTGCCTCATCAAACACATATTTGAGTGTCTACTTTCAGTAAAATATCATATTAGAAATTAGATAGGGAAAGACATAAAAAACAAAAATTAGCATCAGTTCCTATCCTCAGTAGCGTTAGTATGTAACACATGTATTCGTGAAACGATAGTTAATTGTTTTTGACTTTGCTGAGAAGGTTGTGGTGGGGAGTTCCATCACCATTATGACATGGAAAATGGAATTATTGCCAAGGGATAGTGGAACCTATTGCACTTAGAAAAGCTGAAGGACACCTTTGACTGTCCCAAGTGAAGGCCATTGCATTGTCTGCAAATAAAATGAAAACAAGTACTGTTGTCATGTGTTTACCCCTTGTTGCCAATATAAGATGTGTTCTATTGTTGTGTCACTTTCAGTCTCATCTCACTCTTACTCCATTTGCGGTTTTCTTGGGAAAGCTACTGGACTGGTTTACCATTTTGTTCTCCAGTTCATTTTACAGATGAGGAAACTGAGTCAAACTGGGTTAAGTGATTTGCCCAGTGTCAAACAATTAGCATCTTGAGTTTTGGATTTAAACTCAGGAAGATGAGTCTTCCTGACTCCAGTATTAGCATTCTATCTACTATCCCACCTTGCTGCCCAGAGATGTACTTAAGACAGAACCTATAAACTCTCTGGTTTGAACAAGAAGATGTCTTGAAATTGTCTTGAGCTTTTTGAGTATTTGTATTGCCTGACTTCAAATCTTGAAATAAATGGTGTTTGTAGTTTATGTGAAGGTGGTAAATTGACTTCAAAAATACTGGAGAGGTATGAGGCTAATCTTCCTTGGATACAGAAAGATAGCTATATTCCTCAAAGTCCCATGTCCTAAGAAAGAGATTGCTTTGAATATGTAGATCAGGAAAATGAGACCCAGAGACAGTTCAAAGAATTGCCTAATGATGCACATCTGGTAAATGTTGAGGCTAAGATTCAAGCCTTGATGTTCTGATGTCTTGTCTTATGTTCTTTCATATTCTTTGCATTTCACCATTTTCTCTTATTTTGAAATGACATCTTGACTGAAAAATCGTTGTGGCATTTCCAGGCTTAATATAGTGAGATATACAAACTCTCAATATTGCCTTAACAATACATAATGGAAAAAAAAAAACAAATGGGCAAAGAATATAAAATCATTCAGGAACACTAAAGAGGTAAATTATGACTGAATTGTAGAGAGTCCTGAGGACCAGCCAAAGGAAATTGTACTTTAATTTGTTATTGTTAAAAACATCAGGACAATTTGTTTAAGCTCTTGAAGCATGAATCAGAAGACTCTATCTGATACTGCCAGTTTTACCCATCTCCTCAAGAACTAAGGGAAGTTCCAAGAAAAGTCTTTTCTCTCCCACCTTCACCTTCTTGTGCCAATAAAGACTGTTGACATACTGTACTATTTCTTTACCTGGCTTATCTGGGGTCCTGAATTTTCATTAAACAAATAGAGTCCAGGTATTAGCAAGAGATAAATTTAATGTATTTTCTTAAGTGGGGACTCAGAGTGTTCTTATGATTTTCCTCACAAATATTCTATTTTTACTGAATGAGAAGCAGCATAGTGTAATAGATAGAGAACTAGCCTTGGATCCAGGAATACCTGGGGTAAAATCTTACCTTTGACACATACTGGCTGTGTGATCCTGGACATATATGGACATGTAACTATTCAGTTTCCTAGACAGGTCTCTAAGATTGTAATTCCCTACTGATAGATATTTTAAATATAAATAGATAATATAGTAACAATAACATTTCTTACATTCATGTTCATCTTTCCTTCCTTTTCTCTTTCCTTCTTTGTTCTCACATAAATTCTACCCTAGTCCAAGTCCTAATTGCCTCTCTCCTAATTGACTTCCATTTTTCCACTTTCTTTCCATTCAAATCTGTCCTCTACAAAACTACTAATTTGATATTCCTGAAAATCATAACTGATTATTTTATACCCTGCTTGATGGATCCCTTTGGATAATAGTTCTTAGATGTTTCAAAGTAGTTTCTTTTATACAGTGTTGTCATTATCATATAAATTATTCTCCTGGTTCTTATTTATAAAAATAATTATTAAAACAAAAATAGAGTTGATATGTGCTTGATATAACACAACTATAAGGACTTGAGGAATAAAGTTATGTGGGAAAAGGTTCAATTTTAAGGGAAAAACAAAACAAATGAACAACAATAACAGAAGTCCTTTGACCTTAGTACCAAAAATCTAAATCGAGGAAGTGAAAATCAACATCAACTTATCTATTATCCCAGCTTTGCTGCCATATATATCAGATATGCACAAATTGAGGGCACACTTAATGAGAATAATTGTAAGAAAGAAGCAGATTCCACTGCTGAAATTAAACGCATTGATATTGTTGAGTAGTTTTCAATTGGTAAATAGGTATAGAGAATTTACAGTTCCTCTGTTCTTTTTTATATTTCACTTTAGTTTAATTTTATATTTTTATAGGCTTAATTTAAGTCAAAATGTTGAAGAAAAGGAATCATGATGAAGACTTTGGATTACAAGATTTCACTTGTATTACTGAATGTAATATAACAAAAAATAAAATGCAAAACTCAGGATTTGTGTGAGTATGTGTGTGCGCGTGCAAAGAAAGTCCAATTTGAAAAACCTCAAACACATGTAAAACTTGGATTTTGCCATTTCACAAAAAGAAAACAATATAAAACAAAACTACTTTTCTTGAAACAACCTATAAAGTTGCTCATCAAGAAGCCTGACATTATTGGAGAACTTTACATATATGTGCACTGGAAAGGTTCACACTAATTAGTGGACTGGAACAGAGGGGAAAAAAAAAACGGAAACAATTCAATTGTCAAATGATGTAATAATGTTCAAGAACAGTTGCTATTTCTCTTAGCATTTTGAAGCAGATCATCGAGTGAGGAATTGGTAGCCTCGATATTCCTCATGCAACTGGACAAAACTCCAGACAGCTTTCACTATAGCTACCTCCTTTCTTTGGTTTACTATCTGCTTACTGATGTCATCAAAAAAATTTATTTTGTAAATCTCTTTTGGAACTAAAAAGATTGTCATCGTTGTCAAAATGTGGGGAAAAACCTTTCGCTAAAATAAAACTTTGACAGGAAAGAAAAATGTCATATTCTTTGTATAGATGGAGTGATGCTTGATAATAGATCAAATTTTGCTATGTGTCTAATGTTATTGTCACTCATGGTGTTCTAAACAGACGAACTGCTATGGCTCTAATAAAGCCTGTCAAGAGTTGTTTTTCCACATCATCATGAACAAATCAATGCCCATCCTTTTCTATCTATGAAATAAACATTCTTGGGCTGCCTGAGGAGGTGCTTCTGTTTCAGCCAAAGCTCTCTGCAACCTTTTCTTGACATCTAGCATTTGTTCCAGGGGCAGAGCCAAGATGGCAGCACAGAAGCAGCAAGGTTTTGCCACCTCAAACACACATAAAATATGACTCTAAACAAATTTTAGGGCTCCAAAACTCACACAAAAATATAGAAAAACACATCTCCCACTGAAAGCAGCTCTGAAGGAAGGGCTCATGGCAGCATGGTGGGAGCCTAAACCAGTCCAGCCTGAAACCATGGCTTAGCCACTGGGTGGCCAGGATGAGCAGCGGCTGGAGCCTTGAAGAGAATGGATCAGCGGCAGTTGTGGCAGTTTCCAGAATTATCAAGCCATGAGAAACAATGACTAAGTGAAAGGTCAGTGGATCTCAGCTAAATTTGGGAGGAGAAAAGCAGTCCAGCCAAAATGCCTCCAGGGCAAGGAAGCAGCAGAAGCAGTGGCTCTGCAGCCACCTCCACGTGACTGCTTCAGAGCTCCCAGCCTGCAAACTTCAGGGGGGTCAAGCAGTTGTTCAGAGGCTAAGTGCTCTTGTGTGGTGGTCCTGGGGTGCGTTTTCAGTGAGCCAAAGCTGGTGGGGGCTGCAGCAGCTTCCAAATCAATCCAGCAGCTGGAAGAACCCCAGAAATCTGGGACAGAGCTTTCCTCCCCCCAGAAGCAGAATTCCATAGAGCTAAAAAATAAAATAATTCACTGGCAACATGAGCAGTCAAAGGAAGCAAAGTAAGAACAGCAACTTTTTGGGGGACAAAAAGGATCAAAGTATGGAAGGGTAGGAAGACAACACAGTCAGAACACTGGCACCAAAAGCTTCCAAGAAACATGAAGACTGCCTAAAAGCCATAGATGAGCTTAAGAAGGATTTTGAAAACAAAATAAGAGAAGTGGAGGAAAAATTGGGACAAGAAATGAGAGTGATGCAAGAAAATCACAAAAAGAGAGTCAACAACCTGACTGAAGAAAATAACACCTTAAAAAACAGATTAACTCAAATGGCAAAAGAGGCCCAAAAAGCCAATGAGGAGAAGAATGCCTGAAAAAGTCGAATTTGCCAGATGGAAAAAGAATCTCAAAAACTGACTGAGGAGAATAATTCCTTCAGAAGTAGAATGGAGAAAATGGAAGCAAATGACTTTATGAGGAAACAAGATATTATTAAACAGATCCAAACAAATGCAAAAATAGAAGGCAATGTGAAACATCTCCTTGAAAAAACCACTGACCTGGAAAATAGATCCAGGAGAGACAATTTAAAAATTATTGGACTACCTGAAAGCCATGATCAAAAAAAAAAAGAACTTAGAAAGCATTCTTCAAAAAATTCTCAATCAAAATTGCCCAGATATTTTAGAACCAGAGGGCAAAATAGAACTTGAAAGAATTCACCTATCATCTCTTGAAAAAGATCTCCAAAATAAAACTCCTAGGAATGTTATAGCCAGATTCTGGAGTCTCCAGATCAAGGAGAAAATATTACAGGCTGCCAAGAGGAAGCAATTTGAATACTGGGGGAACACAATTAGGATAAACCAGGATCTGGCAGCTACTACATTGAAGGATCGAAAGGCACAGAATATGATATTCCGGAGAGCAAGGGAGCTAGGATTAAAACCAATAATCTCCTACTCAGCAAAAATGAGTATAATTTTCCAGGGGAAATTATGGTCATTCAGTGAGGTAGAGAACTTTCAAACATTCTTGCTGAAAAAAACAGAACTGAAATGAAAATGTGACACTCAAATACAAGAAGCATGAGAAGGTAAACATGGAAAAGAAATCATAAGGAAGTTTCCAAAGTTGAACTATATACATGCCAATATGGAAAAACAATAATTGTAATTTATGAAACTTTTCTCAGTATGAGGATAGGTGAAGGGAATACAAATGTATATATACATATACATACACATATGTCTATGTAGGAGGGTTTATATATGCGTATGAACACTTATCTGAGTATGTGTTTATATGTGTACATAGGGGGCACAGGATCAATTGCAGAGGAAGGGACGATACTTTAAAAGGTGAAATTTTGGGATGGGAGAGGATTAGAATGAGAGGAGACACAGAAAGACAGAATGGAGTTAATCATCTCATATAGAAGAGACTAGGGATATTGTTACAATGGAGGGAAAGGACAAGAAGGCAAAAGGGAAAGGGTCAACCTTACTCTCATTGAATTTGGCTTAAGGAAGGAATGACATAAACTGTACACTGGGTATCTTGCCACGCAGGAGACTAGGGAGGATGGAGATGAGAGGTGGGATGATGGGGGGAGGGGAGGGTGGGGGGAGGGTTGCTGGAAGTACACACTTTTGTAAAGGGACAGGGACAGGGTAGACAATAGAACAAGGGGGGGGATAGGAAGGAGGAACATATAATCAGTCTCTTACAATATGTCAACTATGGAGATGTTCTGCATAACTGAACATGTATGGCCTGTATTGAATTGCTTTTCCTTCAAGTAGGGGCGGGTGACGAGGGAGGAAGGGAAAGAATCTAGAATTTAAAGTTCTATAATCAAATGTTAAATATACATATATATTAACTAGTAGTATTAACTACATGCAACTGGGAATTAAGATATATGGGTATACGTGCACTGGGGTAGGGAGACCCATCCTGCCCTACTGGAAAGTCAGAGGGGTGACATTGGAGGACATAGGAGAGAGCAGATTGGGGGAGGGGCTATACAGTGGGATTGCTGTTTTGGGTTGGTGGGTAGGGGAAAGAAGGGGAGAAAATTTGTAACTCAAAAATCTCTTGAAAATGAGTGATGTAAACAAGAAAATAAATTAGTTAATTTAAAAAAGCATTTGTTCCTCCAGTAATCTTATTCAACTTGTAAATGAGTTCTGATTTCCAAAACCCAATGTCACTGACTCTTTCTCTTAAGTTTTTGGTGCTATCTGATTGGGAATTTCTCATTTGTTGATGTTTGTTTTGAATCATTCAAGATATATCTTGATCTGTCAGTCTCTATGCATTATGTCTGGAACTTTCAGACCTTTGTAATATGTTAGTTTGGAACAATGATCTGGTGTATACCTTGTGAAAAAATGCTGTTTTATTAGAAAGAAGGGAAAGTATCTTGTTCTCAGATGATCCCTCTGCTCCTCTGCATAATGAAGCTAAGGTAGATGAATAAGAAACTATTTTATAATGTATTATTGGTCTCTATGTAAGGTTCAAGCTATGAGTCAATGAGTGGTGAAGAAATCAAATCTTATTGCCTGATGCCGTACTGATGGCTGTTAGAAAATTGGGAGGTGTTGACATAGGGTGGCTCTCTGCTGGGAACATCATTACTTAAATCTGTCCTATCAGCTGTTTCACTCTGAGGTGTGGCCAAGAAAAGGAAAGGGACATAGTCAATCCCTCTGTTCTTAATGTTTATTAATATGCTACATTAATGACTCTTTTCCAGAAAGGTACTTCTTACGCATGCATCATTTTTTCTTGGTTCTTTAAAAGATTAAGAAATAATCCCGTTCAGAGATCCTTTTAATATAAATATCAGGTGGAATGTAAACCTGGGAGATTAGAGATATTATACAGAGTCCAAGCTGAAGAAGGATTTCATGTGAATGTTGAAGTTTTTCAAGTATTTCTGTTTGTAGTTCTTTTTATGGTGGTTGCCTTAAACTCAGGATCATAGAGTAGCCTTCTAGATGAGATCTATAAAGACTCAAGTATTTGATATAATCACATACAGAGAAAAGACCCAGGATAAACATATCTATCTCCCATATATATTTCTACCAACAATCAACATAAGTTTTCTCTCACAACACATATATGGGTCAGAGAATACAGATGTCAGTGAGTTGAGCCTAGATTTGAACAAGAGGTAGGGAAGGATTCTTTTGCCTTCAGCACATCACAAAACTTCTTCAATATGTACAGTATTCTCTCAGAATTCATCTTTTTGATACTAACAATTTACTAATATTACTATATAACAGGAATTGAAGACAGAAGTTTCTGCAGAATTAAAAATGAACATCACACAGATGGCAAGAGAGAGGCATTATGAAGGGCTTAAGCAGCTTGGTCATCCACATAACTAATTCTTCAAGAAGAATAGGAAGAAAAGATGTCATTATGAAATGCATGATAGAAAGATAAATTAGTGCTACAGTAAAAATTAAGTAATTGTGATATTAGAGAAGTCATTCCTTTCGATATTTAGAAAACTAGCTCTGAGACAGAAAAAGATGCTCATTCATTCAATGACACTCTAATTAGTACATTCTATATGCAAAATACTATGCTAGAGTATGGGCAAAATAAAAACAATCCATTGTAATATTAGTTGATAAAAAAAAGATTGGGTATGAATTATATTAAATTAATTCTGTGGTGCTGTCCAACTCTGCAATTGTAGAGATCTATGACTTTTTAATATGTGGTCCTTACCATAAGGATTTTAAATTCTAGTAGACTTGATAAGATACACTTAAATCTATAGTTTTATCCTCCATGTAGTAGTCTGTACCCTCTCCTAGTCTACATAGATAAGTTTGATGAGTTTTTATTATGAAAGAGGGAAAATAAAACATATACCCAAATAATTGTGATGAAAATTGGGATATAATAAATATATATGAGAGGTATAAGCTGTTATATCAGGAGATAAGAAGATCACTATTAGTTAGGTAAATTATGGAAATGCTTCATGGAAAAAGAAGGTACTTGAGCTAAGCACTAAAAAATGCGTAGAATATTAACAAGAAGAAATAGAAAGAGATTGGAAGTTAGGCCATCCCTGGTATAGGAGACAGGTTAATCAAAGGTGGGAAGGGACTGAACTTGTTCAAGGGATAGTGAATAGACTAGTTTTTCTAGAGTACACAATCTTCATTTGGGATTACTGTAAAGAAGGACGAAAAGGAAAATACAGATAGTATGGAACACATAAAATGTCAGGCCAAAAAATGGACTTACAAATTAACATATAGGCACAATATTTTGGTTTTAGCAGGGATGAGTGGTGATGGCAAGTGCATGGAGTAAGATCCATGGCCTCAAGAAACAGTAAGTCCCATCATAACACACTTCACCCTTCATAAATTGCTGTCTCTAGGACTGAGACTCAGCCAAAATAGGACTCACAAAAATAAAATAGAGCAAGTAAAAGAAAGAAAATACTATATTTCAACAATAATTTTTTTCTTAAGTAGCTCACAGGAATTTTACAAATGGTGTATAACTAACTTTTAGTCAAACATTTCAAAAAATTTATTTTGCTTTCTTTTGGACAAGCCATGATGCATACTAAATTAACTGTGCATTTAACTGTATTTAGTGCAGTTAGATGTGTTTAGAAGTGGTAGACTGACCAGACCCAATGCACAGTGATTAAAAAGTCAAATTAAAAGGATGTCTCCTCTATGGTGGAGTGCCTTAGAGATCTATTATTGGCGCTATGCTACTTGATATTTTTATCACTCATTTCTGAAGCTATAAAAAGCATATACAGAACATTTGTTGATGACAAGAGCTAAGGGAGTTAGCTATCATGTAGGAAAACAGAATAAAGATACAAAAAGGTCTCAAGAGGCGAGATTTTTTTGCAGGGTTGGGAAACTGTTGAAAACAGTTCTTAAGTATTCAAAGGGTCATTACACAGAAGAAGAACAAGATTTATTTTATTAGGTCTTACAAGGAAAACTTATGAACAATAGATATGTTTCAGAGAAAATAACTTAGTCTTGAGGTGAAGAAGAATTTTTTAACTAATGAAATCAGACAAAACTTGAATGGGCTGCTAAGGAAACAAGTGGCCTATCTCTCCCTGGAAGTCACATAAAGCAGGAAAGCCAGGTTAGTTGAAACAGGAAAGCTTTCTCATAAATAGACAGAAGGAGGCATTTGACAAATCAAACTCTCACCTCCTCCCCTCACTCTCCAAAGGCTATTGCTCATGACCCTGGATTTAGGGATATTGGGAATAGCAGTTTCTTTCCTATTCCATAGTCCCGGATAACACCCTACATCTTCCAGCCAACTGTTGAAGGGAGAAATCGCATTTGAGAAGGGGCCCACGTTCTTCTCAACTATCAAATCTACACAAACACTGACAATTGACCACCTTTCACTCACTGGTGGGTAAGCCCACGAAGCCTCAGAAGAGTAATATCTGCTATAAAGTGAATCCCACTTCCAGTCTAGCTTTCTTAGCCATAATACAGGGATATAACTCTGGAGCATCAATGGTCATTTCTACCAGCTGCCACATGGCAAGGAAGGAAACTTAAGGAAAAGACAGGAAATGGCACATGCCAAGATAACTTGAATAAAGCTAATATTTTTTAAAATTTATTTTAGTTTTCAACGTTCATTTCCACAAGATTTTGAGTGCAAATTTTTCTCCTCATCTCTCCCCTACTCCACACCCCAAGAAAGCAAGAATACTGATGGCCCCTTCCCCCAGTCTGCCCTCTCTTATATCCCTCTTATTTCCCCTTATCCCTTTCCTCTTACTTTCCTGTAGGCAAGATGGATTTCTATACCCCACTGTCTGTATATCTTATTTCCTGGTTGCATGTAAAAACATTTTTTTAACATGTGATATTAAAACTTTGAGTTTCAGATTCTCTCCCCTCTTCCCTCCTCACCCATCCCTACTGAGAAAACAAGCAATTCAATATAGATTATGCATGTGTAGTTATGGAAAACATTTCCATAGTAGTAATATTGTGAAACTTTCCCTCCATCCTATTCCCGTGATTTATTCTATTTTCTCCTTTGACCCTGCCCTTTTTCAAAACTATTTGTTTCTGACTGACCCCTGTCCCAATCTTCCCTCCCTTTTATCATCCTCCGCTCTTATCCTTTTCCCCCCTACTGTTCTGTAAGGTAAGATACCCAGTTGAGTGTGTATGTTATTCCCTCCTTAAGACACATGCAATGAGAGTAAGGTTGACTCATTCCTTTTCACTTCCCTGCTGGTCCCCTCCATTGTAACAGCTTTCACTTGCCTCTTCTGTGTGAGATAATTTACCATATTCTAGCTCCTCTTTCTCCTTCTCCCAATATATTCCTGTCTCACCTCTTAATTTTATTTTTTAGGTTATCATCCATTCATATTCAACTTACTCTGTGCTCTCTGTCTGTGTATACATATACACATAAATACATGCATGCATACACAAAAATACATGCATACATAAATAGATGTGTGTATATACATATACACACATATATACACATACATGTGTGTACATATATATGTATATATAAAGAATGCTTGAAAGTCCTCTATTTCACTGAATGATCGTATTTTCCCCTGAAGTATTATACTCAGATTTGCTGGGTAGGTGATTCTTGGTTTTAATCCTAGCTCCTTTGACCTTCAAAATATCATATTCCAAGCCCTTCAATCCCTTAACACAGAAGGTGCTAGATTTTGTGCTATCTTGATTGTGTTTCCACAACACTCAAATTGTTTCCTCTTGACTCCTTGTAATATTTTCTCCTTGACTTTGGAACTCTGGAATTTGACCATAATATTCCTAAGAGTTTTCTTTTTGAGATCTTTTAAGAGGCAATTAGTTGATTCTTTCAATTTCTATTTTACCCTCTGGTTCTAGAATATCAGGTCTATTTTCCTTGATAGTTTCTTAAAAGATGACGTCTAGGCCCTTTTTTTATCCTAGTTTTCAGGTAGTCCAATAATTTTAAAATTATCTCTCCTGGATTTATTTTCCAGGTGAATTGTTTTTCCAATGAGATATTTTACATTGTCTTCTATTTTTTTCATTCTTTTGGATCTGTTTTATAAAATCCTGGTTTCTTCTAAAGTCATTAGCTTCCATTTGTTCCATTCTAATTCTGAAAGAATTATTTTCTTCAGTGAGCTTTTGGACTTTCTTTTACATTTGGCCAAATCTGCTTTTTAAGGCATTTTTCTCTTTATTGGCATTTTGGACCACTTTTTCCAGTTGAGATAATCTATTTTTAAGGTGTAATTATCTTCAGTATTTTTTGAGTCTCCTTTAGTAAGCTGTTGACTCACTTTTCATGATGTTCTTGTAGCACTCTCATTTCTCTTCCAAATTTTTCCTTTACTTCTCTTACTTGATTTTCAAAATCCTTCTTGAGATCCTCCATGGCTTGCAACCAATTCCTATTTTACATGGAGGCTTTTGATGCAGGAGTTTTGATTTTGTTGTCTTCTTCTAGTCGTATATTTTGATCATCATTGTCAACAAAGTATGATTCCACAGTCTGATTTCTTTTCCTCTCTTTGCTCATCTTGCCAGCCAATTACTTGACTTTTGAGCTCTTTGCCAAAGTAGAACTTGGCTTCCAGAGTGCAGAGTGCTGTGTCCCAAATTTCTGTGGCTTTGTGCAGCTGTTGTCAGACACATGACACTTCTGGGCAACTACCTCAGAACTGTGAGGAGAATTCCCTCTCCACAGCCACCACAATGCCTGCCATGACAGCACTCCTCCTCACTGCATGACTGCCACCTAAGACTGTGACTGAGATGCAGACAGGGTAAAGCAAGAGAATCCTGCCTCAACACCAGCAAAGAGATTCCTGCAATTGCTGTCTGGTGAGCTGCTTGGTTCCCCTACTATCTGTGGACTTGGCATTCAGGAAGCAGTTGCCCAGCTGCTGTAGCTGCAATGCCTCTGCTGCCCCAGGGTCAGCGGCCAGACCAGGCTCTTATCTTGCTCAGGTCCAACAGTTTTCCCACTGACTTTTTCCTTCTTTTTGTTGTTTATGGGTTGAGTGGTCTGGAAACTGCCATAGTTACCAGTGATTTAGTCACCTGAGTCTGTTCTTGACAGTCTGTGCCTGTGTGGCCTATGTGCGACTGTACTCCGCTTTCAGCCCTATGCAATAGACCCTTCTTTTGCTAAGCTAATACATTATAAAGGCCACCTCAACAACTAGCTCCTCTAGGAACTTGGTAGAGATAGTGCCCAATTGTAAACTATTTAATCCTGAGAAGAACTGTATATCCCAGATCAATGTCCCCATTTCTACCTTGGACTGGACAGCAATTATTATTGAGAGTTTCAATCACTTTAAAGAAGAATCCCACCTTCCTCTCTACTATGGACACTAATTGCTAACTATGTCTCAGTCATCAATACAGGACAAAATAAAAGGATAAGAAACTTGGGTACCATTAGTAGGGAATGATGACCTCTTTACTTAATCTAGATGCAAAAATATACATAAATATAAATGCAGCATTTTACTTTCTGGTTTTATTTTATTTTTACATCTCAAGTGAAAAACCCACTTAAGCAGCATATTCTTCTCCTGGAGTGCATTGGTTCAGAATAGTTGCAGGAATCTCATTGTTTAAGAGTCCAGGCTCTTCAAGAAGCAAAGACCATAAAGTTTACATGCAAGTGATTGGAAACCTACAATACTATGAATTCAAGCAATTTTTACTATTATTTTTGCACTAAAAGAAAGCAGGGAAGTCAAGGAGATCCAATATCAAATGTGCTATTTTCTTTGCTTATGAAAATTCAGAGTTCTAACCTTCTCATGATTGGAGGAAGAAGAAAGAGCAAAAGGAAAAAGAAGAAGGAAATGGAAAAAGAAGAGGAAGAAGAGAAAAGAAGGGGGAGAAAAAGGAGGAGGAGAAGTTGTTTAACCCATACAGAATGCGGCATTTTCTGTGACTATTGATTTTGATTTGTATGAGAATGTTCCTTTCTTCCTTGACAACATTCCTACAACTTGATAAAAGTTTACCAAGTACTGATGATTCATTGGCTATGGCTTTGTGATATTTCATCAAAAATATAATTTTGATGAAAGTATGACAATAGCTCATCTATTTCTGCTGCATGACAAAAGCTGGCATAGTACTTAACTATATTTGTAAAAATTATTAACAGTAAAATCAGAATCATATCACCTTTAATTTGAAAGAGGTCTTAAAAATGTCACTATGTACTTTTCTCATTTTAAAAATTCTGCTTAACCTGATCCTGTTTGGGTCTCAAGCTAGGGCAACTCATTTGGAATATCTTCTTTTGAAAGGCAAAGGTGCCTAGAATTTAAATTTTCCATTTCATTTACATAAAAATGAAGTAATGTAGTGTTTTAAGAGATAATAGTGATTTCTCCATATGAGGGTACCACTTTATTTTCACCAAATTTACCAACTGACTTTTCAATCAAAAGAGCAAAACAAACAAACAAAAAAAACCAAAAAGATCATTCAATTAAACTGTCAAGCTAATTTATTTACTTTTAATATTTATTTAATTATTTGCTTTTAATAAATTAGCTAGGAAAGATGGTGGCGTAGAAGCAGCAACACATCGCAGCTCTCACATAGCCACCCCAAAATACCCATAAAATAGGACTCTAAACCAATCCTGGAACTCCAAAACGCACACAAAGATACTTCCCACTAAAGTCAGCTCGGCTACGAGGAA